>JACVTC010000219.1:15000-17500 GCA_016946835.1 Neocallimastix lanati (nom. inval.) | reverse complement strand
ATATATAGAATATATATTAATGTATTAAAATAATTATATAAATGCATAAATTAAAATAAGTGAATTTTTTAATATTTTTTTTAAGTTGATAATGATAGTTAAAACTTTGTAAAATTAAAGTAAAAACTTTAAAATCGATAAAATTGAAAAGGAAAATAAAAACATTTAACAACTTTCTGACATTGTTATTATTACAAACAATATATTATATTGCTATATTATAAACTTTTTTTGTATAAAACAAAGGAAAGAATTCAGTAATCATCAATACTGACACTATAAAAAAAAAAAAAAAAACATTATTATATCATTTGGTTTCATAAAATTTATATAAATTATTCTTAAAAAATTTTTTTATAGAAAAGCAAATTGACAATTTAAAATAATTTCATTACTTTGGCATATTTTTTTGATTTTAGATTTAATTAAAAAAATTTTTTTTTTTCAAATTCATATGAACAAAAATTTTAATATTATTTTTTTTTAAATACTTTTTATAGATTTTATTTTATTTTATTTTATTACTTTTTTTAATATATATAAAAAATGAAAATTTCAAAAATATTTTAAATTTTAATTTAATATACCAAAAAAAAAAAAAAAATTGAAAATTGTAGAGATTTATATCTTAAAAATATAAAAAAAAAATATTCTTTAAATATTCTTAAAAATATATATATATATATATTTATAAATATTTATATAAATAAAATATTCTTTATATTAATATAAAAATTAAAAATCAAATTTTTATATATATATATATTAAATATATAAATAAAATATTCTTTAAATTAAAAGCTTTAGAAAAGAAAAATAAAATTTTTTTTATCGTAAAATTAATGATAGATTTATTTCTTAACCTAATTTCTAAATTATTTATTTCTTTATTTATATATGATTATATTTAATATATTTAATAATAAATAATAAAAAAAAAACTTGATATAAAATGTAATATATACTGTTTAATTTGTTAACTAAGATATAGTGTTATCCATATTATTATATAATATTGATAATAGTTTTGATGTGCATAATCCTTTTTAGGAAATGTAAATTATTACACTATGAAAATTTATAGAGTAATAATATGATTTTTTAAATTATATTAATAATAAATGTTTTATATATATTATTACTGTATTTTTATATAATATATATATATTATATAAAAATACAGTAATAATATATTATTATTTTATCTTAATGTATATATTGTTATTTCAATTTAAAAAATATACATTTATTGCTATATTGTTTTCAAAATCTTCAAAAGTTTGTAAATAGGATTAATTTGATATCGTTTTTTTTTTATTTTTTATTTTTTTTTTTTTGTGTTCTCCTATAAAGTCAATAAATTTTTTTTTTTTTTTTTTTTTTTTTTTTTTTTTTTTTTTTTTTTTTTTAGATATATTACAAGTAATTTTTTTTGACACTTCAAGAACACCTGAGGGATTACATTAATTATTGAATAAAAAAAAAAAATTGTTTTAAAGTTTTACTATTAAAATTTGAATAAAAAAATTTTATTGTTTAATAGATCTTTTATTTTTAAATAAATAAATAAATACATAAATACATAAATAAATAAAATATATTATTATCTACTTTTATATATATATATATTTAAAAAAAAAATACTGAAATAAAAAAATATATTTTTTTTTCCTGTATATTTGAATTTGTTAATCATAAATTAATAAAATTGGTATTTATTAAATTAGTATTATTATTAAAAATTAATATTTATTATTTTTTATCCTAAATTTATTTCTTGAATATAATAATGGAAAGATAGACATATATAAAATAAAGGAATATAAAATAAAATAAAATAAAAAAATTAAAATAAAAAATAAAAATAAAAAAAAATAAATATAATTCTTATTTATTTTTATTTTTAATTTTTATTTTAATTTTTATTTTAATTTTTATTTTTTATCTATATTTTTATTTTTATTTTTATTTTACTTTGTGTTGTTTTAAAATTTTTTGATAGTAAGGCAAAGTTAAAAAGTGTGTTAGTTAACGTTTTCAAAATAATTGCTTTAAAATTAATTTGTATTCATTGTAAAAAGAAAAAAAAAAATTTTTTTTTAATTATTTTCATAATGAAGTGTTACTATATATATATATATATATATAATATTAGTAAAAAAAAAAAAATTGATAATAGAAATATTGATATATATATACATATATATATTTATAAAATTATATATTTTTTATATTTTTATATTTTTATATCTTTATATCTATACTATATATTTTATTTAAATTGCTAATATATATATATATATTCTATTAGTTACCTGAATTGAAATCTTTAAATGGATCATCGGTTAAAATTTGATTTAGAGATTTATCATTTTCTATATCAAAAGATACTTCTTCAGTAATATTTCTGAAATTACTTGTATCAAATGACGTTTTAATTTTTGGAATGATAGGGGGTTTAATATTCCTTAGTAATGCCCAATTAATTCCTTTAAAAAAA
>JACVTC010000219.1:0-10000 GCA_016946835.1 Neocallimastix lanati (nom. inval.) | reverse complement strand
TTTTTTTTTTTTTTTTTTTTTTTTTTTTTTTTTTTTTTTAAATTTATTATTTTGTTAAATGAGTCTTCTGATATTGAATAACTTTTTTTGTGTTAAATAAAACATGGTTTGTTACTGTTCTTTTTTTATTTTATTTTATTATTATTATTATTATTATTATTATTATTTCAATTTAATAAATAAATATATTTATATTAATATTCCTTAAATTTAAAATGTTTAAATTGTATATAATTTAAATATTTTTATTTTTCCTTTTTTATTTTTATTAAAATAAAAATAATTTTTTATATAAAAAAAAGAGTAAAAAAAAAAAATAAATTTATTATTATAAAATTAGAAAATGTAAAAAAGATAAAAAAAAAAAAAAAAAGAAAAAAAAAAGAAATGATAAAATTAAAATATAAATTGATATATTAATCTAAATGTGGAATAAAAAAAAAATATACTATAGCATCTATGACAAATACTTCAAATTTATAAATTAAATCTTTAAATACTCAATAAATATTTGTTATTACCAAATATCTTTTAAGTTTTTTTTTTTTTTTTTTTTTTTTTTTAATTTTATTTTATTTATAACATTATTAATTTAAAAATTTATGGTATATCAATATTAATTTACCTGTAACATAATTATATTTAAAAAAAAAAAAATTATTTTTTTTTATTAATAAATAATAATAAATAATAAATTGAATATTTAAACGTATTAAATATTAATAATTTCAATTATATATATATATTTTAATAAAGTATTTTCATTTGTTAAGTAATTCTATAAAATGTAATTAAAAAATGATAATTAATAATTTTTTTTTTTTTATAAATATAAATAAAAATATAATGAATAATTTATAAATATTAATGTTATATATAAATTATTAATAATTTTATTAGTATTTTTTTTTTTTTTAATTTGGAATTAAACAATTTAATTTGTTAAAATATATATTAATGAAATTTTGATATTTTCAAGCCATTTTATTAAAGTTATTTTTTTTTTTTTTAAATTTCATTAATAAAAAATATATATCCAATAATATATTTTTATAAAATTTTATTTAATAAAAAAAAAAAAAAGAAATTTCGTATGGAATTAAAGACTAAAAAAATTAAAAAAAAAAAAAAATGATAAAAATAAATTAAAATTTTATTTATTTTATATTTACTTATCTATTTAGATATTTATAGTATTTATTTATTGGTATATTCATTTAATTTTAATATTTTTATAATACAATATATATATAGTAAAAATATATACAAACGCTTTTTTTTTTTTTTTTTTTTTTTTTTTTTTTTAAAAAGAAAATAAAGAATGAAGATAATATATATATTTAAATTATAGAAAGAAAAAAAATTTTTTTCAAAGTCAAATGAGGAAAATTAATTATAAATTATTTGAAATATTAATAATATTAAATTGTTATAATTAAGTTCTATATTCATTTTTAATTATACTATTAATTATTATAATAATTATAATAATAGCTATAATAGAACAATCATGTTAAATTATTAAATTATAGTTTGGATAGTAAAATTAAATATAGTAAATAATCAATAAAAAAAATTGAAAAAGTTTAATAATATTGGTTATTACTTGATAGTAAATATATAATAATAGAAATAATGAATGATAAAATAATAATTATATAAAGTATATTTAATAGAATTAATATTTTGGATAGTAAAATTAAATATAGTAAATAATCAATAAAAAAAATTGAAAAAGTTTAATAATATTGGTTATTACTTGATAGTAAATATATAATAATAGAAATAATGAATGATAAAATAATAATTATATAAAGTATATTTAATAGAATTAATATTTTGGATAGTAAAATTAAATATAGTAAATAATCAATAAAAAAAATTGAAAAAGTTTAATAATATTGGTTATTACTTGATAGTAAATATATAATAATAGAAATAATGAATGATAAAATAATAATTATATAAAGTATATTTAATAGAATTAATATACAATTTTTTTTTTAATAAGGTTTATGGAACAGTTTTTTTTTTTAGTATTTCTTGGTATATATATATATATATATATTTATCAAATTAATAAGCCAGTTAAATAATTAGCTCTATGACTTGATAATTTACTTTATCTATAAAATAAATATAAATATATATCATTTAGTAATTATATGTTTTTTTTATATTATTATTATTTTTTCTAATATATTACCAAATTTAATATGATTTTATTAAAATTAGTTTTTTTTTTTTGGACTAGAGGAGAATACACTTCCATCACTTTATATCTTTAAAAAAAAAAAAAAGAAAATTATTATATAAAAAATGTATCAAATGAAAAAAAAAAAAAAAAAAAAAAAAAAATATTAAAAATAGAATTTAATAAAAAATAAAGTTAATGTAATACAATGAAAATAAAGAAAAAAAAATTTTTTTTTTTTTTTTGAATTATGATATTGTAATTTGTATCGAAATCATCTCTACCAAGAAAAGTTTAATAAAATAGAGTTAAAAAAAAAAGTTAACATCTTTTAAAGTAGATTGTATGATAGCCATTAAACACTCCCCATCAAATCAAGAGAAATATTATCAGACCATTCAATTTCTATAGATCTGTTGTGTGAAGAACGATTTATTATTATTTGTTTGTGTGTGTGTGTGTGTAAGATTGTAATTCTCTTGACTTTCTTGATTGTGAAGGTCGTTTTTTTTTTACAGTACCAATCAAAGAGTAACTCAAGAGAGAGAGCTACTACTAACTGGAATAGGGTTGGTAAGGTAATTCTCAAGACTAACGATATACGTAGTATAAGACCCAGAATTCTTTGAAAAAAGTTCTTTTCCCCCAACCCCTAGTATTTAATTGTACCTTATCTAAAGTTAATGTTCACCAAAAAAAAAAAGGAACGCATAAAAATATATTCATTAAATTTATTTTTTTCATAATCTAAAAAGAGATGAATAGAAAGAAAGAGAATAAAAGTAATTTCTTTATTATTATTATTATTATTTTTTTTTTATTTATTTTTTTTTTTTTATTTTTTTTTTGTAATTCCAAAACAAAGTAAAAAAGGGTTATTGATGCTAATTTAATGATTTCATTCTATAAACATTATAAAAAAAAGTGGAAGATTCAAATATCCAGTGAAAGTAAAATGAATGAATTTTAATTAATTATATTTAGTTTTCTTTAAATATCTTGTTTGGTTATAATATCAGACAAATATAACTTTAATAACATCACTAAACTTTTTGATATTTCTTTTCTTTTCTTTTCTTTTCTTTTCTTTAATTTTTTTTTTATTATTATTATTATTATTATTATTATTATTATTATTATTAATAAATAGTATGAGATTTTTTTTAATATAATGAATAAATATTTACACAGAATTGAAATATTTTTAATAATGCCATTAGATTTTTTTTTTTTTTTCATTTTTACTGAAGCTTTTTTCGTTTGTCGTCATACATAGAAAACAAGGTTTGAAGGGTCTCGATAAAGGATATATAAGTTATAAGTTCCCAATGGTAGAATTTCTTTTTAATGTAGATTGTGACTGTGACTGTGACCTTTTTTTCAAGATAAACCATTCTTTAATTTATTTAAATTTTTTATATTGATATTATGAGATGAACTACACCATGCCATAGTATATCAATATTAATTAAAGATTGAATATTGAATATGCCAAGTACGAATTTTATTGAAATCAAGTTCAAGGGACATAATGAAGTACAAAGAGCCTTACTGATCATATATGTTTTTAAAATATATATATATATATATATTTTTTTTAAAAAAGAAAAAAAGTTAAAGGTACCATATTGTTCATTAAGTGATAAATAAATTAAATTAAAAAAAAAAAAATAGGAGAAATATGGATACCTTCTATGATGAATGTCAAATTTGTATGAATTTTTTTTTTAGACAGGGAAGAGAATATACTTCCATAAATTTATAAATCTTATAAAAAGTATATGTAGGTGAAAAGTGCATTATAAATTAAAAATAAAAAAATAAAAGTTAAAAAAAAAAAAATAAAAAATAAAAAAGCTCAAAAATACTATGTATTTCGACAAGTTGTATTATATGGGAATTTTTCCTTCCTAACAAATAAAAAAAAATAATAAAACCTAGAAGTAACATCTTCAAAAATAGATAGTGTGAGATAGTGTGGTGTCCACTAAACTCTCCCTGGATTCATCATTTATTGAACTACTAAGGCGAGATTCATCCTTCGTTGAAATAGATGATGATCCGGTATTATCATTATGTCTTATCTGTACGACGTCGAAGCTCTTGGTTAAGTTTGGTAATTTGGAATACCTATCAAATAATAACTCAAACGAACTACTTATGATGGGTATTTCGTCTATTAAGAATTCTGCCAAGCCCCCAATTTTTTGGAACAGGTGATTCAGATGAACCTTTGAAAAGAAGTTCATTTAATTGTCTCTGTTCCCCACTATCGAAATGTAGCTTCATTTAAAGCTAAAGTCCCACCAAGAAGGAACAAGTATATATAATGATTGATATAATCTTCAAAATTAGAAATAGAGTCATAGGAAGAAAGAGGATTAAACGCTCTAATCTTCCTAAGGAATAAAACATAGAGATCATCGATGAAATTTAAAGAGTTCCATTTATAAGATGCGAAAGCATCGCATTTAAAAATCCAATGCTCAAAAGATTGATTACCTTCGCCACGACAGGGGCAAGTCTTGGGACAATCTTTTGAAACTCTACATATTCTAATAGCAATAGTAGTATTGTATTTATAAACACAGCGTAAACGTATAATCCACGAAAACCCTAAGTTGAATTGGGGATATTTAAAGCTAAGCATAATTATACCTTTATTGTTTGAGAACTTATTACAATCGTAATTTTGACCTTTAATACCTTGAAATTTGGAAACTGATTTCCAGTAACGTTCTAAAATATCGTCATATTTTACACATTTATATTTTTTGATTTTTTTTTGTACAAAGTTCTAGATTCTTTAGTCCAGGAATCATAAGGCATTTTGGGAATAGATTTAATAAGATCCTTTATAATACAATTTGATTTACTCCATTTTGCAAAAGATTTAATCTGTAAGGCTGCGCAGATACCAGCAATAGGAGGGATACTTAGATCTCGAGATAAAGCGTAAGTACTCATAGTAGAATTATGTCTAATAGAGACATTGTTTTCTGAATTTGTTTTATCATTTTTAGAGAAGGAGCCGATACACCAAAATAGACCAGTATTAATTAATGTTTGAATTCTGGCCGTTCTAGATTTGTTTGAACCAAGTAGAGGAGAATAATAAATTACTTTACTAATAACAAAGGATTGAAGAACTTTTTTCTTGTATGCAATAGGAACAAGTTTATTTAAGAAGAAATGTGTAAATGAAAGAAGGGATTTTCTAACTTTAAAATGCATGTGAGATATAATGTGTTCTAGTAAGAGATCATCAGAAAAAGGAATACCAAGATAAATATAACTAGAAACTTTAGGAATAGCATTCATTCCTAAATAGAAGGTTGGGTCACTATAGTTTGGAGGAGATTGGAAGTTCATTGGTTTTATAACCATAGTTGCACATTTTTCAATACCAAAAGTCATTTCATTTAAATTAGCCCATCTATGTACCTTTTTTAGTAATTTTTCTAAATTTTTTGCACTTGGAGCAATTAGAACAACATCATCAGCAAAGAGTCCACCACAACACTTTTTTCTTCCAATATTAACACCATACTTTTCACACTCATTTAGTATATCATTGATGAATAAATTGAATAAGATTGGAGATAATGGACAACCTTGACGAACACCTCTTTTAATAGGAAATTCATTTGATAACATTGAAGCAAATCGAGCACGAGCTTTAGATGAAGTATATAAATTACAAAGAAAATCAAAACATTTACTACGTACTCCATAATGATATAATTTAGTAAGAATGTTAAAAATAGGAACTGAATCATAAGCTTTTTTTTTCTTTTTTAAGATCTAAAAAGGCTAAATATGTGAATTTTCCTTGGAATTTTCTTCTTTGGCAAATTTCTTTAACGGAAATGAATAAACTAATACATTCTTCACGGTTGCGGAAACCAAATTGTTCAGGTCTTATGAAATTGTATGTAAGTACGTAAGTAGATATTCTATCTATTATAATTTTTAAAATGATTTTCAGTCCAACATTAATGAGAGAAATGCCTCAATAGTTACTACCATCTGATAGGCCACCTTTCTTAGGGATAGATACAATAGAAGCTGAGTTCCATTTTTTTTTTTTTTTCTCTTTTTTTTTTTTTTTTTTTTTTTTTTTTGGAAAGGACACATTCTAGATTTAATTAAATATCAATTTAAGACATTTTCCAGCAGCAGGATGCGTTTCTAGTAATTCTTCATAACAAAATAGAACTTTATAGAGTTCAATCGGGACACTATCGGGGCCGGGTACTTTGTTGTTTTTCATTGATGAAATAGTTTTTTTTTTTTAATATCTTCAATTGTAATTGGACCGTTGATATTCCAAGCAGAAGATCTTCATAATTTATCGGTTTAACAAAGTTTGATCGGTTTTACAACAAGAGTAGCACACTTATTAATTCCAAAAGCCATTTCATTCATTTTTAATAGCCAATTCATGAACCTTCTTCAAAGTTTTCTTAAGAACTTGTTTATATGGAGCAACTAAAACAATATCATCGGCAAAAAGTCCACCACAATAATACTGAGATTCTAAATATACACCTTACTTATCACAATTATCCAGTACATCATTAATGAACAAACTGAATAAAATAGGAGATAGAGGGCATCCTTGTCGAACAACCACGATTAATCGAAAATTCTTCTGAGATATTACCATTATAAAAAGCACGAGCTTTAGAGGATAAATAAAGGTTCCTTAAAAATAGGTGACATTTACCTCTAATTCCTAAGTTATATAATTTGGTCAAAATATTAAAGACAGGTACTGAATCATACACTTTTTTTAGATCGAGAAAATCAAGATAAGTAAAAATTTCCTTGAAATTTTCTTCTCTAACATATTTCTTTAATTGAAATATATAAACTTATGCATTCTTCTTTATTTCTAAATCCAAATTGTTCAGGTCTAATAAATTTATGGTCTAAGGCATATTTAGCAATTCTATTAGTAACAATCTTTGAAATGATTTTTAAGGCAACATTAATAAGAGAAATACCACGATAATTATTGCAATCTGAAAGATCTCCTTTTTTTTTGGAATTGATATTATAGAAGCTGAATTCCACTCTTCAGGGAAATCACCATCCCAAATTTTATTAAATAATGAAAGTTAAACATTTAGCACAATTAGAGTAGTGAACATCTGAAGGATCGTCTTGATTATCAGATAAAATCAGATTCACTAAAAAGAAGGCTTTAAAAAAATTCAATCGGAATACCATCGGGGCCAGGAGCTTTATTATTTTTTCTTATCAAGCATAGTATTTTGAATTTCTTCCATAGTGATAGGATCATTAGTATCCAAAGTATGGATTATTATTAGGATTAATTCCAAATAAATTAACCAGTATTAATTATCCAGACTATATTGAGTAACATTAGAAGCTAGTTCATTATAATGTTCAGCAAATCGATGCAATTGATCCGAATGAGAAAATAAAAAAGTTACCTTGCTTGTCCTTTAAAACACTTGACGAAATAGAATTAGAGTATATAGGGTGAGATAGCTTCTTTATTAAATTTTTAGCCAAGCACTCCTAGCATTTTTGTTACGAAAATCATTACATACAGATTCTCTCAGACTGATGAAATTGTTTTGATTAATAGAAAATTTAATTGACCTGGCTTTATCACATATATTTTTATATTTTACAAAGCAAATTTAAAAAATCATTAAGGTTTTTCAAGATTAGGACCTAAAGAAAAATTTTTGATTTCATAAAATGCAACCAACATACTTTTCATGAGAAAGTTTCTTGATATAATAAGGGCAGTGGAAAGCTGAGCCTTTAAGATCACAAGGAACTCTAGCATGAACTTTATCACCAACTTTATTGGCTATTTCTATAAATTTATTGACCATTTCATTAGAACTTAATTCTTTATTATCATTAAATTCATTAAGAAGAATTGAGAAGTAGTTACTTGAGAATATTTCATTATGCTTTCATTACATATGCGTTGGGACCACTTGAATCTTCTTGAAGGAGTAGGAGAAAGAAAACTATCTGAGTCATCTTTCTTATAGGAAAGGATAAGAGGGAAGTGGTCAGAAATATCATTGAATGTACTACAAACAGATACCATATTAATGTATTCTTTCATTTTACAATTAAATAAAACATGATCAATACAAGACGATCTACCATCCAGAGCCCATGTGAAATCGAGACCTGATAAGTTTTTAGTGAACCACTGATGAGATGATTTATTAAGTAAACTTTCTAATTGAGATTTTAGACATATTAAAGTCACCTGCAAGAATAGAAGGTGAATTAGTATGTTTCTTTATCCAATTAGTAATTTTTTGGAAAGGCATTCGTTCTTTCTTCCTTATGAGTGACCGTAGGAACATAAATATTACCAATAGTGCATTTAATTCCCCCCAAAAGAAGTAATATTGACAGAAATGATATACTTATATTCAAATGGATTTGGAGAAAAGGAATAAGAAAAATGTACACATATACTAAGACCTCTCATACCAGATTTATTTGGATCAGCTTTTCGTAAAATTGTATTATAGTGACAAAGAAATGGGTAATTATTTGAATGTACATTAAGGTATTGGCTATTACCGACCTCTTGCAAGCAAATACAGATGGGTTTAAAAATTTCATTAAAGTATCTAATACCATCGCGTTTTTCATCATTCCATCCATTAATGTTCCAACTGACACAAAGATTAAAGAACTGAGTAGACGATGAGTAAATACTACTATATAGAAAATCTTTAACCATTGATTTAGTTTCAAAAGAAGAAAATTTGTTGTTAAATTTCTTAACTTCACTGAAAGTTCGGATTTTGTTGGTTTGGATCCAATTAATTTTGTTGATTGGAAGGCAATGGCAATGGGTAAGAAGAAATAAAATATTTAGATAATAAGTGGGTTTTATTATAGTTTTATCCTTAAAATGAAGTAATTTTCCATATTAGGTGTGTGCTTATTTTTGTAATTCCATGAACTATTTCATTGCAATTGGAAATATGTTTACTAAGAAATTCTCAAAGTTTACTAACATATCATGATTGAAGATCATGAATAAAGATAAGAATGAAATCATTATTCTGAATATCAAATTTTTCGAAGGCCTCGCCTCAAAACAGGTATAGTTGCAGAATTTGAAGAAGTATTATTTATTTCAAAAGAGCCTAATAAAGTAAAATAAAAGAAGTATAAAATAAAAATAATAATAATAATAATAATAATAATAATAATAATAATAATAAAAATAATAATAATAATAAAAATAATAGTAATAATAAAAATAATAATAATAAAATAATAATAATAATAATAATAATAATAATAATAAAAATATTAATAATAATAAAATTAGATAAAATATTTTTTTTTCAATATATAAAATGAAATAAAAATAAAAATAAAAGAGAAAGTAAACTCCCTTTTAAATAGTATAAAAAAATTGTTAGTGTTGAATATAAGAAGATTGAAATATATCGTTCTTGATGATTTGATTTTATCATATTTATAATTTTTCACAAGGGTTAGAAAGTTATTATTGATACAAACTACTTGTTTATACTGTTAAAATGAATAATCGTTTCTTTTTATCTTTTGACTGAATGTAATTCTTTCAATTAATAAATCTCTTTAAGACGTTAAAAATTTTCTGTTGAATAATCATAAATTAGCTAAAGTATATTTAAAAAAGGAAAAAATATTAGTAGAGAAAGACTATAAAAAAGATTCCCATCCGTTAAATAATGTCTTAAACACAAGCTTTGGAGTGAATCAATTTCCTATATTTCCATTTTACAAGAGCTACAT
>JACVTC010000218.1:25000-160000 GCA_016946835.1 Neocallimastix lanati (nom. inval.) | reverse complement strand
AATGTTAGAATATTAAATATAAAGTACAGATTTAATAAAATAAAATAAAATAAATATCTAATAATTTTATATTAAAGAATATTACAGATCAATTTTTTAGAAATGAAAATTTTTTACATTTTTATTGTATTCAATTGATGATGTAATTTAATATATAAAACAATATTATTGTTTGTTAATAATCTCATTAAATATAAATGATTTTTTTGCTTTCTAACATATATAATTAAAAAAAACATTTTATTTTTAAAAATAACTTGAATCCTTTGGAGAAGACCTTTTAAGTGACAATTTCGTGAAATTTGAAATTTGTCAAAAATTGTTAAAATTAAAATTTTATTATAAAATTCAATATTTTTAAATATATTGATACCATTTTTAATATATATTCCCTTTTAAATTTTTGAAATTGAAATTTTGAAATTTAATTGAAATTAACATTTCAATTTTTACCATTAACTATGAAATTTTTGAAAATTTTAAAAATATAGTAAATAATAAATATATTAAAATATAATTTTAATATTAAATCGTTAAATATATAATTTTTTATTGAATTTTGAAATTTCGTAATGTGAAATTTTTAAATGTCGAAATTTGAAATTTTAAAATTTTTAATTTTTAATTTTTTAAATTCTGAAATTGTAATTTAAAATTTTATCAATTTAATTATTGAATATATTTTATCAATATAACTTATTGAATATATTATAATATTCAATTTAATATATTATTAACCTTGATAATTATGAAAGCGTCCTTATCATAATTATCATTTTATCATCAAAGAATATTATAGTGAAAAGCGTCCTTTTCAATATAATATTAAACAAATTTTAATTAATCTATTAAATTTCAAATATTGAATCAATTTAGAATGCTCCTCCTTCCTTCTTTCATATTATTATTTTTCTATGATTAATTCAGAAATTTAAAATTTAATAAGTTTAATGTAATTTTGTTATTTATAAATTTATAATTGATGTTTAAAAGTAAATTATTATTATTACAATTCAGTCGAAAAGAATATTTATTTATTTATTTATTTAAAATATAGAATTGATTGATTTTATGTAATAGAAATATATATATATATATTTTTTAATATTTAAATTTTAAATTATAAAATTGTATATATTTATTTATATAACGTTTTTGGAATTTTAACGATTGTTTTAAGAAATATAATTTTGTTTATTTTTTGAATAATTTGTAATTATTACTTTTGTAAATACAATATTTAAAGTGAATAAAATTTACTTAAACTTTTAATATAGAAATTAAAAGTTTAATAAAAAGCGAGACATGAGGATTATAAGTATAAGAGTAGTATAGTGCAGTATAAGTAATTTAATTAATAAATTAATTATTATTTATTGAAATTCATATTTTATATAGTTCTTATTCACATGATAAGGAGGAGAAAAGTCTGATTCATGTGAATTTGCCTTTGTCTTTGTTCCTTTGAACTTTTGAATAACTTTTTGTAAAACTGGGGTGTTAATTATAGCTCTAACTGCTAATATTAAGGATTAGAAAAGAATCATACTTACCTATGATTCAAATCTAATTACTTGGAGTTTATTATAGCAAATGTAATAAACGAAACACTAAACTTAGAAAGAGAGTCGGTTTATATTTTGTGAAATTCTTTTATTAAACAATTTATTTTTTATTAATATAAAAGTAATTAAAAATGTTTATTTTATTATTGTTATTATTATTATTTATTATATTTGTTATAATAATAACTCTTGATTTCTCAAAGAGAACTCAAGAGCCTTATTTATACTTTTTGAAAAAATAAGGATAATTAAAAAAGTGTTATCTAATCTTAACAAATCTCTTATCTAGGAAAAGATTAGATAGAAAAACCTAGATAAGCTTTTGATCGATATTCTATCCATATCGATCATCGTATTAATTAAGTAAAACCAATCACTTCCGTAAAGTAATTGGAAAAACCTTAATTAACCGATTGGTTAATCTAATCTAATGATCGAAAATAAAAGAATAAGAATAAAAGATATTTCGATCATATAAATATGAATTTACATATAAGGAAAACAATATATAAATAATATTAAATTATGTATTAAACAAAATATAAGATACATTATAAAATACAGAATACATTATACAATATAGAGTAATGTTTTAGTTATATAGTTTAATTTAACTAAATTACTAAACTAATAATTTTAATATCTAAATGAATGATTAAATAAATTATTATTATTATTTAAATGTATAAAAACTATTTATCTAAATAATTTTCTAATACTAAATTAAATAAATATTTAATATAATATTAAATAAATTATTAATTATAATTAAGTGTACGAAAGTAATTTGATTTAAATAAAGTTATATTATTATAACTTAACTAAGAAAATATAATTATTTTGTTAAAAATAATTATAGATTCTTACATTTTGTTAAGGAATGAACAAATAATGTTAATTTTATTATTTTTCATAAAAATAACTTAACCACTAAAATTAAATTATTTATTTCCTTACTTGGAGAACTTTCTTATGTTCTATTACTGCCAAATTATTACTAATATTAAATTTATTATTATTAATATAAATTCTTTATTAATATCAATACTTTATTATTAAAATTAATACTATATTATTAATATCAATATTATTATCAATATCTAGTTTTATTAATATGATTTATTCTATCAATATTTTATTATTAAAGAAAATTTTATTTTACAAATATTACTAATACAGATTATTTATTATTAATAAAAATTAATATAATTAATAATGATTTAAAAATATTTTACTTAAATCCATGATCCTTGTCATTAAAATTAGTAATACTTCCTTCCAAAATACACCCTATTTATAATAAGATTAATAATAGATAATAATCTAAAATACTTTTATTTAAAAATAGTATAAAATTAAATAATACTCTATTACTAATAGTTCTGTAAAAGTAATAAAATTATTTTTAAAATATATTATCACTACAATTAATAATAAATAGTTTAGAATTTAATAATATGTAATAATTATTATAATAGAATAGATTATGAATTTATAATTTAAATACAATTCAAACATGTAACTCTAAAATATTCTAAAGAAATGGTTTGACCATTTCTAACGATAAAAAAAAATATAAATAGATGAGAAAATTGTATTTGAGAAAAAATAATCTTGGAAAAAAATATAATCTTATTGAAGAAATTAAATTATTTTTTAGTTTTTAATTGAATAATTTTTATTAAATAAATAAATAAAATATTTTAAAAAAGATATATTTTAATTTTTAATTTTTTTTTTATTTTAGTGTTTATTTCTATATTTATTATTATTCTGTCCCGAACCTCAACTTTTTGATAAGAATGTGTGTAAGAAATAATAATTATTTATTAATAAATAACTAATTGTGTCAAGGATTTGATACAAATTAATTTATATTCAATACTATAAAAATAATAATTTAATTAAAAATATAATTTGTACTCCTTAAATCCTTGTACCGTTCATAACCTAATTAATATTGTATTACATATTAATTAATATTATCCCTTTTTTTTATTAATTAATATAGTTGAATATTATTATAAAAATTGTTTTTTTTATTAATTATATTATTTTATATATTTTTATTATCTTATATTATATATATATTATTTTGTTACTTTATATATTAAAATTATATTTTATATTGTTATCTTTAAATTAGTATTTATTAAAATATATTATTAAATATTTTATATTGTTTTTCAAAAATATAAAAGAACTAAAAAATATTCTTTATTAAATCTTTGAAAGATTATTATTTACTAATAATCTGATAACTTTATAATAAAATATATTAAATAAAATATAGTTAATTAAAAATAAAATAATATTTTTATAATTTAAATAAATAAATTTATAAAATAAAATAAAATCCTTAAGGTTATTAGATTAAAGGCTTCCAACCAAGTTTACCCTTTAATCTAAGTAACAACTTAACAATAATCTTACCACTATTTTAGAAACTTCCTTGGAATGCCTAAAATTGGCCTAAGACGCTCGGGAATGTATTCAGCTAGATCGGATGAAGAAATGGATATGAATAAAGAAGACTCAGTACAACAATTGCGATCCGAAGCCACTCAAGCTTGTACCACTTTAGCAGAAGGTGTTCAACAGTTAAGAAATGATACCTCACAAGCTTGTAATAGTATAGTTTCTGGGGTGAACGAAAACTTCGTTTCCAAAGAAGACTTACAAAATTACCATCAAGAGGTAATGAAACAATTCGGATGATAAAATGAATAATGAAATATTGGCCTCTTTAGAATCTTTGAAAAAGGCTACCCTCTACTTTAAGCAAGAATTATGTAATAAAACTCAAGTAGAAAATACTTCTTCTGGTGCTACCTCGTCGATACCGTTGACATCTGGAAATCCTACGATAAACCTCCATTCTGTTTTTGACGATAATATCTCAACTACTACAAGATATGACAATGATCATGATGTTATCATGCAATCTGCTTACCCTATTAATATTCCTCAAGTTCCCGATCCAGGTTTGTTTTCAGGTGATGTTTCTGAAACCGAACTTTTCTGTCAACTGTGTGGGGACACATTTAAAACCTATCCATGTAAGTCTTGGCCTGAAGATTCGAAAATCAACTTTGTGCAATCAAGATTAAGAGAAGCTGCTAGAAATTGGTACCAAACAAAATATTCCAGTAGTCCTCCTGCTTCCTTAGAGACTCTTCTTAACGAATTAAAAGAAGCTTTTCCTGATGTTGTCAGCAAAAAGTTAAAGAAAATTAATTTAGTAAATCTCAAACATTCTCATGGTAATTTTAAGGACCATATTGATTCTTTTCGTAAATTAACAGCTGATCTTGGTTGGCCTGAAGAACCATTAGTATTATTTTTCTATAATGGTCTTCATCCCAAATTTAAAGAAGAAATTAATAAAATGGAGAAGTTTCCAGAGAAAATAGAAGAAATTACAACAAAGTGCATATTGTTTGAATCTTCTTAAGAAACTAAATTAAAGATAAATCAATTAACCAGCAATAAAAATTATAAGAGAAAGAACTCTCATTCTTATCCCAATAGTGAAAACAAGAATAAGAATAATAACAATTATTACAATCATAGTAAAAATAATAACTTCCATAATAATAAATCTAAGGTTAATTCCAGTTACAATAACCGAGAAAATTATGTTACCGAAGTCCAAAAAATTAACTCAAAAAACTAGATAATGGACTTCCCAAGAAGTCCTCTCCGATCAAAACTATTCAATATAATTATCCAACTTTAAACCCTCCTCTTCCTAATACTTTCCTTTTGTTTAAATCATTTATCCCAACAATAAACAAAAGGAACAAAAACATTAAATTACAAACCAAATCAATGTTAGATTGTGTTGTTTACTGCAATTTTATTTCTACCAATTTAATCTCTCGGTTAAATCTTGTACCTCAAAAACTTAATAATAAAATACATATAAAAGGTATTAGTGGTGATACTGATTCCATTAATGAATTTGTGTCTTTAAATTTTCAACTAAAAATCAAAATTAACTGTAACGAATATTGGAATATCCGTGTTTTAAAGAGTGTAACACAATAGGTAAGCACTTTTTGATTAATAAGTAATTTGGTTTTTTAAAATATAGTTTTATTAATTAAGAAATTTAAAAATATTAATTATAAAGATTAATTATTGTAATATTTCGAATTACTTATTAATTAATTCAATAATTAATAAAAACACAATTTTTAAAAAATATTTTTTTTTTTGGCTGCGAAATTCACTCCTATTTATAGTTTTTCAAAATTTAAATCCATAAAAATTTAAAACCATAAAATCATTAAAAAGTTTCATAAAAATTGATTATTTTCGGTTAAAAAGAATCTAAAAGAAATAATGATAAAAGATAAATTAAAATAGAATTTCTATCTGATTTGTTTCTATTAATTTCTAAGAATTTCTTTTGTTAATTTTTTACAGAAATTTATACAGAAACAAATACAGAAATGAAGTATAAAAATTCTTTAAAATTTAAATGATATAAAATTTTAGTAAAGGTGTGAGTCGAACCCTAGTGGTTCAGGCTGAGGTCATAGTGACTAACCACTATGCCAGCATTCTAATTTCTAGTTTTTTAAGATTCGTTACATTAACAATAAGTTTCATATAATTAAATTTAAAGAAAAATTCCTTGTGTCAAAACATATTCCAGTGGATTTACTCCTTGGAAATCAATTTATGAAAAACTATAAAATACATTTTAGTTATGATAATCATTATCTTTACTCAACTATAAAATCTCAAAATTTAAATCAAGAATTATAAAGAATTTTAAACAAAATGTGAATTTAATTAATTTTTATGATGGATTACCCTATAATTACAACTTTTTAATCTATTCTTTTCTTTCATATAAGGTATTAGAGGATTTTGAAGAACCTAATATCGAGCATATTCCTGAACAATATAAAGACTTTGCAATAGTCTTCAATAAAAAGGAAGCAGATAAGCTTACTCCCCATCGTTTAACGGACTGTGAGATCAATCTTCAACCAGGTACTACTTTACATTATGGACCAATCTACCCGCTTACATTGGAAGAATCAGAAGTTTTAAAAGATTACATAAAGGAAAACGAAAAGAAAAGATTTATTAGAGAATCTCACTCCCCAGCCGGCTATCCTGTTCTCTTTCAGAAAAAGAGTGATGGTTCTCTCCGACTCTGCGTTGACTACAAACGTTTAAATGCGGTTACTATTAGAAATTCCTATCCTTTACCGCTCATCAACGACATTATTGAACGAGTCAAAGGAGCCAAGTACTTTACTAAATTAGACTTGCGCTCCGCATATAATTTAATTCGTATAAAGGAAGGCGATGAATATTAAACAGCTTTCCGTACTAAGTATGGACATTACGAATATTTAGTAATGCCATTTGGTCTTAAAAATGCACCTGCAATCTTCCAATCTTTTATTAACTCTGTCCTTCGTCCTTTCTTAGAGAAATCGGTAATACTCTACCTAGATGACATTCTAATTTATTCTAATTCGTTAAATGATCATCATCAAACTGTACGCGAGGTTCTCAAAAAGCTTATTGACAATAATTTATATGCTAAACTTTCGAAATATGAATTCGATAAAGAGGAAGTAGAATTCCTTGGGCATATCATTTCTGGCTCTGGTGTGTCCACTGATTCAAAGAAGATCAAATCAATCAAAGAATGGCCCATTCCAAAAAACGTAAAAGAGGTTCAAAGGTTTCTTGGTCTTTGCAATTACTATAGAAGATTCGTAAGGAATTTTGCTGCTATTGCCAAACCTTTGCATGCATTAACCAAGAAAGGAAGGAAGTTTGTTTGGTCTAAAGATTGTGATACATCCTTCTCAATTCTCAAAAAACGTTTAACTTCTTCCCCTCTCCTCATGCATCCTGACTTAACAAAACCTTTTATTGTTTAGTGTGATGCTAGTAACTTTGCTATTGGAACAGTTCTTTCCCAGTATAATAATGATAATAAGCTTCATCCTATTGCTTATTTTTCTCGAAGTCTTAACAATGCCGAAATAAACTATTCGATTACCGATAAGGAACTTTTATCAATTAAATAAGCTTTCTCATCATGGCGTCACCTTTTGTTAGGTGCTAAATTCAAGATTAAAGTTTTTACTGACCATAGAAATCTTCTATATACCCTTGGAGGGAAGATAAGTAATCAACATCAACATCGTTGGCATCTATTCTTCCAAGAATACGACTTTGAACTTATCTATCTCCAAGGTAAAAAGAATGGCAAACCCGATTCGTTATCCAGAAGACCAGACTACCAAAAGGAAGATATAGAGGATAAACCTGAGTTCATCTTAGATAGTAAGAATATTGGTGAAATCCCCTGTTTAATTAGCATAACTAACGATCTTCTCAATAATATTAAAATAAACTTAAAGAATGATAAGGTTGCTTAGGATCTTCGCATATATTTTTCTGAAAATAATGTCTCTCAAGGTTTCACTTATAAACCATTCCGCAAAATGAATAAATTTAAATTAGAAAATGATTTAATATTCTACAACAATCTTATTTACATACCAGATCAACTTCGTTTAGATGAGAAACCTGCTGCGGGTCATCTTGGTGTCAAAAGAACTTTGGAGTTAATCTCAAGAAACTTTTGGTGGCCCAAGATGGAAGATGATGTTAAGAATTTTGTAAAGTCGTGTGAAACATGTATGAGAAACAAAAAATCTAGACACCGTAAATTTGGGTTACTTCAACCGCTTGAGGTTCCAGAAAGACCTTGGAAATCAATCGAAATTGATTTCTTATGTGGTCTTCCACCATCCAAAGGTAATACGGTGATTATGGTTGTAGTTGATAGATTTTCAAAAATGATACACCTTATTCCCTTCAAAGATATTCCAAATTCCATACAAACAGCTAAAGCTTTTATCAATAATATCTATAAGCTCCATGGTCTACCCTATGATATTATTACGGATAGAGGTTCACAGTTTACGAGTGAACTTTGACAAGAATTTCTATTCTTATTAAATATTAAATCGAAAATAGCTACCACTGACCACCATGAAACCGTAGGTCAAGTTGAACGATGCAATTCTTACATCGAACAATACCTTCGCTGCTTCTCAAGATCTTTCTATCATGATGATTGGGTTGATTTTCTTCCACTTGCTGAATTTGCTTATAACAACTCCTTTCACCCATCCACTAACGAAACTCCCCTTTTTATCAACTATGGATTTCATCCTTACATGGATGAATATACACTACTCCCTACTTGTAACATTAATCATAAAATGGTTCAAAAGTTTATGAAAGTTTTAACCATGTTAAAGAAGTTCTTCTCCGATCCCAAGAGCTATATAAACGCTCTGCTGATAGAAAAAGAATTACCGCTCTTTCTTACAACATTGACGACTTGGTGTGGATTCAAGCTCCCCCTTCGTTAAATATTGAATCAAGCTCAGAACTAGCTCCATGCAAATATGGTCCATACAAAGTAACCAATATTTTACATAATAATAATTATGAAATTGAACTTAAAAATTCACCCTTTCCTAAGCATCATAACTTTTTCCACGTCTCTGAACTCGAACTATTCACACCCGTACCTGAAAAGTTTAGAAAACGATATAAAGATCCTGAGTTTATTAAGGGTATTATTGAAATTGCGGGTTTTAGAACTAACTATAAGAAGAAACAATACGAATATAAAATCCGTTATAAATATCGTTCCTCCTATAATTGGGTACCTTCTTCTGAAGTTGAGGATAATCCAAGAAACCAAAATATTTTTATTAAATACATCAATAATAATAGGAAACCAGTCTCGATCTCATATAGTTTTTAATTAAAAAAAAAAAAAAAAAAAATTTCTTTTAGAAATATGTATTCAACACAATTTATTTTTCCAACCAGTTTGAAATTCACATGGCCAATTGAACATTTATGTTCAAGTGAATTTCAAATACTTCTTGAGTACTCTTTTGAATACACTAATATCAAAAATATTAGTATTCCTGAATTCGCCTGGAATGCGAATTCTTGAAGAGAGCGTTGTCAAGGATTTGATACAAATTAATTTATATTCAATACTATAAAAATAATAATTTAATTAAAAATATAATTTGTACTCCTTAAATCCTTGTACCGTTCATAACCTAATTAATATTGTATTACATATTAATTAATATTATCCCTTTTTTTATTAATTAATATAGTTGAATATTATTTATAAAAATTGTTTTTTTTATTAATTATATTATTTTATATATTTTTATTATCTTATATTATATATATATTATTTTATTACTTTATATATTAAAATTATATTTTATATTGTTATCTTTAAATTAGTATTTATTAAAATATATTATTAAATATTTTATATTGTTTTTCAAAAATATAAAAGAACTAAAAAATATTCTTTTTTAAATCTTTGAAAGATTATTATTTACTAATAATCTGATAACTTTATAATAAAATATATTAAATAAAATATAGTTAATTAAAAATAAAATAATATTTTATAATTTGAATAAATAAATTTATAAAATAAAATAAAATCCTTAAGGTTATTATATTAAAGGCTTCCAACCAAGTTTACCCTTTAATCTAAGTAACAACTTAACAAATTGTCACGAATACTAGTGGATTTGAAGTTAAAATTCACTATTAGATCAATTGAAATTTAATTTAGTTATTGACAAAAATTATTTTAATTCGATTTTAATTATACAAATAAATATTAGGGGTGTGGGGCATTTCGCCAAATTGCATTTCGCCAGATTACATTTAGCCGGGGAGTGTGCATTTCGAAAATTTTTATTACAAAAATTTGTATTTTGTTGTATGGCTTAAATATTTTTAATTTTAAGCCACTTAATTTTATTAAAAATTTAATGAATAATAATTAATTAATTAAATAAATAAAATTACAATTTTCAAAAATTTTCAAACACGTAATCTTACGTGGGGCGTATATCTAATTGTATCATAATTTTGTGGCTTTTTTCTACAATTTTTAAAAAGCCATATATTCACAATATGGCGTGAATAATAAATGTGGTGATATTTTATGACGAAAATTTATAAGCCACCAAGAATTTGGCGAAATTTAACTAGACGAAATTCAACTTTTGGCGAAATACAACACTTCAATAAATAATAATTAGGTTAGGTATTTCTATTTAACATTGAAAAATAAAATAAAAATAAATAAACATTTTATTTTTTAAGCATCAAAAAATAAAAAAAAAAAAAAAATAAGAAATAAGAAAACTTCTTTTTTAAACATTAAAAAATAAAATAAAAATAAATAAAAATTTATTTTTTAAGCATTAAAAAATAAAAAAAATAAAATAAAACAAAAAAATAAAAAATAAAAATAAAAATAAATAAATAAAATAGTAAATAAAGAAATAATAAATAATTAATAATTAAATAATTATTTAAATAATTATATAATTAATTAAAAAAAGGTTTATTATTTTAAATATTAAAAAAAAAAAAAGTTTCAAAGCATTTAAAAGTATATTTATTAAAATATTTTATTGAAAATTTTTAATTATTAATGGAAGACAATATAGAAATTGAAATAAGTGAAACAAATCGAGGAAATGAACAAATTATTATTAATAAAAAACACAAATTTAATTTTTCATTTCAAAGGAAAGATAAATCAAAAATTTATAGATGCACTGAATATAAGACTTTAAATAAATGTAAATCTTTAATTATTTTAAATGATAAAATGGAGGTTTTAAAATATGAAAGTTTACATAACCATCTCGAAAAAGAAATTGATGTGTCTATATCAGTAGCAAAGCATAAAATTAAGGAAGAAATTAAGAAAAATTCAATTCTTATAGATATAAAACATAAACATATATTTAATAGAAATGGGACTTATATGTCCCGAATATAGTACAATTAGATCCCAAATAATAAGAAATATAAATAAACAATTTCCTCAAAACATAAAAGGTTTTGATGATATTCCCATTGAATCAAAATATTATAAAACTAAAAGAAATGAAAATTTTATGATATTTAAAAATACTGATCTAATAATCTTTCAATCACCATTCCAAGCATATTTATTTTCGAATTATCATAAAAATATATTTGCGGACGGTACATTTTATGCAGCACCGAAATTTAGTTATCAGTTATTTATAACAAGAACTTATGTTGGGGAATTTAATATGCTTTACACTACTTCCATTTCTATATTAAAAAATAAAAAATAATCTACATATGAAACATTATTTAAAGAAATAAAAAAAAATGCAAATAAATTTAGGAGTAATACATTAATTACTACAATTAATTTTCATTGTGATTTTGAACAAGGTATATCTAATGCCGCAAAAAAAGTTTTTCCCAATATAAATATTAAATATTGTGTTTGGCATTACAAAAGATCATTAGAAAAACAAAAAAATATATTATGTTATCATGAAATGAAGAATAATAATGATGTATATATTTATTATAAAGCTATTTCGAACTTACCGTTTATAAACTCTAACTATATATTTGATATTTATATTATAATAAAAAGAATTTGTCAAAAAAAAAAAGTATAATAATTTTCTGCAATTTTTAGAATATTTTAATAAAAATTATTTACTTAAGTATAATGTTAATAATTGGAATTATTATGAAAATATAGAGCATTTAACAAACAATGCATCAGAATCTTATAATAGCTACTTAAATAATATATTTCCAAATAAACCTTTATTTTATAAATTAATATATATATTAAAAGAAGAAGAAAACTTATCTTATAATGATTATCAAAGGAGAACTAAAGGAAATTGGAAAAAAAAGCAAAAAATATTTAGTGCAACTGATGAAATTAAAATTTTAATTGAAAATTACAAAAGTAAGGAAATAAATTTATTTTATAATGGATGCAACAGAAATGAATTAATTAAATTATGGAAAGAATGTTTAATTGATTTAAACGATATAAATATTAATTTAAAATAAATAATCTTAATTTAAAAAAATGCTAGAAAAATAAAAATTTATTTATTTTAAATTTATATTTATAATCGTTTAAATAATAATTAAATAATCTTAATTTAAAAAAATGCTAGAAAAATACAAATTTATTTACCTATTGTGTTTATTTAATAATCTTAATAGAAATTATCTTTTAGTTATTTTTATTAAGTAATTTATAACTAAAACCGATTTATTTGATACTAGTTAAAATTTTATTAATATCAATATCAATATTATATAATTATAAATTTTATTAATATCAATATCAATATTATATAATTATAAATTTTATTAATATCAATATCAATATTATATAATTATAAATTTTATTAATATCAATATCAATATTATATAATTATAAATTTTATTAATATCAATATACTTTTCAAAATTAATTATGGTATTAAAAATATTAAATTCAATAAAAGATTTTTATTATTTTATTAAAATTATAATTGTTATTATTATATTTTAATAATAATTGATTCATATTGATCAAACATTATAAATATTACTATGCAAATAATTAATTATTTTAATAGGATCAATTATTCAACTCTTATTGTTTTAATTTTTAATTCTTATATCATTTAAATTAATATATATATATATCGTTTATGAAAAGATGAATTATAAATAATTAAAATTATTTACTTTTCATTTAAATTTTTTTATTTACTATAATAAAATATAATAATTAAAAGACAAACGTTATTATAACTAATTTTTTTTTTTTTTAGAAAAATAAATGAAAAAAATTAAAATATATAAGATTCCTATATATATAAAATAATTATTATATTTTATTTTATTATATATTTTTTTTATTTTATTTTATTTTATTTTATTTTATTTTATTTTATTTTATTTTATTTTATTTTATATTTATATTTCAACTATTTATTTTATTTTATTTTATTCAATCGGTACTTATATTTATGTTTCTACTATTCATTTTATTTTATTTTATTTTATTTTATTTTATTTTATTTTATTTTATTTTATTTTATTTTATTTTATTTTATTTTATTTTATTTTATTTTATTTTATTTTATTTTATTTTATTTTATTTTATTTTATTTTATTTTATTTTATTTTATTTTATTTTATTTTATTTTATTTTATTTTATTTTATTTTATTTTATTTTATTTTATTTTATTTTATTTTATTTTATTTTATTTTATTTTATTTTATTTTATTTTATTTTATTTTATTTTATTTTATTTTATTTTATTTATTTTATATTTATATTTATATTTCAACTATTTATTTTATTTTATTTTATTCAATCTGTACTTATATTTATGTTTCTACTATTCATTTTATTTTATTTTATTTTATTTTATTTTATTTTATTTTATTTTATTTTATTTTATTTTATTTTATTATATTTTTTTTTATTTTATTTTATTTTATTTTATTCAATCTGTACTTTCTTATTTAATATTCTACTTTTTATTTTATTTTATTATATTTTATTTTATTCAATCTGCATTTTCTGTTGATAATATAAACAAGGTATTAATGTATTAATAATAATTAATAATATTTAAAATAAAATAAAAAAAATATAATAATTATTTTATATACGTAGTAATTATATATATATACATATATATTTTTATTTAATTTTCTAAAAAAAATTTTTTTAGTCATAATAAACGTTTGTCTTAATTATTTTTATTATTATTTAAAAATTTATTTATTCATTTATAATTTATTCATTCATTTATTTATTTATCACATTATAATACGCCATGTTTTCCGAAATACAATACAACAAAATACAAATTTATGTAATAAAAATTTTCGAAATGACACACCCATTTAGCCAATTTTTTTGAAAGCATGTGGCGTATTAAAAAAATGTGGCATTTCGACAAATTGCAATTCGCCAAGTTGCATTTCGCCAAATTGAAAATTATTAAATAAATAAATCAATAAATAAAATTAATTATTATTAATATTGCATAAAAACAATTTTAAAAAAAATATATTTTGAATTAATATTTATTTATTTATTCATTTATTTATATCAATACTCTACTTGTCGAAATGCAACCTGGCGAAATGCAATTTGGGGAAATGCAACTCTCCCAAATATTAGAAACACTAAAGAATTAGAAACCAAAGGGTTTGGTCTTATTTATTAAAGATAATTTAATTTAATTTAACCCTTAAGAATTTGATAAAAATAACATGAAGAAAAACAAAGATAACTCAACAAATAATGAAAATATAACACATTGATTTCCCGCTAAAATTATATTCATTGGAAAGCTACGAACGAGAACTACAATATATGTTAAAATCAACCTTATTGGGCAACTAAATAACGAGATATTGGACTTTAAAAATATTTAAATATAAAAATATAATTTAATTATTTTATTAAGACCCTAAATTATTAATTAAGAAATTTATATTAGATAAATCTTAACTTGGAAATTATATTATTAATTTCTATTATTAATTAAAAATACAGAATTAGTTATTAGTAATAGTTTTATAATATTTTAAATAAGTTTTATAAGTTTTATGTATTTTATTATTATATATTTTATTCAATTATTTCTAAAAGATTCTAAGGAATTCTTTATCATTCTAAAGATTTCCGAAAGAGAATTTTTAATTAGTTTTAATATTTTAATTTATTTTATTTTATTTTATATTTGATTATTAAATTAGTTTTATTATTAAATTGTTTTATGAATAATTTATATAGTTATTTTATTAAAGATTCTTATCAATATTAATTTATCATTATGTTTTATATAGTTTAAATATATGTATGAATATATTATGATTAAAATGTATTAATTAATTATATTGTTAATTATTATTTTAGTTTAGTATAAAAAGGATTTGAAAATTCTATATTTTGAATTCTTTGTAAGATTATTAACCTTTAACTATTAATTAAATTCTAAACTGTTAACATAAAGTTAATGAATTAATTATAACAATAAATAATTTTTTATATTAATTTTAGTTAATTTTATTATTAAAATATATATTAAATAAAGTTCTAATAAAACATAAATCTTAAATTTAAATAATAAATAACACACACAGAGTTTTATAATTAAGATTTCAATATTTAATTAAATTGTTATAATTAATAAAAACATCTTGACCTGACCAATTTAACCCAAACTAGGAAAGATATAGCAAGAATCTTATCACCTACAAAAACTTTTTACATTAATATTTCTTAGTCTTTATAATTATTGATAATAATTATAAATTTATTTAAATTATAATTAATTAATACATTGAGATATTATTATCAAATTTATTATAATTGTAATTATTCATACACTTAAATAATATTAGAAAATTTATTTAAATAATTATTTTATGTACACTTATTAATATTATAAATTTTATTTAGTTATTCATTTAATTATCAAGTTAATGTAAACATTAGCTTTATTTATTTTTTACATTGTACATTTGAAGAATATTGGAAAGTTCCAACTATATAGAATAGAATAATCTATAAGGTTAGAATAATTTGTTAAGATAATAACTGAATTTCAATTCAATTTCAATTTCAATAATTCAGTTATTTGAATTTCAATATTAATAAATAATAATATAATAATTATTATTAAATTAACTTTATTAAAATATTTAGGAATTAGTCTAGGCCAACTAATGGACTAAATATTATTAAAATATTGAAATTAATATATATTAAATAATGTAAACACGTGATTGTTATATTAAATTAATTTCTACATATTATATTTTAATTAGAAAATATAATATTTAGCTAATATTAGTTTCTTATATTTTATTTATATTAAATATTTATATTATTATCTTATTTTATATTATCAATATCAAATTTATATTAATACTATTATATATTCATATTAATAATTAATATTTTAATAATTAGTTATTTTATATAAATACATGTTTAAATCTTTTGATTAATCCTTTGTAGGATTATTGCAATTTAAATTATAGTAATATTTATATAAAATAATAATGTAATAAAATATTATTAAGATTAAATAAAATTTATATTTTAAATAAAAACTTAATTATAAAATTTACTAATAACAATATGCTTGACCTAATCGTTAAGACCAAATTATCACAAAACTTTAACATAATTTATATTATTCTAGCACAATTAGTATTATTCATTCATCTGTATTACAAAATGTTAAGGTTTTAGAGAATTAAATAAAAATAAAAGTAAAAGAAACACAAATTTTATTTATTTATTTATTATTTTATTTATTAATTTTATTAATTGATTTGATGATTTTATAAAAATTGATAGCAAAATTTACAACTATTTATACTTTTTTTTCAAGGCATAAAAGTTGTTCTTGCCACTAATTTTATATTATTACATTTTTTTTTATAAAAACTATTAAATTTAATTTGATTTTTATAATCAATTATATAAAATTTAGTTATAACAATATAAATAAAATACATTTATAATATTAATAAAACATTTTTTTTTTTTTTTTTTTTTTAATAATCTATCTAAAATATTACTAATAAAAATTTATTTAATTGGCTATAATTATTATTACAATCTGTTAAAATATTCAAATAAAAATAAATATACTATTCTAATATAAAGGTTTTTAATAAAATAAAATATTTGTCAATATAAAATAAAACATTTTGATATAAAATTTTATAATAAAAGTTAAAAATATAATATATAAATTTTAATTATCAATATATAAAAAATATATTATTAATAAAAATTTTCATTATTAATAAAAAAAATAAGATTTATTATTAATATTGCTAATATAAGTTTTAAATATATAAAAATATTGCTATTAATATAAGATTTAATATAAAAATATAAAGTTTATTATAATTTTTGATTTAATTTTTGATCTTTAGATTTAAAAATTTATTAAAGTACAAAGATAATAATGTACACATAATGTATTAGAAATAAATCGTAAATTTAATTAAGAATGCATTATTTAGTACATTCTTATCAAGATGCCCCGACGAAGACTCAAGCTTCTCTGTAAGCGGAGTTAAACTTTACTAAATTTTTAAAGTGAACATTCCTATTGAGTTGCTTTCCAGTCTTCTGATCGATTAGGGTTGCTGTGTTGAATTGAATTTTTAAAATTTTGAATGGACCGTTATAGTAAGGTTCTAATTTAATACGGCTAAAGTTTCTAACTAAGACTAGATCACCGACTTTTAGTTCTTTTCCTTTGTTCATGCTTATTTGTTCTTCTCTTCTTGTTGCCCAATACTTGTTGGCATTCTTTACATTTTCGCAAGCTTCTATTGTCCATTGGTAGTGTCGAACAAACTTTTCCATTAGAATTTCGTCGTAAGATTTACCGGCGTTTTCAATTGTTCTTATGGCTATATCATAGGGCTGTTGATCTTCTTTTCCATATACTAGTTCAAAACTGGAATGACCTGTAGTTGTATTTTTAGTTTTTCTAAGAGCCCATAGAGCAGAAGGCAGAACTTTATCCCAATCTTGATTTTTCTTTCCTAATAAACGAAGCAATTTTCAAATTTCTTTATTTCGGTTTTCAGTGAGACCATTGGATTCAGGATGATAGGTAGCTATGAATTTTACATAAATATCATAAAGGTCAAGAAAGATTTTTGTCATGTCGGAGGTGAACTGGACTCCATTATCAGTAGTAATAACTTGGGGAGCACCATGTCTAGCAAAAACGTTAATTAAAAATTTAATTACATCATAGGAAGTTATATTCTCAGTGGGTTCTGCTTCAACCCATTTAGTGAAAAAATCAACTGTAACAATAATATATTGATTATTATTTCTTGTTTTTGGCAAAGGTCTTATAATATCTAATCCTAAGTGTACGAATGGACCTTCTACTTTTGTTGGATAGTTCTCAGTTGGTTCTGGATATGGTTGAGGACGGTTTAATTAGCATTTTTCGCAATTACTAACAATTCTTCTGATGTCTTTAATCATGTTGTTCCAGTAGAAATTTTTCTTGAGTCTTTGATAAGTTTTAAAATATCCTTCGTGGCCAATATTATGAGCTTTCAATATTAATTTAAATTTTTCATTTTCATCTGTTATTAATTTCTTATAATTTCCGTTGTCGATAAAGTAGTCTTCACCATCAATAACAGTAAACTTTTCATTAATAAATTCCTTTATAAATTTAGATAATAATTCTTCATTATTTCTATTAGTAATTTTTGTTAATAATATCTTTCTCTCTTCCTTACTTTTCATTCTTGAAAGAGCATCAGCTAACACATTTTTTTGCCTGATTCATATTTTATATTAATTCCAAGAATACTATCGGTCAGACACCATCTTGTTTGCCTTGCATTCAAAGGTTCTTTATTCTTAAATAAACCAACTAATAGTTTATGATCTGTGTAAATAGTTGTAAGTAATGGGTTTCCTTCAATATAAGATTTAAATTTAGTCATACAGTAAAACAAAGCGGTTCCTTCCAAATCGGAAATACCATAATTCTTTTCAGTTTTCTTTAAACTACTACTTATAAAGTGTATTGGATGCTCCTTACCGGTTTCTTCTTCTTTTTGTAAAAGAACTCCACCAATTCCATTATACGAAGCATCAGTTCTAATGATAAAAGGTTTGTCAAATGACGGAAATTTTAGAATAGGTGCATTGATTAATTTTTCTTTAAGGAGTTCAAAGCTTTCTTGTTGTTCTTTATTCCATTCTTATTTAGTATTCTTTTTCAATAATTTACATAAAGGTGAGGTAATTTGAGCATATTTAGGAATAAAGTCACGATAATATCCTACTGCTCCTAGAAATGATCTTAATTCATGAAGTGATGAAGGGGCTTCCCACTTTTTAATAGCTGTTATTTTGCTTTCCATTGGACTTAATCCTTTAGTAGTAAGTTTGTGACCTAATACATCAACTTCAGTTTGAAGAAAATGGCACTTTTCAATGTTAATTTTTAACTTGTTTTCTTTAAATACTTCTAATACTTGTTTAATATGAATTAAATGCTCTTCGATACTTTTTGAATAGATCAAAACATCATCAATAAATACGTAAACAAATTCACCAATAAAAGGGAATAAAATTTTATTCATTTCTCTTTGGAAGGTTGAGGGAGCTCCAAGAAGTCCAAAAGGCATAACCTTAAATTGATAATTTCCAAACTTAGTAGTGAAAGTGGTTACTTCAACGCTTTCTTCATCCATTAAGATTTGGTGAAAACCAGAAAATAAATCAAGAGTTGTAAATATTTTAGCTCCTCTGAGACTATCAAAAATTTCATCTATATATGGAACTGAATAAGAATTTTTTCTGTCATATCATTGACTTTTCGGTAGTCAATGAACAAGCGCCACTTTCCATTGTGTTTTAGAATAAGTACTACTGGAGATGACCATTTTGAACAGGATGGTTCTATCAATCCTTTCTTAATAAGCTTTGTAAGTTCTTCTTTTAAGATATCTGATTTTAATTTAGTTAACCTATAACTTCTTAATTTTCCTGGCTTTGCATTAGCTTTTAAACGGATCTTATGTGGTGAAAGTTTAGAAGGAGTTAGTTCTTCTGTTGAAGTAGCAACTATGTCAATCATTTCTTTGAGAATTTTAATAATTTGTTCTTTATAATCTTTATTTAAGGTACTTAAAAATTCATCACTCTCAATAAATTCCATTGGAGTTAATTCCTTTATAATTTCCTTTTCATTATTCGCTTCTTTAACTTTTCTAATAGTGCAGATTATACTTTCTTCATCATAATATTGATTATTTGTTTTAGCTATTTCTTCGTATTCACTTTCTGACAAAAGTTTACATAAACTGTTTAAGGTTGGATGAATAAATAAACAATGATCGATTTGAGTTTTAAATTTTAATAACATATCATAAAAAGAGTCTTCTTTTTCAATAATTCTAAAGTCTGCATTAAATTCATAATTATTAATTTTTACTGGTAATCGAACAACAATTCCTTCTGAGTATTCTTCATCTTGTGTTGCTAGTTTTATTCTTCAACAACTTTTTCCAACTGTTTCATATTCACCAGGTAATTTATCAAAATATTGTTTAGTAACGATGCTTAGGTTACTACAAGAATCAATTAAAAGTTTTCCTAGTACTCCGTCAACACTTGCATCAACCATTGCTAAGTCTTCTTCGGCTACTTCATTACTTTTACTTATGTAGCTATGATCATAGTTATTTACTAATAAAGTTCGTGCTATTACATTGTCTACAGTTCCAACTATTTTAGATTTTTCTAACTTTAAACCTTGAGTTAATTGTGAACGAATCTTCGGACATGCATTTAAGAGTTGACCTATCGTAATACTGGATTTAAGATTATTTAAATCATCCATTATATTGTAAGGTTCTTTATTATTCATCATTTTGATATTCCTCTTTACTAACTGAGTATTTCCATTATTAGTTTCTTTAGTATTTGTTGAAATTAATTTTTCCAAAGTATTAGTTTTATTTTGTTGATTATCTTTATTCCTTTCTTTATCTTCTATTTCATTATCAATTTCAAGTATATCTTCAGATTCAACTTTTTCCTTTCTTTTTGATGAATAATTGTTGTTTTTTTCTTTACTTTCTTTTACTCTTGTCATATTTCTTAATTCCTTTTCTTTTTGTTTTTCTTTGTTAATATTTGGTTGAGTTAAAATTGAAGAAAGTATTTGATTTTTATAAACTTTATTTGGTTTATTATGTAGCTCATTTTCTTTCTTCTTTCTTAAAGCAGGAGTTGCAAATGGACGTGGATTATGTTTTAAACTTTTATGTACTTTCTTGGAATTATTTTCTTCTTTTTCGCTGTTATTATCATTCATTTTTCTTTTTATAGCATTTATAATGATATCATCCTCACTTTCAGTTGTGTCACTAAAATCAGATTCTTCAGATTCTTCATTAAAGGAATTATTATCAATTGGAGTATTCTGGGTAAAAGAATTATTTTGTAAATTATTTAATGAAGCTATTTTTTTGTCATTGGGAGTGCTTCTGCTCCCATTTAGAAGTTCAAAGACTTTTTGGAATATATTTCTATTTTATTTTTTTCCGTAATCTTATTTAATTGAGGGGCAATAGTATGAGTAATGATCCTCTTCTTTACAGAAGAAGCAAGTTTTAACAGATAAATTTCTCATTTTCTGGGTTGATTCTTCTATAATATCTTGAGGTTTCGGTTTATTATATGTTTGACTTGTTTGGAAAGTTTCGTTTCTTCTTTTAGGATAAAGTCTTGAAGTAGTACTGTTTTGATTATTTTGATTATGCTAGGAATTATTAACATTATAGGTATTAATATTATTGTTCCTTACAGAAAGTCTATCTACTTTCTCGGCAATTTTGAAAGCTTTATCCATACTTATATCATTTTTAAGGTATAATTTCTTCCAGGCTTCATAATTATTTTGAATAGAATCAATATAATCTAGTACACCAATGCGCTTTCTTCTCTTTTTATCAAGTTTAGTGTACAAAGTTCTACATTAAAGTCTTTAAACTTTTCGTTTCTTTTAATTCGCATTGCACGAAATTCTTTAAGAAGTAAATTTTGGTCTTCTTTAATACCGTAAAAATTTTCAAGACTTGAAATAATTTTTTCAAGAGAAGGAAATTTAATATCATCATCATCATTTTCTTCTTCTTCATCATCTTCTTCTTCATCTGATGAATCATCACTTTCATCATCACTATCTTCTCCCAAATCTTCAATAACGCGTTGTACTTCACCAGAGCTGGTAAGTAAACAAGCATTAGATATTGTTTCCGGATCTGTGATACCTTGTATCTTGATCCAAAGTTTTAATTCAGTAGCCCAGGACTTAATATTTAAATTGTCCTTGCTAAGTTTCACAATATCTCTTAATTCTTTTTTCAATTCTTTAAAGCTCAAAGTTGTTTCTTTGGACATTTTGTCTAAATATTTCTTGTTATATATTAATGAGGTGATTAAATACGAATAAATTTGGAAATCCAACTTTAAAAATATAATTTAATAGGTAATTTAATATCGAATCAATTTTTAAAACAATATATTTTAGTAACTTTTGAAAGTAATAATTTTATTTGCTTTCTTTAGTAGGTATAAGCTTGAAATCCTTATCGACAACTTTGTAGAAATTATAAAGCACGAGGTTCTTTTCGACTACTTTATTAAGAATGATTTTAAGTTCGAAATCTTTATCGACAACTTAATATATAAAATTTTTCAAGCTCGAAATTTTTATCGACCACTTGAATTTGGTTACTTAGTATTTTGTAGTATTAATTTTAGAGATTAAGAAGCAAGGTTTAATTCATTATTTTTTCCTTTCACAAAAAAATTTATTTTCTTTTAAACGATTAATATTGTTATAGCTAATAAAATTATTAATTAATTATAATTATTAAATACAAAAAAAAAATCTTTATTGTCGTACAATCTGATAGTACACACTATCTAACGTGCAGCTTACCTAACGGTGTCATGTCATGCGTGTGCAACGATTACTATATTCAATGTAAAATATAGCAGTTCGGAGCCCGCTAGCTCAATTACTATGTAGGATAAACTTAATCCGATAATCTATGTACGGAATAAAAAATTTTAAAAGTATTCAATAATATTTTTATTAATTAATATAAATTAACTAAAAACACAATATTTTCAAAGTAAATTAAGATTCTTTTACAGGAATTATTAAACAAATAAAGTATCAGTAATAAAAAAAAAATAAAAAAAATTTAAATGGCGAAGTTAGCCAAAGTCTGATACTTTATATAATAAAGTGCCTTATAACTAGCACAAAGAAAAGTAAAAAAAAAATATAAAAAAAACAATTTTACTCCTTCGGTGACGTAAGCTCCTTATTCGCCAGTGCTTGGAAAGTACCCGCACCTTCGTGTGTTGAAACGTTGAAGGCTGAACTATTATTACCGGGTCGGTAACTAAATACCTTCGTCTACTTTCCAATTAATCTCCAAATTAACTACTATTCAATAACCTACTATGAATAGAGTTAATTTGTTGTTATCTGAGAATACACCGTATATGAGCTCTATCCGCTCCTTGTTATAATTTACAAATATTTTTTAGAATCTTATTTTACTTATTAAATAATTTATTTTTTATATATATATATATATCAAACAAGCGCCATAGGTTAATCAAAGGATTAACGACTTACTTGTTTATCAATATAAAAAAAAAATTTAAAAAAAAATCTATGTTATTTAATATTATTTCTATTTAATTCCCCGATATCTCCACCATATAAATGTTAAGGTTTTATAAAAATAAAAGTAAAAGAAACACAAATTTTCTCTATTTATTTATTATTTTATTTATTTATTTTATTAATTGATTTGATTTTATAAAAATTGATAGCAAAATTTACAACTATTTATACCTTTTTTCAAGGCATAAAAGTTGTTCTTGCCACTAATTTTATATTATTGCATTTGTTTTTTATAAAAACTATTAAATTTAATTTGAATTATATAATCAATTATATAAAATTTAGTTATAACAATATAGATAAAATACATTTATAATATTAATAAAACATTTTTTTTTTTTTTTTTTTTTTTTAATAATCTATCTAAAATATTACTAATAAGAATTTATTTAATTGGCTATAATTATTATTAAAATCTGTTAAAATATTCAAATAAAAATTAAAATACTATTCTAATATAAAGGTTTTTAATAAAATAAAATATTTGTCAATATAAAATAAAACATTTTGATATAAAATTTTATAATAAAAGTTAAAAATATAATATATAAATTTTAATTATCAATATATAAAAAAATATTATTAATAAAAATTTTCATTATTAATAAAAAAAATAAGATTTATTTTTAATATTGCTAATATAAGTTTTAAATATATAAAAATATTACTATTAAGATTTAATATAAAAATATAAAGTTTAATATAATTTTTGATTTAATTTTTGATCTTTAGATTTAAAAATTTATTAAAGTACAAAGATAATAATGTACACATAATGTATTAGAAATGAATCGTAAATTTAATTAAGAATGCATTATTTAGTACATTTGATATAAATTATTTGTTCCAAGTATTAAAAAGAAAGAAATTTATTCTTCTTTTTATACTTTTATTTTAATACATTTTATTTATTATTAATATATTCTTTAAAAAAAAATTATTATAATATTTTATTTTAATTTTTAACTATTATTTTAAATTATTTTTTTTAAAAAAAATAACATTTATTAAATTAAAATATAAAAATTAATTTAGAGATTGTATCACGAAGGGCATTCCGGGCGGTAGCTTCTATATGTGAGAATGAAATAAAGGATTTTCTAACTTTAACATACATGTGCGGTATAATGTATTTTAATAACTGAATTTATCTGAAAAAAGAACCCCCAAGATAAATAAAACTAGAAAATTTAGAAATAGAATTCTTTCCATAAAAAGAAAAGTTGGATCACTATAACTTAGTTGAGGGTGAAACTTCAAAAGGTTTTATAACTTGTCATGTCAATACCAAATGTCATTTCATTTATATATATATATATATATATTTTTTTTTTTTTTTTTTTTTTTTTTTTTTTTTTTTTTTTTGTCAATACCAATAGTCATTTCATTTATATTTTTTAAGTAATTTATCCACACATGCATATATATATATATATATTTTTTAACCCTGAACAATGAGAACTATATCATCAGCAAAAGGTCCATAATAATATTTTTTTCTTCCAATACTGACACCATGTTTTTCACAATTATTTAATATATATCATTGATGAATAAATTAAATAAAATCGAAAATAATAGACAACTTTGTCGAAAGCCTCTTTTAATAAAATATTTAATTGAAAGCATCGACTCAAATCGAGCATATGCTTTAGATGAGCTATATAGGTTGAAAAGAAAATCAAAACATTCAGCATTAACTCCATAATAATATAATCTGTTAATAATATTAAATATAGAAGCTGAATCGTAGACCTTTTTAAGATCTAAAAACGCTAAATATATAAAATTTCCTTGAAATTTTCTTTTTTAATAAATTTCTCTAATGAATATGAATAAACTATAATACTTTCTTCATGATTATAAAAACAAAATGGTTCAGATCTAATGAAATTATGTGTAAGTGCATAATTAGAAATTTCTATTTGTTAAATTGTTCAATTTTTCTTTTTTTTACGAAAAATCATCCAACAAAATGTGTAACCAAATATGTTTTTTTTTTTTTTTTTTTTTTAATATAAAAAGAAAACTAATTTTTATTAAAAATATTATATTTATTATATTCACTTAAAGTATGGATTTTTTTTTTTTTTTTTGATGAAACATCATCCAACAAAATGTGTAACCAAATATGTTTTTTTTTTTTTTTTTTTTTTAATATAAAAAGAAAACTAATTTTTATTAAAAATATTATATTTATTATATTCACTTAAAGTATGGATTTTTTTTTTTTTTTTTTTTTTTTTTTTTTTGATGAAACATCATCCAACAAAATGTGTAACCAAATATGATTTTTTTTTTTTAATATAAAAAGAAAACTAATTTTTTATTAAAAATATTATATTTATTATATTCACTCAAAGTATGGATTTTTTTTGATGAAACATCATCCAACAAAATGTGCAACAAAATATGCAAAGTATTACAAAAATAATTAAATTAAGGAGTATGAATACTAAAAATGATTTGTCTGAACTATTATTCGAGTTAATTTTTTCTGGATAATTTATGTTTCCACATATATTACCGTAACATTTTTCACCAACATCACATTCTTCATCAGAAAAACATCTCTCTTCTCTATGTAAGAAACATTTAACTTTACTTTCCCCGTTATCATCATCGTAAGTTCTACAATTATAGATAGGATTATCAACATTAACCATGCATATACTATTAACACAGTTATTTGAAAAACATTCTCTATTATGATGACAAGGCGTAGTACTACAATACCCAATTTCATATCCGGGTTTACTACAAGCTCCAAAATTTTTGCATTCATAGGTTGCGTTTGCCCGTTTTCTGTAATCTTCTGTTGGTGGTGGTACAGTATCTTTAAAACGACATATTGGTTGAGTATAAAGAGTGGTTGGTCTATTCATTATCATATAAAAATAATCCAACGGTGAAGAAAAATCCATAAAAACACAATTTCCTTTTTTTGGGCACATACTATTATAAACGCAGTATGAAAATTTTTCATTATCAATGACGATATCATTTTTAATTCCTAAATAACAACTCTCATTATGAGGTTTAATTCTTTTAATATCATCGGTTTTGTTAAATATATGTAAGAATTATTATTATTAATTTAAGAAATAATTAATAAATTGAGTTAATAAAAATGTAAGATATTAATATTTTCACTTTAAACTTTTTTACATCTTCTATTAAATAAAAATATAAGATATTAATATTTACACTTTTAACTTTTTTACATCTTCCATTGTTAAATTAGAATTATAAAAGTATTCCCCGGAAACATTGTAATAGAAACAAAATATTAAAATAAGTTTTAAAAAGATTTTTTTTACTTTATTCATTTCCAAATTTTGAAGCTTTAAATTTATATTTAGTTTTAAGAATTATTTATATTTATATAATTTTTATTATTTTTATTATGACATTAAATATTTTAACAATGACTTTTTTTTTTTAATTATTTTCCTAATAAAATAAAATAAAATTAAATAAAATAAAATAAAATAAAATAAAATAAAATAAAATAAAATAAAATAAAATAAAATAAAATAAAATAAAATAAAATAAAATAAAATAATATAATATAATATAATATAATATAATATAATATAATATAATATAATATAATATAATATAATATAATATAATATAATATAATATAATATAATATAATATAATATAATATAATATAATATAATATAATATAATATAATATAATATAATATAATATAATATAATATAATATAATATAATATAATATAATATAATATAATATAATATAATATAATATAATATAATATAATATAATATAATATAATATAATATAATATAATATAATATAATATAATATAATATAATATAATATAATATAATAAAAAATAAAAACTATACAATTTTTTATTTATATTATGATAAATTTTTAAAAAATTTATTTCATATTTATTTTAAAGGGCTATTTTTATAACCCCTATTAAAAATAGAGTAATAATAATAAATGTAATAAAATAAAATACGAATAATTAAAAAATAATATAATTTAGTGTAAAATAATATAAAATATAATAAAAACTATAAAAATAAAAAAATAAAAAGGAACAATAAAAAATTAGTAAATAAATATATAAAAATATATGATATATATAAATTTAACAATAATAAAGAAATATTAAATATATAAAATATTAATTTTTAAATATATAAAATATTCTAAAAAAATAAAAATATAAATAAATAAATTAAATTAAAAAATAAATAAAAAAAAATAAATAAAAATAAATTAAAAGATATATTAAAAAATAAACAAAAAAAATAAATAAAAATAAATTAAAAGATATATTAAAAAATAAATAAAAAAAAAAAAAAAAATAGGATAAAATGTATTCTGATTATATTTTTTAATATAAAATAAATTGAAATTAAATCTTTTTTTTTTTTTTTTTTTTTTTTTGAATATATTAAATATAATACCGAAATTACACAATCTTTTTCAAGCACTTTTTTTAAAAAAATAAAATAAAATAAAATAAAATAAAATAAAATAAAATAAAATAAAATAAAATAAAATAAAATAAAATAAAATAAAATAAAATAAAATAAAAAATTAAAATAAAATAAAATAAAGTTAAAAAAAAAAAAAAAAAAAAACATTTGAACTTGAAAAAAAGATTTAAGATTTTTATTTTAGTTTTAATATTCTATTGTGCAACATTCAATTAGTATTTATCCAATTATTTTTAAATTCAAATTAATTGTCAATTATTATTTAATCTTTTATAAATTATTAATATTTAAAAAATTCCTCAATTATATTTCAATAATAAATAATATTTTTTATCTTCATTTAATTATTTTATCTTATAAAAATTTTTTTTTTTTACAATTTGTATAAAAAAAAAAAAAAAAAAAAAAAAAAAAAAAAACGTTAAAATAAATAAAATAAAAAATAAGAAAAACAAAATAAAATAAGAATAAGAAAAAAGTTTTTCATATAATATTAGTAGTAAATTATAAAAGAAAGGTATTTTTATAACCTATAAATTAATAATAATATTAATACTTAAGTAATATATATACTTAATAAAAAATACTAATTTATTTATAAATTTTCTAATTAATAATTTTTAATATATTTATATTGATTTCTTTAAATAGAATTACATAATTTTAATATGTTCAAAATAAATATTATTCTATTTACATTATTTTTATTACTAAGTAAAACTGTTATATGTGATGAAATACTAAAAGGTGTATTTACATGTAATATTAAAGGAAATAACGGAAAATTGAAAATATATAAAGAAGTAAAGGCACTTTCTCTTATCGTTTTTGAGGGTCGTTTTTTACAAATTGGCACTGTATCATATAGCTATCGCTCATGCGAGTGTGACACAAGTGATGGTTCTTGTATACTATCATTAAAAGGCCAGGATGGAGAATATAACAGTAAACTATTTTTGAAACTTCAGTTCACTCAGGCCGACGGTATAAACGTATATAATAAATCACTTTATGATATACTTAAAAATCTATATCACAATAATAAAAATAAAATTCATAAAGCCCATTATTGTGATATAAACCAAAGTCTATATTTCAGCAATTTATATTTTGAAACTAATAAAAGGCTTAGTGAATTTTATGGAGTATCATATGCTAATGTAAAAAGTATTGTCGAAAAAAATTATAATTTTCCTCTTTACTACGACTTCGTCGGTTCATACGGAAAACTTCTAGATGGCTCCAATGAGAGAAAAAGGTATTTTTCATTAATTGGTTCTTATGACATTAGGGCTGTTCGCTTCTGTAAAAGTAAGGACTATGAATTTTCTCCAGAAAAAACCGAAACTAAAGAATACAGTAAAAATGGTTCTAAATATGAATTGCCAGCTTGTAATTCGAATTTAAAGAACTCTAAAGATGTAGATCCTTTTGTAACTGGTTCATCTGGTTCATATATGAAAGATATATCAAAAAATGGACAATGTGGTAGTATTTACGGAATCTGTCCTGGATCAGGATGTTGTAGCCAATGGGGATATTGTGGTACTAGCTCAAAGCATTGTGGTAGCGGTTGTCAGGCCGACTATGGAAATTGTAGTTCATCATCATCCTCCTCATCCTCATCAAAAACTAAAACTACTAAATCCAAATCCGGTCCAACTACAAGCCCAGGAGGAAGGTGTGGAAAGGGATATGGTATATGCCCTGGATCAGAATGTTGCAGTGAATGGGGATATTGTGGTACTAGCTCAAAACATTGTGGTAGCGGTTGTCAGGCCGACTATGGAAATTGTAGTTCATCATCATCCTCCTCATCCTCATCAAAAACTAAAACTACTAAATCCAAATCCGGTCCAACTACAAGCCCAGGAGGAAGGTGTGGAAAAGGATATGGTATATGCCCTGGATCAGAATGTTGCAGTGAATGGGGATATTGTGGTACTAGCTCAAAGCATTGTGGTAGCGGTTGTCAGGCCGACTATGGAAATTGTAGTTCATCATCATCCTCCTCATCCTCATCAAAAACTAAAACTACTAAATCCAAATCCGGTCCAACTACAAGCCCAGGAGGAAGGTGTGGAAAGGGATATGGTATATGCCCTGGATCAGAATGTTGCAGTGAATGGGGATATTGTGGTACTAGCTCAAAACATTGTGGTAGCGGTTGTCAATCTAATTATGGTAAATGCAAGTAAATTTTAATAAATAGGAAAATTCAAAAAAATATATTTTAAATTATATTAAATATATATAGAATTATTAAATGTTTAATAAATGATTTAAATTATAATTTATTAAATATTTATATAGTACACATTAATAAATTTAAATTGAAATATTTAAAATAAAATTTTATTGTGTAGTAATTTGTCAAAACAATATTTAAATTTCTTAAAAATTTTAAAAAAAAAAAAAAATTAAGATAAAAATAAAATTTAAAAAATAAAAAAAAAATAAATAAATAAATAAAAATAAAATAAAATAAAAATAAAAATAAAAATAAAAATAAAAATAAAATGAAATAAAAAATAAAATAAATAATAGAATAAAATATATGATAAAATAAAATATATGATAAAATAAAATTAATTATAAAATAATCTATTGATTTTATTTTATAAAATTATTAAAATATTTAACTATAATTTCTTAATTTAATATTAATATTTAATTAATTTAGGAATCCATTTTTCATTTTATCCTAATTAATCTTTTTTTTTTTTTTTTGTTTTATGATTATGATTTTTTAACTATTTATTTTTTTAATTAATGATAAATTAAAAATATATTAGTTTAAATTAAAAAATTATAATAAATTAGAATTTAAAGTTACATCAATTTAATATATAGAAAAACCATTTTTCATTTTATCCTAATTAATCTTTTTTTTTTTTTTGTTTTGTTTTGCTTTATGATTATGATTTTTTAACTATTTATTTTTTTAATAAATGATAAATTAAAATATATTAATTTAAATTAAAAATTTATAATAAATTAGAATTTAAAGTTACATCAATTTAATATATAGAAAAATCATTTTTCATTTTATCCTAATTAATCTTTTTTTTTTTTTTTTTTTTTTTTTTTGTTTTGTTTTGTTTTGTTTTATTATTAAGATTTTTTAACTATTTATTTTTTTTAATTAATGATAAATTAAAAATATATTAATTTATCTTAAAATTTTGTAATAAATTATAATTTAGAGTTACGTATCACAAGTATGGATATATTAAATAATTAAAATTTTAATTATTGATATTAATATAAACTTTACCCTTAATATATGCTCTAGGAACTTGACAGTAAATAATAATAATAATAATAATAATAATAATAATAATAATAATAATAATAATATTTAAAATAATTTTTCAATTAAAAAAAAAAAAAAAAAAAAAAAAAAAAATATTTAAAATAATCTTTCAATTAAAAAAAATATATATATATATATATTTAAAATAATCTTTCAATTAAAAAAAAAAATATTTAAAAATATTTAAAATAAATTTTCAATTAAAAAAATAATAATAATAATAATAATAATAATATTTAAAATTTAAAACGTAATATTGGTATTTACACTATTTAATAAATATATTCTTTAAGACATTTATAGATGTTATTTTAACTTTTTTTTTTTTTAAAAAAAAAAAAAAAAAGATATAATGTATAATATTTTAGAATTATTATTGACATACTTTTTAATTTGTTTTTCCAATGGAAAAAAAATCGAGTATTATTCTTTAGTTCCACTTCAGGTATTTGAATTTAATAATAGCGAGCTATATGAATCTACATTAGGAAAAAATAATTCTATTAAAGAAAGTTATCAATTTAACAATACTACTTCATTAATCGAAAATTTAGAAGTAAAAAATATTACATATACTGAAGATGACATTATTTTAACTAATTTTACTTTGACAGAAGAAATTGACTTATTTAATACTAATACTACAATGGAAAAAAATTTACCAATTTCATTAATATCAGAAGAAGATCTTGGAGATAAACTTGAAGAAGTTATTATTTTAGGTAATAATGAAACAATTAAAAATACTTTTAATTCAAGTCCTCTTATTCTTGAGAATAATAATGAACAAAATGTCATTTTAGAAGGAAATAAACTTTACAAATATCATAAGATAGAAGATAAGTATTGTGACGACGAAGGTTTCTATACTATTGAAAAATTTAATATTACTTTTTATCATGATTCCTGTCATAGTCAAGTTTATTTTTGTCCAGGAAGTGATGAAACTTTATCAATGGATCCAACAGAAATATATATAGACCCAAGCGAAATTGACGAAGCATGTAAACTTATTAGCAATAATAACTACTTAGAAAAAAGGGAAATCGATAAATGTGGTGCTATTGCTGCTACCCTTGCCACCTTATTTGCTATCATGAGTGTAATTGTTCCAGGTGGTGAAATTACTACTCTTGTAGTTGCTGGGGCTGCTTTAGCTGGTGGAAGTGCTTCAGCATCGTCAATAGAATGTTTAGTTGCAAATGCCTTTAATAAAAAAGATGGCGATTACTGTTGTATAAAAGAAAGCGTAAGTCAAACCTGTGGTGGATTATATGCACCATGTAATCATTATTTTAGTCCAAGAGTTTGCAGTTCTTTATGGGATATATCATAATTTATATAATGATAATTTGCAATTACATTTAACATTTAATATGAATATATTTCTAAATGAAATCAGTTAAAATAAATTTTTTATATATATTGTAATTATTTTAATAATGAATAAATATATTAAATTTAAAATCTAATTGTTATTACTTTATTCTAAATATTACTCTATTTTATTATTTAAATAGATAAATAAATAAATAATTATATATATATATATAATTTTAATTTTAATTAAAAGCTCGATTTAAGAAAGAAAAAAAAAAAAAAAAAAAATTAAAAAATTTAAAAATTAAAAAAAAAAAATTAATTATTCAATTAAAAAAAAAAAATAATTATTCAATTAAAAAAAAAAATAAAAAAAAATAAAAAAAAAAAAAAAAATAATAATAATAATAATAATAATAATAATAATAATAATAATAATAATAATAATAATAATAATTCAATTAAATCTAAATTCATATAGATAAATGATGATAATATGATTTATATAAGTTTTATATGTATTGGAATAATAAAAGATAATATATATTATATATAAAATTTTATTAACAAAAATATTATTACAAATTATATTAAAATTTTAAAATAGCTGTGAATTTTTCCGTCAAACGAATATATATAAATAAAATTAAAAATATTTTTAAAGAAAAATAGTTAACCTTCTTATTCACAAAATATTTTTAAAGAAAAATAGTTAACCTTCTTATTCACAAAATATTTTTAAAGAAAAATAGTTAACCTTCTTATTCACAAAATATTTTTAAAGAAAAATAGTTAACCTTCTTATTCACAAAATATTTTTAAAGAAAAATATTTAGCCTTCTTATTCACAAAATATTTTTAAAGTAAAATAGTTAACCTTCTTATTCACAAAATATTTTTAAAGTAAAATAGTTAACCTTCTTATTCACAACATTTTTTTATATATAGCAAAGATAATAATATTTTTATACGAATTTTTCAAAATTTCTTACTAAAATTTTAATAAAAATATTATAAAAATTAAAATTAAATATAAAAATTAAAAAAGAAAAAAGTATATGGATGGATGAAATGGTTAAAAAAAAAAAAAAAAAAAAAAAAAAAAAAAAAGATAGTATAACTTTCTTTTTTTTTAAATTTTATTTTATTTTAATTTTTAGATTTTATTTTAATTTTTAGATTTTATTTTAATTTTTACATATACTTTTTTTTTTTTTTTTTTTTTTTAGTCACTTCATCCATTTTTTATTAAGTCTAAATAATATCTCTTATAAAGCTATTATAAAAAAAAAATAGATTTTTATAATATCGAATCCATCTTTCTAAGATTCGAAAATGGATTAGATACTCAGACACTATCTCTAATATTACTTATATACTCTGCTTCTATTGAATGATAAATATAATTAAATTATTTATATCATAATATCTGTTTTTTAAATCTGTTTTTTAATTAAATAAGTAAACATAAAAAGCAGATTACTATTATAATATTTAACATATATATATTCATTTTTATTTACATTCTCTATATTTAACATATATATATTCATTTTTATTTACATTCTCTATATTTAACATATATATATTCATTTTTATTTACATTCTCTATATTTAACATATATATATTCATTTTTATTTACATTCTCTATATTTAACATATATATATTCATTTTTATTTACATTCTCTATATTTAACATATATATATTCATTTTTATTTACATTCTCTATATTTAACATATATATATTCATTTTTATTTACATTCTCTATATTTAACATATATATATTCATTTTTATTTACATTCTCTATATTTAACATATATATATTCATTTTTATTTACATTCTCTATATTTAACATATATATATTCATTTTTATTTACATTCTCTATATTTAACATATATATATTCATTTTTATTTACATTCTCTATATTTAACATATATATATTCATTTTTATTTACATTCTCTATATTTAACATATATATATTCATTTTTATTTACATTCTCTATATTTAACATATATATATTCATTTTTATTTACATTCTCTATATTTAACATATATATATTCATTTTTATTTACATTCTCTATATTTAACATATATATATTCATTTTTATTTACATTCTCTATATTTAACATATATATATTCATTTTTATTTACATTCTCTATATTTAACATATATATATTCATTTTTATTTACATTCTCTATATTTAACATATATATATTCATTTTTATTTACATTCTCTATATTTAACATATATATATTCATTTTTATTTACATTCTCTATATTTAACATATATATATTCATTTTTATTTACATTCTCTATATTTAACATATATATATTCATTTTTATTTACATTCTCTATATTTAACATATATATATTCATTTTTATTTACATTCTCTATATTTAACATATATATATTCATTTTTATTTACATTCTCTATATTTAACATATATATATTCATTTTTATTTACATTCTCTATATTTAACATATATATATTCATTTTTATTTACATTCTCTATATTTAACATATATATATTCATTTTTATTTACATTCTCTATATTTAACATATATATATTCATTTTTATTTACATTCTCTATATTTAACATATATATATTCATTTTTATTTACATTCTCTATATTTAACATATATATATTCATTTTTATTTACATTCTCTATATTTAACATATATATATTCATTTTTATTTACATTCTCTATATTTAACATATATATATTCATTTTTATTTACATTCTCTATATTTAACATATATATATTCATTTTTATTTACATTCTCTATATTTAACATATATATATTCATTTTTATTTACATTCTCTATATTTAACATATATATATTCATTTTTATTTACATTCTCTATATTTAACATATATATATTCATTTTTATTTACATTCTCTATATTTAACATATATATATTCATTTTTATTTACATTCTCTATATTTAACATATATATATTCATTTTTATTTACATTCTCTATATTTAACATATATATATTCATTTTTATTTACATTCTCTATATTTAACATATATATATTCATTTTTATTTACATTCTCTATATTTAACATATATATATTCATTTTTATTTACATTCTCTATATTTAACATATATATATTCATTTTTATTTACATTCTCTATATTTAACATATATATATTCATTTTTATTTACATTCTCTATATTTAACATATATATATTCATTTTTATTTACATTCTCTATATTTAACATATATATATTCATTTTTATTTACATTCTCTATATTTAACATATATATATTCATTTTTATTTACATTCTCTATATTTAACATATATATATTCATTTTTATTTACATTCTCTATATTTAACATATATATATTCATTTTTATTTACATTCTCTATATTTAACATATATATATTCATTTTTATTTACATTCTCTATATTTAACATATATATATTCATTTTTATTTACATTCTCTATATTTAACATATATATATTCATTTTTATTTACATTCTCTATATTTAACATATATATATTCATTTTTATTTACATTCTCTATATTTAACATATATATATTCATTTTTATTTACATTCTCTATATTTAACATATATATATTCATTTTTATTTACATTCTCTATATTTAACATATATATATTCATTTTTATTTACATTCTCTATATTTAACATATATATATTCATTTTTATTTACATTCTCTATATTTAACATATATATATTCATTTTTATTTACATTCTCTATATTTAACATATATATATTCATTTTTATTTACATTCTCTATATTTAACATATATATATTCATTTTTATTTACATTCTCTATATTTAACATATATATATTCATTTTTATTTACATTCTCTATATTTAACATATATATATTCATTTTTATTTACATTCTCTATATTTAACATATATATATTCATTTTTATTTACATTCTCTATATTTAACATATATATATTCATTTTTATTTACATTCTCTATATTTAACATATATATATTCATTTTTATTTACATTCTCTATATTTAACATATATATATTCATTTTTATTTACATTCTCTATATTTAACATATATATATTCATTTTTATTTACATTCTCTATATTTAACATATATATATTCATTTTTATTTACATTCTCTATATTTAACATATATATATTCATTTTTATTTACATTCTCTATATTTAACATATATATATTCATTTTTATTTACATTCTCTATATTTAACATATATATATTCATTTTTATTTACATTCTCTATATTTAACATATATATATTCATTTTTATTTACATTCTCTATATTTAACATATATATATTCATTTTTATTTACATTCTCTATATTTAACATATATATATTCATTTTTATTTACATTCTCTATATTTAACATATATATATTCATTTTTATTTACATTCTCTATATTTAACATATATATATTCATTTTTATTTACATTCTCTATATTTAACATATATATATTCATTTTTATTTACATTCTCTATATTTAACATATATATATTCATTTTTATTTACATTCTCTATATTTAACATATATATATTCATTTTTATTTACATTCTCTATATTTAACATATATATATTCATTTTTATTTACATTCTCTATATTTAACATATATATATTCATTTTTATTTACATTCTCTATATTTAACATATATATATTCATTTTTATTTACATTCTCTATATTTAACATATATATATTCATTTTTATTTACATTCTCTATATTTAACATATATATATTCATTTTTATTTACATTCTCTATATTTAACATATATATATTCATTTTTATTTACATTCTCTATATTTAACATATATATATTCATTTTTATTTACATTCTCTATATTTAACATATATATATTCATTTTTATTTACATTCTCTATATTTAACATATATATATTCATTTTTATTTACATTCTCTATATTTAACATATATATATTCATTTTTATTTACATTCTCTATATTTAACATATATATATTCATTTTTATTTACATTCTCTATATTTAACATATATATATTCATTTTTATTTACATTCTCTATATTTAACATATATATATTCATTTTTATTTACATTCTCTATATTTAACATATATATATTCATTTTTATTTACATTCTCTATATTTAACATATATATATTCATTTTTATTTACATTCTCTATATTTAACATATATATATTCATTTTTATTTACATTCTCTATATTTAACATATATATATTCATTTTTATTTACATTCTCTATATTTAACATATATATATTCATTTTTATTTACATTCTCTATATTTAACATATATATATTCATTTTTATTTACATTCTCTATATTTAACATATATATATTCATTTTTATTTACATTCTCTATATTTAACATATATATATTCATTTTTATTTACATTCTCTATATTTAACATATATATATTCATTTTTATTTACATTCTCTATATTTAACATATATATATTCATTTTTATTTACATTCTCTATATTTAACATATATATATTCATTTTTATTTACATTCTCTATATTTAACATATATATATTCATTTTTATTTACATTCTCTATATTTAACATATATATATTCATTTTTATTTACATTCTCTATATTTAACATATATATATTCATTTTTATTTACATTCTCTATATTTAACATATATATATTCATTTTTATTTACATTCTCTATATTTAACATATATATATTCATTTTTATTTACATTCTCTATATTTAACATATATATATTCATTTTTATTTACATTCTCTATATTTAACATATATATATTCATTTTTATTTACATTCTCTATATTTAACATATATATATTCATTTTTATTTACATTCTCTATATTTAACATATATATATTCATTTTTATTTACATTCTCTATATTTAACATATATATATTCATTTTTATTTACATTCTCTATATTTAACATATATATATTCATTTTTATTTACATTCTCTATATTTAACATATATATATTCATTTTTATTTACATTCTCTATATTTAACATATATATATTCATTTTTATTTACATTCTCTATATTTAACATATATATATTCATTTTTATTTACATTCTCTATATTTAACATATATATATTCATTTTTATTTACATTCTCTATATTTAACATATATATATTCATTTTTATTTACATTCTCTATATTTAACATATATATATTCATTTTTATTTACATTCTCTATATTTAACATATATATATTCATTTTTATTTACATTCTCTATATTTAACATATATATATTCATTTTTATTTACATTCTCTATATTTAACATATATATATTCATTTTTATTTACATTCTCTATATTTAACATATATATATTCATTTTTATTTACATTCTCTATATTTAACATATATATATTCATTTTTATTTACATTCTCTATATTTAACATATATATATTCATTTTTATTTACATTCTCTATATTTAACATATATATATTCATTTTTATTTACATTCTCTATATTTAACATATATATATTCATTTTTATTTACATTCTCTATATTTAACATATATATATTCATTTTTATTTACATTCTCTATATTTAACATATATATATTCATTTTTATTTACATTCTCTATATTTAACATATATATATTCATTTTTATTTACATTCTCTATATTTAACATATATATATTCATTTTTATTTACATTCTCTATATTTAACATATATATATTCATTTTTATTTACATTCTCTATATTTAACATATATATATTCATTTTTATTTACATTCTCTATATTTAACATATATATATTCATTTTTATTTACATTCTCTATATTTAACATATATATATTCATTTTTATTTACATTCTCTATATTTAACATATATATATTCATTTTTATTTACATTCTCTATATTTAACATATATATATTCATTTTTATTTACATTCTCTATATTTAACATATATATATTCATTTTTATTTACATTCTCTATATTTAACATATATATATTCATTTTTATTTACATTCTCTATATTTAACATATATATATTCATTTTTATTTACATTCTCTATATTTAACATATATATATTCATTTTTATTTACATTCTCTATATTTAACATATATATATTCATTTTTATTTACATTCTCTATATTTAACATATATATATTCATTTTTATTTACATTCTCTATATTTAACATATATATATTCATTTTTATTTACATTCTCTATATTTAACATATATATATTCATTTTTATTTACATTCTCTATATTTAATAATATATTATAATTATAAAAAAAAAAAAAAAAAAAGTAATTCTTTAATAACATATTATAATTATAAAAAAAAAAAAAAAAAAAAAAAGTAATTCTTTAATAGCATATTATAATTATAAAAGAATAATAGAACATAATTAAGAATATAGTGTTATAAATATACTTTATGTGATTACTAAGGGGTATTACTTAACGAATGGGGTGCATTTCGGAATGTGACTTTATATGAAATGTAGAGTACTAATAATAAACCATTAATGTAAGGGTGGCTTAAATTATTTTAGATAAATAAATAATATATAAATTTTTAATAAATAATAAAATAATGAAATAATATTTAATAATATTTAATTTTAAAAAAAATATGATAATATTTTTTGTTAAAATAATAATATTTAACATTTATTTCTATATTTATTATTTATTTACAATCATTCAAAAAAGAAAATAAGTAGTGCTTTAAATTACTAATCAAATTTTATTTAAAAGCCACATTCCGAAATGCAACACTTACTTACTTAACCTGCACATCACATTAACTCCTAATCTTTCATGCAAAACTCAGAAGGAAAAAATCATAAAAAATTCAGATGCTAGTAAGGATCGATCCAGAAACCTTATGTTATTACACCACTGTTTAACAACCAGTATATAAGCCATAATATTTATTTATTCTTTATGCTTTTATTTTGTAATTTATATTTTGTAATTTATATTTTGTAATTTATATTTTGTAATTTATATTTTGTAATTTATATCTTGTAATTTATATCTTGTAATTTATATTTTGTAATTTATATTTTGTAATTTATATTTTGTAATTTATATTTTGTAATTTATATTTTGTAATTTATATTTTGTAATTTATATTTTGTAATTTATATTTTGTAATTTATATTTTGTAATTTATATTTTGTAATTTATATTTTGTAATTTATATTTTGTAATTTATATTTTGTAATTTATATTTTGTAATTTATATTTTGTAATTTATATTTTGTAATTTATATTTTGTAATTAAATTTATTTTTTATTTTTAGTTTTAATTTAATTTTTTATTATATTTTTTATTTTTATTATTTATTTTTATTTTGTAATTTACAATTTTTTTTTTTTTTTTTTTTTTTTTTTTTTTTTTTTTTTTTTTTTTTAATTTTTAGTATTTTATTTATATATATTATAAAATAACATAAATAATATGATATTACTAGATATACTCTTAAAATTATAAAATAACATAAATAATATGATATTACTATATATACTCTTAAAATTATAAAATAACATAAATAATATGATATTACTAGATATACTCTTAAAATTATAAAATTATATAGTAATTCTGTATTAATAACATGTTTTACGGAAGTTTATTTCCAATAATACTCTTTAATATCATCATATTTTACACATTTATATTTTTTGTATGATGTTCTAGATTCCTTTGTCTAGGAGTTAATATAACTTTTTCGGATATATTTAATAAAATCCTTAATGATACAGTTTCATTTATTCCATTTTTCAAGTGATTGAACTTTAAAGACAGCGTAAATACCAATAATAGGAAAGATATCCAAATCTTAAGGTAATGCATAAGCACTCATACTAAGATTATGAACTAAGAGAATTATTTTTTTCTGAATTTGTTTTATTATTTTTAGGGAAAGAACTAATACGCCGAAAGACGCTAGAATTAATTAATACTTAAATTATATTGGGTCTTGATTTATTTAACCCAAGTAAAAAAGAATAATAAACAGCTTTAAGAAAAAAAGTTCTTCAATCTTTTATGTTATTAATAAAGCTATTTATTATTCTTCAATCTTTTTGTTATTAATAAAGCTATTTATTATTCTTCAATCTTTTTGTTATTAATAAAGCTATTTATTATTCTTCAATCTTTTAGTTATTAATAAAGCTATTTATTATTCTTCAATCTTTTTGTTATTAATAAAGCTATTTATTATTCTTCAATCTTTTTGTTATTAATAAAGCTATTTATTATTCTTCAATCTTTTAGTTATTAATAAAGCTATTTATTATTCTTCAATCTTTTTGTTATTAATAAAGCTATTTATTATTCTTCAATCTTTTTGTTATTAATAAAGCTATTTATTATTCTTCAATCTTTTAGTTATTAATAAAGCTATTTATTATTCTTCAATCTTTTTGTTATTAATAAAGCTATTTATTATTCTTCAATCTTTTTGTTATTAATAAAGCTATTTATTATTCTTCAATCTTTTAGTTATTAATAAAGCTATTTATTATTCTTCAATCTTTTAGTTATTAATAAAGCTATTTATTATTCTTCAATCTTTTAGTTATTAATAAAGCTATTTATTATTCTTCAATCTTTTTGTTATTAATAAAGCTATTTATTATTCTTCAATCTTTTTGTTATTAATAAAGCTATTTATTATTCTTCAATCTTTTTGTTATTAATAAAGCTATTTATTATTCTTCAATCTTTTTTGTTATTAATAAATACTAATGTTATTAAATACTAACAGTATAATCCTATTTGAAAAGATATGTGAGAATGAAATAAAGGATTTTCTAACTTTAACATACATGTGCGGTATAATGTATTTTAATAACTGAATTTATCTGAAAAAAGAACCCCCAAGATAAATAAAACTAGAAAATTTAGAAATAGAATTCTTTCCATAAAAAGAAAAGTTGGATCACTATAACTTAGTTGAGGGTGAAACTTCAAAAGGTTTTATAACTTGTCATGTCAATACCAAATGTCATTTCATTTATATATATATATATATATATTTTTTTTTTTTTTTTTTTTTTTTTTTTTTTTTTTTTTTTTTTGTCAATACCAATAGTCATTTCATTTATATTTTTTAAGTAATTTATCCACACATGCATATATATATATATATATTTTTTAACCCTGAACAATGAGAACTATATCATCAGCAAAAGGTCCATAATAATATTTTTTTCTTCCAATACTGACACCATGTTTTTCACAATTATTTAATATATATCATTGATGAATAAATTAAATAAAATCGAAAATAATAGACAACTTTGTCGAAAGCCTCTTTTAATAAAATATTTAATTGAAAGCATCGACTCAAATCGAGCATATGCTTTAGATGAGCTATATAGGTTGAAAAGAAAATCAAAACATTCAGCATTAACTCCATAATAATATAATCTGTTAATAATATTAAATATAGAAGCTGAATCGTAGACCTTTTTAAGATCTAAAAACGCTAAATATATAAAATTTCCTTGAAATTTTCTTTTTTAATAAATTTCTCTAATGAATATGAATAAACTATAATACTTTCTTCATGATTATAAAAACAAAATGGTTCAGATCTAATGAAATTATGTGTAAGTGCATAATTAGAAATTTCTATTTGTTAAATTGTTCAATTTTTCTTTTTTTTACGAAAAATCATCCAACAAAATGTGTAACCAAATATGTTTTTTTTTTTTTTTTTTTTTTAATATAAAAAGAAAACTAATTTTTATTAAAAATATTATATTTATTATATTCACTTAAAGTATGGATTTTTTTTTTTTTTTTTGATGAAACATCATCCAACAAAATGTGTAACCAAATATGTTTTTTTTTTTTTTTTTTTTTTAATATAAAAAGAAAACTAATTTTTATTAAAAATATTATATTTATTATATTCACTTAAAGTATGGATTTTTTTTTTTTTTTTTTTTTTTTTTTTTTTGATGAAACATCATCCAACAAAATGTGTAACCAAATATGATTTTTTTTTTTTAATATAAAAAGAAAACTAATTTTTTATTAAAAATATTATATTTATTATATTCACTCAAAGTATGGATTTTTTTTGATGAAACATCATCCAACAAAATGTGCAACAAAATATGCAAAGTATTACAAAAATAATTAAATTAAGGAGTATGAATACTAAAAATGATTTGTCTGAACTATTATTCGAGTTAATTTTTTCTGGATAATTTATGTTTCCACATATATTACCGTAACATTTTTCACCAACATCACATTCTTCATCAGAAAAACATCTCTCTTCTCTATGTAAGAAACATTTAACTTTACTTTCCCCGTTATCATCATCGTAAGTTCTACAATTATAGATAGGATTATCAACATTAACCATGCATATACTATTAACACAGTTATTTGAAAAACATTCTCTATTATGATGACAAGGCGTAGTACTACAATACCCAATTTCATATCCGGGTTTACTACAAGCTCCAAAATTTTTGCATTCATAGGTTGCGTTTGCCCGTTTTCTGTAATCTTCTGTTGGTGGTGGTACAGTATCTTTAAAACGACATATTGGTTGAGTATAAAGAGTGGTTGGTCTATTCATTATCATATAAAAATAATCCAACGGTGAAGAAAAATCCATAAAAACACAATTTCCTTTTTTTGGGCACATACTATTATAAACGCAGTATGAAAATTTTTCATTATCAATGACGATATCATTTTTAATTCCTAAATAACAACTCTCATTATGAGGTTTAATTCTTTTAATATCATCGGTTTTGTTAAATATATGTAAGAATTATTATTATTAATTTAAGAAATAATTAATAAATTGAGTTAATAAAAATGTAAGATATTAATATTTTCACTTTAAACTTTTTTACATCTTCTATTAAATAAAAATATAAGATATTAATATTTACACTTTTAACTTTTTTACATCTTCCATTGTTAAATTAGAATTATAAAAGTATTCCCCGGAAACATTGTAATAGAAACAAAATATTAAAATAAGTTTTAAAAAGATTTTTTTTACTTTATTCATTTCCAAATTTTGAAGCTTTAAATTTATATTTAGTTTTAAGAATTATTTATATTTATATAATTTTTATTATTTTTATTATGACATTAAATATTTTAACAATGACTTTTTTTTTTAATTATTTTCCTAATAAAATAAAATAAAATTAAATAAAATAAAATAAAATAAAATAAAATAAAATAAAATAAAATAAAATAAAATAAAATAAAATAAAATAAAATAAAATAATATAATATAATATAATATAATATAATATAATATAATATAATATAATATAATATAATATAATATAATAATATAATATAATATAATATAATATAATATAATATAATATAATATAATATAATATAATATAATATAATATAATATAATATAATATAATATATATAATATAATATAATATAATATAATAAAAAATAAAAACTATACAATTTTTTATTTATATTATGATAAATTTTTAAAAAATTTATTTCATATTTATTTTAAAGGGCTATTTTTATAACCCCTATTAAAAATAGAGTAATAATAATAAATGTAATAAAATAAAATACGAATAATTAAAAAATAATATAATTTAGTGTAAAATAATATAAAATATAATAAAAACTATAAAAATAAAAAAATAAAAAGGAACAATAAAAAATTAGTAAATAAATATATAAAAATATATGATATATATAAATTTAACAATAATAAAGAAATATTAAATATATAAAATATTAATTTTTAAATATATAAAATATTCTAAAAAAATAAAAATATAAATAAATAAATTAAATTAAAAAATAAATAAAAAAAAATAAATAAAAATAAATTAAAAGATATATTAAAATATAAACAAAAAAAATAAATAAAAATAAATTAAAAGATATATTAAAAAATAAATAAAAAAAAAAAAAAAAATAGGATAAAATGTATTCTGATTATATTTTTTAATATAAAATAAATTGAAATTAAATCTTTTTTTTTTTTTTTTTTTTTTTTTTGAATATATTAAATATAATACCGAAATTACACAATCTTTTTCAAGCACTTTTTTTAAAAAAATAAAATAAAATAAAATAAAATAAAATAAAATAAAATAAAATAAAATAAAATAAAATAAAATAAAATAAAATAAAATAAAATAAAATAAAAAATTAAAATAAAATAAAATAAAGTTAAAAAAAAAAAAAAAAAAAACATTTGAACTTGAAAAAAAGATTTAAGATTTTTATTTTAGTTTTAATATTCTATTGTGCAACATTCAATTAGTATTTATCCAATTATTTTTAAATTCAAATTAATTGTCAATTATTATTTAATCTTTTATAAATTATTAATATTTAAAAAATTCCTCAATTATATTTCAATAATAAATAATATTTTTTATCTTCATTTAATTATTTTATCTTATAAAAATTTTTTTTTTTTACAATTTGTATAAAAAAAAAAAAAAAAAAAAAAAAAAAAAAAAAACGTTAAAATAAATAAAATAAAAAATAAGAAAAACAAAATAAAATAAGAATAAGAAAAAAGTTTTTCATATAATATTAGTAGTAAATTATAAAAGAAAGGTATTTTTATAACCTATAAATTAATAATAATATTAATACTTAAGTAATATATATACTTAATAAAAAATACTAATTTATTTATAAATTTTCTAATTAATAATTTTTAATATATTTATATTGATTTCTTTAAATAGAATTACATAATTTTAATATGTTCAAAATAAATATTATTCTATTTACATTATTTTTATTACTAAGTAAAACTGTTATATGTGATGAAATACTAAAAGGTGTATTTACATGTAATATTAAAGGAAATAACGGAAAATTGAAAATATATAAAGAAGTAAAGGCACTTTCTCTTATCGTTTTTGAGGGTCGTTTTTTACAAATTGGCACTGTATCATATAGCTATCGCTCATGCGAGTGTGACACAAGTGATGGTTCTTGTATACTATCATTAAAAGGCCAGGATGGAGAATATAACAGTAAACTATTTTTGAAACTTCAGTTCACTCAGGCCGACGGTATAAACGTATATAATAAATCACTTTATGATATACTTAAAAATCTATATCACAATAATAAAAATAAAATTCATAAAGCCCATTATTGTGATATAAACCAAAGTCTATATTTCAGCAATTTATATTTTGAAACTAATAAAAGGCTTAGTGAATTTTATGGAGTATCATATGCTAATGTAAAAAGTATTGTCGAAAAAAATTATAATTTTCCTCTTTACTACGACTTCGTCGGTTCATACGGAAAACTTCTAGATGGCTCCAATGAGAGAAAAAGGTATTTTTCATTAATTGGTTCTTATGACATTAGGGCTGTTCGCTTCTGTAAAAGTAAGGACTATGAATTTTCTCCAGAAAAAACCGAAACTAAAGAATACAGTAAAAATGGTTCTAAATATGAATTGCCAGCTTGTAATTCGAATTTAAAGAACTCTAAAGATGTAGATCCTTTTGTAACTGGTTCATCTGGTTCATATATGAAAGATATATCAAAAAATGGACAATGTGGTAGTATTTACGGAATCTGTCCTGGATCAGGATGTTGTAGCCAATGGGGATATTGTGGTACTAGCTCAAAGCATTGTGGTAGCGGTTGTCAGGCCGACTATGGAAATTGTAGTTCATCATCATCCTCCTCATCCTCATCAAAAACTAAAACTACTAAATCCAAATCCGGTCCAACTACAAGCCCAGGAGGAAGGTGTGGAAAGGGATATGGTATATGCCCTGGATCAGAATGTTGCAGTGAATGGGGATATTGTGGTACTAGCTCAAAACATTGTGGTAGCGGTTGTCAGGCCGACTATGGAAATTGTAGTTCATCATCATCCTCCTCATCCTCATCAAAAACTAAAACTACTAAATCCAAATCCGGTCCAACTACAAGCCCAGGAGGAAGGTGTGGAAAAGGATATGGTATATGCCCTGGATCAGAATGTTGCAGTGAATGGGGATATTGTGGTACTAGCTCAAAGCATTGTGGTAGCGGTTGTCAGGCCGACTATGGAAATTGTAGTTCATCATCATCCTCCTCATCCTCATCAAAAACTAAAACTACTAAATCCAAATCCGGTCCAACTACAAGCCCAGGAGGAAGGTGTGGAAAGGGATATGGTATATGCCCTGGATCAGAATGTTGCAGTGAATGGGGATATTGTGGTACTAGCTCAAAACATTGTGGTAGCGGTTGTCAATCTAATTATGGTAAATGCAAGTAAATTTTAATAAATAGGAAAATTCAAAAAAATATATTTTAAATTATATTAAATATATATAGAATTATTAAATGTTTAATAAATGATTTAAATTATAATTTATTAAATATTTATATAGTACACATTAATAAATTTAAATTGAAATATTTAAAATAAAATTTTATTGTGTAGTAATTTGTCAAAACAATATTTAAATTTCTTAAAAATTTTAAAAAAAAAAAAAAATTAAGATAAAAATAAAATTTAAAAAATAAAAAAAAAATAAATAAATAAATAAAAATAAAATAAAATAAAAATAAAAATAAAAATAAAAATAAAAATAAAATGAAATAAAAAATAAAATAAATAATAGAATAAAATATATGATAAAATAAAATATATGATAAAATAAAATTAATTATAAAATAATCTATTGATTTTATTTTATAAAATTATTAAAATATTTAACTATAATTTCTTAATTTAATATTAATATTTAATTAATTTAGGAATCCATTTTTCATTTTATCCTAATTAATCTTTTTTTTTTTTTTTTGTTTTATGATTATGATTTTTTAACTATTTATTTTTTTAATTAATGATAAATTAAAAATATATTAGTTTAAATTAAAAAATTATAATAAATTAGAATTTAAAGTTACATCAATTTAATATATAGAAAAACCATTTTTCATTTTATCCTAATTAATCTTTTTTTTTTTTTTGTTTTGTTTTGCTTTATGATTATGATTTTTTAACTATTTATTTTTTTAATAAATGATAAATTAAAATATATTAATTTAAATTAAAAATTTATAATAAATTAGAATTTAAAGTTACATCAATTTAATATATAGAAAAATCATTTTTCATTTTATCCTAATTAATCTTTTTTTTTTTTTTTTTTTTTTTTTTTGTTTTGTTTTGTTTTGTTTTATTATTAAGATTTTTTAACTATTTATTTTTTTTAATTAATGATAAATTAAAAATATATTAATTTATCTTAAAATTTTGTAATAAATTATAATTTAGAGTTACGTATCACAAGTATGGATATATTAAATAATTAAAATTTTAATTATTGATATTAATATAAACTTTACCCTTAATATATGCTCTAGGAACTTGACAGTAAATAATAATAATAATAATAATAATAATAATAATAATAATAATAATAATAATATTTAAAATAATTTTTCAATTAAAAAAAAAAAAAAAAAAAAAAAAAAAAATATTTAAAATAATCTTTCAATTAAAAAAAATATATATATATATATATTTAAAATAATCTTTCAATTAAAAAAAAAAATATTTAAAAATATTTAAAATAAATTTTCAATTAAAAAAATAATAATAATAATAATAATAATAATATTTAAAATTTAAAACGTAATATTGGTATTTACACTATTTAATAAATATATTCTTTAAGACATTTATAGATGTTATTTTAACTTTTTTTTTTTTTAAAAAAAAAAAAAAAAAGATATAATGTATAATATTTTAGAATTATTATTGACATACTTTTTAATTTGTTTTTCCAATGGAAAAAAAATCGAGTATTATTCTTTAGTTCCACTTCAGGTATTTGAATTTAATAATAGCGAGCTATATGAATCTACATTAGGAAAAAATAATTCTATTAAAGAAAGTTATCAATTTAACAATACTACTTCATTAATCGAAAATTTAGAAGTAAAAAATATTACATATACTGAAGATGACATTATTTTAACTAATTTTACTTTGACAGAAGAAATTGACTTATTTAATACTAATACTACAATGGAAAAAAATTTACCAATTTCATTAATATCAGAAGAAGATCTTGGAGATAAACTTGAAGAAGTTATTATTTTAGGTAATAATGAAACAATTAAAAATACTTTTAATTCAAGTCCTCTTATTCTTGAGAATAATAATGAACAAAATGTCATTTTAGAAGGAAATAAACTTTACAAATATCATAAGATAGAAGATAAGTATTGTGACGACGAAGGTTTCTATACTATTGAAAAATTTAATATTACTTTTTATCATGATTCCTGTCATAGTCAAGTTTATTTTTGTCCAGGAAGTGATGAAACTTTATCAATGGATCCAACAGAAATATATATAGACCCAAGCGAAATTGACGAAGCATGTAAACTTATTAGCAATAATAACTACTTAGAAAAAAGGGAAATCGATAAATGTGGTGCTATTGCTGCTACCCTTGCCACCTTATTTGCTATCATGAGTGTAATTGTTCCAGGTGGTGAAATTACTACTCTTGTAGTTGCTGGGGCTGCTTTAGCTGGTGGAAGTGCTTCAGCATCGTCAATAGAATGTTTAGTTGCAAATGCCTTTAATAAAAAAGATGGCGATTACTGTTGTATAAAAGAAAGCGTAAGTCAAACCTGTGGTGGATTATATGCACCATGTAATCATTATTTTAGTCCAAGAGTTTGCAGTTCTTTATGGGATATATCATAATTTATATAATGATAATTTGCAATTACATTTAACATTTAATATGAATATATTTCTAAATGAAATCAGTTAAAATAAATTTTTTATATATATTGTAATTATTTTAATAATGAATAAATATATTAAATTTAAAATCTAATTGTTATTACTTTATTCTAAATATTACTCTATTTTATTATTTAAATAGATAAATAAATAAATAATTATATATATATATATAATTTTAATTTTAATTAAAAGCTCGATTTAAGAAAGAAAAAAAAAAAAAAAAAAAATTAAAAAATTTAAAAATTAAAAAAAAAAAATTAATTATTCAATTAAAAAAAAAAAATAATTATTCAATTAAAAAAAAAAATAAAAAAAAATAAAAAAAAAAAAAAAAATAATAATAATAATAATAATAATAATAATAATAATAATAATAATAATAATAATAATAATTCAATTAAATCTAAATTCATATAGATAAATGATGATAATATGATTTATATAAGTTTTATATGTATTGGAATAATAAAAGATAATATATATTATATATAAAATTTTATTAACAAAAATATTATTACAAATTATATTAAAATTTTAAAATAGCTGTGAATTTTTCCGTCAAACGAATATATATAAATAAAATTAAAAATATTTTTAAAGAAAAATAGTTAACCTTCTTATTCACAAAATATTTTTAAAGAAAAATAGTTAACCTTCTTATTCACAAAATATTTTTAAAGAAAAATAGTTAACCTTCTTATTCACAAAATATTTTTAAAGAAAAATAGTTAACCTTCTTATTCACAAAATATTTTTAAAGAAAAATATTTAGCCTTCTTATTCACAAAATATTTTTAAAGTAAAATAGTTAACCTTCTTATTCACAAAATATTTTTAAAGTAAAATAGTTAACCTTCTTATTCACAACATTTTTTTATATATAGCAAAGATAATAATATTTTTATACGAATTTTTCAAAATTTCTTACTAAAATTTTAATAAAAATATTATAAAAATTAAAATTAAATATAAAAATTAAAAAAGAAAAAAGTATATGGATGGATGAAATGGTTAAAAAAAAAAAAAAAAAAAAAAAAAAAAAAAAGATAGTATAACTTTCTTTTTTTTTAAATTTTATTTTATTTTAATTTTTAGATTTTATTTTAATTTTTAGATTTTATTTTAATTTTTACATATACTTTTTTTTTTTTTTTTTTTTTTTAGTCACTTCATCCATTTTTTATTAAGTCTAAATAATATCTCTTATAAAGCTATTATAAAAAAAAAATAGATTTTTATAATATCGAATCCATCTTTCTAAGATTCGAAAATGGATTAGATACTCAGACACTATCTCTAATATTACTTATATACTCTGCTTCTATTGAATGATAAATATAATTAAATTATTTATATCATAATATCTGTTTTTTAAATCTGTTTTTTAATTAAATAAGTAAACATAAAAAGCAGATTACTATTATAATATTTAACATATATATATTCATTTTTATTTACATTCTCTATATTTAACATATATATATTCATTTTTATTTACATTCTCTATATTTAACATATATATATTCATTTTTATTTACATTCTCTATATTTAACATATATATATTCATTTTTATTTACATTCTCTATATTTAACATATATATATTCATTTTTATTTACATTCTCTATATTTAACATATATATATTCATTTTTATTTACATTCTCTATATTTAACATATATATATTCATTTTTATTTACATTCTCTATATTTAACATATATATATTCATTTTTATTTACATTCTCTATATTTAACATATATATATTCATTTTTATTTACATTCTCTATATTTAACATATATATATTCATTTTTATTTACATTCTCTATATTTAACATATATATATTCATTTTTATTTACATTCTCTATATTTAACATATATATATTCATTTTTATTTACATTCTCTATATTTAACATATATATATTCATTTTTATTTACATTCTCTATATTTAACATATATATATTCATTTTTATTTACATTCTCTATATTTAACATATATATATTCATTTTTATTTACATTCTCTATATTTAACATATATATATTCATTTTTATTTACATTCTCTATATTTAACATATATATATTCATTTTTATTTACATTCTCTATATTTAACATATATATATTCATTTTTATTTACATTCTCTATATTTAACATATATATATTCATTTTTATTTACATTCTCTATATTTAACATATATATATTCATTTTTATTTACATTCTCTATATTTAACATATATATATTCATTTTTATTTACATTCTCTATATTTAACATATATATATTCATTTTTATTTACATTCTCTATATTTAACATATATATATTCATTTTTATTTACATTCTCTATATTTAACATATATATATTCATTTTTATTTACATTCTCTATATTTAACATATATATATTCATTTTTATTTACATTCTCTATATTTAACATATATATATTCATTTTTATTTACATTCTCTATATTTAACATATATATATTCATTTTTATTTACATTCTCTATATTTAACATATATATATTCATTTTTATTTACATTCTCTATATTTAACATATATATATTCATTTTTATTTACATTCTCTATATTTAACATATATATATTCATTTTTATTTACATTCTCTATATTTAACATATATATATTCATTTTTATTTACATTCTCTATATTTAACATATATATATTCATTTTTATTTACATTCTCTATATTTAACATATATATATTCATTTTTATTTACATTCTCTATATTTAACATATATATATTCATTTTTATTTACATTCTCTATATTTAACATATATATATTCATTTTTATTTACATTCTCTATATTTAACATATATATATTCATTTTTATTTACATTCTCTATATTTAACATATATATATTCATTTTTATTTACATTCTCTATATTTAACATATATATATTCATTTTTATTTACATTCTCTATATTTAACATATATATATTCATTTTTATTTACATTCTCTATATTTAACATATATATATTCATTTTTATTTACATTCTCTATATTTAACATATATATATTCATTTTTATTTACATTCTCTATATTTAACATATATATATTCATTTTTATTTACATTCTCTATATTTAACATATATATATTCATTTTTATTTACATTCTCTATATTTAACATATATATATTCATTTTTATTTACATTCTCTATATTTAACATATATATATTCATTTTTATTTACATTCTCTATATTTAACATATATATATTCATTTTTATTTACATTCTCTATATTTAACATATATATATTCATTTTTATTTACATTCTCTATATTTAACATATATATATTCATTTTTATTTACATTCTCTATATTTAACATATATATATTCATTTTTATTTACATTCTCTATATTTAACATATATATATTCATTTTTATTTACATTCTCTATATTTAACATATATATATTCATTTTTATTTACATTCTCTATATTTAACATATATATATTCATTTTTATTTACATTCTCTATATTTAACATATATATATTCATTTTTATTTACATTCTCTATATTTAACATATATATATTCATTTTTATTTACATTCTCTATATTTAACATATATATATTCATTTTTATTTACATTCTCTATATTTAACATATATATATTCATTTTTATTTACATTCTCTATATTTAACATATATATATTCATTTTTATTTACATTCTCTATATTTAACATATATATATTCATTTTTATTTACATTCTCTATATTTAACATATATATATTCATTTTTATTTACATTCTCTATATTTAACATATATATATTCATTTTTATTTACATTCTCTATATTTAACATATATATATTCATTTTTATTTACATTCTCTATATTTAACATATATATATTCATTTTTATTTACATTCTCTATATTTAACATATATATATTCATTTTTATTTACATTCTCTATATTTAACATATATATATTCATTTTTATTTACATTCTCTATATTTAACATATATATATTCATTTTTATTTACATTCTCTATATTTAACATATATATATTCATTTTTATTTACATTCTCTATATTTAACATATATATATTCATTTTTATTTACATTCTCTATATTTAACATATATATATTCATTTTTATTTACATTCTCTATATTTAACATATATATATTCATTTTTATTTACATTCTCTATATTTAACATATATATATTCATTTTTATTTACATTCTCTATATTTAACATATATATATTCATTTTTATTTACATTCTCTATATTTAACATATATATATTCATTTTTATTTACATTCTCTATATTTAACATATATATATTCATTTTTATTTACATTCTCTATATTTAACATATATATATTCATTTTTATTTACATTCTCTATATTTAACATATATATATTCATTTTTATTTACATTCTCTATATTTAACATATATATATTCATTTTTATTTACATTCTCTATATTTAACATATATATATTCATTTTTATTTACATTCTCTATATTTAACATATATATATTCATTTTTATTTACATTCTCTATATTTAACATATATATATTCATTTTTATTTACATTCTCTATATTTAACATATATATATTCATTTTTATTTACATTCTCTATATTTAACATATATATATTCATTTTTATTTACATTCTCTATATTTAACATATATATATTCATTTTTATTTACATTCTCTATATTTAACATATATATATTCATTTTTATTTACATTCTCTATATTTAACATATATATATTCATTTTTATTTACATTCTCTATATTTAACATATATATATTCATTTTTATTTACATTCTCTATATTTAACATATATATATTCATTTTTATTTACATTCTCTATATTTAACATATATATATTCATTTTTATTTACATTCTCTATATTTAACATATATATATTCATTTTTATTTACATTCTCTATATTTAACATATATATATTCATTTTTATTTACATTCTCTATATTTAACATATATATATTCATTTTTATTTACATTCTCTATATTTAACATATATATATTCATTTTTATTTACATTCTCTATATTTAACATATATATATTCATTTTTATTTACATTCTCTATATTTAACATATATATATTCATTTTTATTTACATTCTCTATATTTAACATATATATATTCATTTTTATTTACATTCTCTATATTTAACATATATATATTCATTTTTATTTACATTCTCTATATTTAACATATATATATTCATTTTTATTTACATTCTCTATATTTAACATATATATATTCATTTTTATTTACATTCTCTATATTTAACATATATATATTCATTTTTATTTACATTCTCTATATTTAACATATATATATTCATTTTTATTTACATTCTCTATATTTAACATATATATATTCATTTTTATTTACATTCTCTATATTTAACATATATATATTCATTTTTATTTACATTCTCTATATTTAACATATATATATTCATTTTTATTTACATTCTCTATATTTAACATATATATATTCATTTTTATTTACATTCTCTATATTTAACATATATATATTCATTTTTATTTACATTCTCTATATTTAACATATATATATTCATTTTTATTTACATTCTCTATATTTAACATATATATATTCATTTTTATTTACATTCTCTATATTTAACATATATATATTCATTTTTATTTACATTCTCTATATTTAACATATATATATTCATTTTTATTTACATTCTCTATATTTAACATATATATATTCATTTTTATTTACATTCTCTATATTTAACATATATATATTCATTTTTATTTACATTCTCTATATTTAACATATATATATTCATTTTTATTTACATTCTCTATATTTAACATATATATATTCATTTTTATTTACATTCTCTATATTTAACATATATATATTCATTTTTATTTACATTCTCTATATTTAACATATATATATTCATTTTTATTTACATTCTCTATATTTAACATATATATATTCATTTTTATTTACATTCTCTATATTTAACATATATATATTCATTTTTATTTACATTCTCTATATTTAACATATATATATTCATTTTTATTTACATTCTCTATATTTAACATATATATATTCATTTTTATTTACATTCTCTATATTTAACATATATATATTCATTTTTATTTACATTCTCTATATTTAACATATATATATTCATTTTTATTTACATTCTCTATATTTAACATATATATATTCATTTTTATTTACATTCTCTATATTTAACATATATATATTCATTTTTATTTACATTCTCTATATTTAACATATATATATTCATTTTTATTTACATTCTCTATATTTAACATATATATATTCATTTTTATTTACATTCTCTATATTTAACATATATATATTCATTTTTATTTACATTCTCTATATTTAACATATATATATTCATTTTTATTTACATTCTCTATATTTAACATATATATATTCATTTTTATTTACATTCTCTATATTTAACATATATATATTCATTTTTATTTACATTCTCTATATTTAACATATATATATTCATTTTTATTTACATTCTCTATATTTAACATATATATATTCATTTTTATTTACATTCTCTATATTTAACATATATATATTCATTTTTATTTACATTCTCTATATTTAACATATATATATTCATTTTTATTTACATTCTCTATATTTAACATATATATATTCATTTTTATTTACATTCTCTATATTTAACATATATATATTCATTTTTATTTACATTCTCTATATTTAACATATATATATTCATTTTTATTTACATTCTCTATATTTAACATATATATATTCATTTTTATTTACATTCTCTATATTTAACATATATATATTCATTTTTATTTACATTCTCTATATTTAACATATATATATTCATTTTTATTTACATTCTCTATATTTAACATATATATATTCATTTTTATTTACATTCTCTATATTTAACATATATATATTCATTTTTATTTACATTCTCTATATTTAACATATATATATTCATTTTTATTTACATTCTCTATATTTAACATATATATATTCATTTTTATTTACATTCTCTATATTTAACATATATATATTCATTTTTATTTACATTCTCTATATTTAACATATATATATTCATTTTTATTTACATTCTCTATATTTAACATATATATATTCATTTTTATTTACATTCTCTATATTTAACATATATATATTCATTTTTATTTACATTCTCTATATTTAACATATATATATTCATTTTTATTTACATTCTCTATATTTAACATATATATATTCATTTTTATTTACATTCTCTATATTTAACATATATATATTCATTTTTATTTACATTCTCTATATTTAACATATATATATTCATTTTTATTTACATTCTCTATATTTAACATATATATATTCATTTTTATTTACATTCTCTATATTTAACATATATATATTCATTTTTATTTACATTCTCTATATTTAACATATATATATTCATTTTTATTTACATTCTCTATATTTAACATATATATATTCATTTTTATTTACATTCTCTATATTTAACATATATATATTCATTTTTATTTACATTCTCTATATTTAACATATATATATTCATTTTTATTTACATTCTCTATATTTAACATATATATATTCATTTTTATTTACATTCTCTATATTTAACATATATATATTCATTTTTATTTACATTCTCTATATTTAACATATATATATTCATTTTTATTTACATTCTCTATATTTAACATATATATATTCATTTTTATTTACATTCTCTATATTTAACATATATATATTCATTTTTATTTACATTCTCTATATTTAACATATATATATTCATTTTTATTTACATTCTCTATATTTAACATATATATATTCATTTTTATTTACATTCTCTATATTTAACATATATATATTCATTTTTATTTACATTCTCTATATTTAACATATATATATTCATTTTTATTTACATTCTCTATATTTAACATATATATATTCATTTTTATTTACATTCTCTATATTTAACATATATATATTCATTTTTATTTACATTCTCTATATTTAACATATATATATTCATTTTTATTTACATTCTCTATATTTAACATATATATATTCATTTTTATTTACATTCTCTATATTTAACATATATATATTCATTTTTATTTACATTCTCTATATTTAACATATATATATTCATTTTTATTTACATTCTCTATATTTAACATATATATATTCATTTTTATTTACATTCTCTATATTTAACATATATATATTCATTTTTATTTACATTCTCTATATTTAACATATATATATTCATTTTTATTTACATTCTCTATATTTAACATATATATATTCATTTTTATTTACATTCTCTATATTTAACATATATATATTCATTTTTATTTACATTCTCTATATTTAACATATATATATTCATTTTTATTTACATTCTCTATATTTAACATATATATATTCATTTTTATTTACATTCTCTATATTTAACATATATATATTCATTTTTATTTACATTCTCTATATTTAACATATATATATTCATTTTTATTTACATTCTCTATATTTAACATATATATATTCATTTTTATTTACATTCTCTATATTTAACATATATATATTCATTTTTATTTACATTCTCTATATTTAACATATATATATTCATTTTTATTTACATTCTCTATATTTAACATATATATATTCATTTTTATTTACATTCTCTATATTTAACATATATATATTCATTTTTATTTACATTCTCTATATTTAACATATATATATTCATTTTTATTTACATTCTCTATATTTAACATATATATATTCATTTTTATTTACATTCTCTATATTTAACATATATATATTCATTTTTATTTACATTCTCTATATTTAACATATATATATTCATTTTTATTTACATTCTCTATATTTAACATATATATATTCATTTTTATTTACATTCTCTATATTTAACATATATATATTCATTTTTATTTACATTCTCTATATTTAACATATATATATTCATTTTTATTTACATTCTCTATATTTAACATATATATATTCATTTTTATTTACATTCTCTATATTTAACATATATATATTCATTTTTATTTACATTCTCTATATTTAACATATATATATTCATTTTTATTTACATTCTCTATATTTAACATATATATATTCATTTTTATTTACATTCTCTATATTTAACATATATATATTCATTTTTATTTACATTCTCTATATTTAACATATATATATTCATTTTTATTTACATTCTCTATATTTAACATATATATATTCATTTTATTTACATTCTCTATATTTAACATATATATATTCATTTTTATTTACATTCTCTATATTTAACATATATATATTCATTTTTATTTACATTCTCTATATTTAACATATATATATTCATTTTTATTTACATTCTCTATATTTAACATATATATATTCATTTTTATTTACATTCTCTATATTTAACATATATATATTCATTTTTATTTACATTCTCTATATTTAACATATATATATTCATTTTTATTTACATTCTCTATATTTAACATATATATATTCATTTTTATTTACATTCTCTATATTTAACATATATATATTCATTTTTATTACATTCTCTATATTTAACATATATATATTCATTTTTATTTACATTCTCTATATTTAACATATATATATTCATTTTTATTTACATTCTCTATATTTAACATATATATATTCATTTTTATTTACATTCTCTATATTTAACATATATATATTCATTTTTATTTACATTCTCTATATTTAACATATATATATTCATTTTTATTTACATTCTCTATATTTAACATATATATATTCATTTTTATTTACATTCTCTATATTTAACATATATATATTCATTTTTATTTACATTCTCTATATTTAACATATATATATTCATTTTTATTTACATTCTCTATATTTAACATATATATATTCATTTTTATTTACATTCTCTATATTTAACATATATATATTCATTTTTATTTACATTCTCTATATTTAACATATATATATTCATTTTTATTTACATTCTCTATATTTAACATATATATATTCATTTTTATTTACATTCTCTATATTTAACATATATATATTCATTTTTATTTACATTCTCTATATTTAACATATATATATTCATTTTTATTTACATTCTCTATATTTAACATATATATATTCATTTTTATTTACATTCTCTATATTTAACATATATATATTCATTTTTATTTACATTCTCTATATTTAACATATATATATTCATTTTTATTTACATTCTCTATATTTAACATATATATATTCATTTTTATTTACATTCTCTATATTTAACATATATATATTCATTTTTATTTACATTCTCTATATTTAACATATATATATTCATTTTTATTTACATTCTCTATATTTAACATATATATATTCATTTTTATTTACATTCTCTATATTTAACATATATATATTCATTTTTATTTACATTCTCTATATTTAACATATATATATTCATTTTTATTTACATTCTCTATATTTAACATATATATATTCATTTTTATTTACATTCTCTATATTTAACATATATATATTCATTTTTATTTACATTCTCTATATTTAACATATATATATTCATTTTTATTTACATTCTCTATATTTAACATATATATATTCATTTTTATTTACATTCTCTATATTTAACATATATATATTCATTTTTATTTACATTCTCTATATTTAACATATATATATTCATTTTTATTTACATTCTCTATATTTAACATATATATATTCATTTTTATTTACATTCTCTATATTTAACATATATATATTCATTTTTATTTACATTCTCTATATTTAACATATATATATTCATTTTTATTTACATTCTCTATATTTAACATATATATATTCATTTTTATTTACATTCTCTATATTTAACATATATATATTCATTTTTATTTACATTCTCTATATTTAACATATATATATTCATTTTTATTTACATTCTCTATATTTAACATATATATATTCATTTTTATTTACATTCTCTATATTTAACATATATATATTCATTTTTATTTACATTCTCTATATTTAACATATATATATTCATTTTTATTTACATTCTCTATATTTAACATATATATATTCATTTTTATTTACATTCTCTATATTTAACATATATATATTCATTTTTATTTACATTCTCTATATTTAACATATATATATTCATTTTTATTTACATTCTCTATATTTAACATATATATATTCATTTTTATTTACATTCTCTATATTTAACATATATATATTCATTTTTATTTACATTCTCTATATTTAACATATATATATTCATTTTTATTTACATTCTCTATATTTAACATATATATATTCATTTTTATTTACATTCTCTATATTTAACATATATATATTCATTTTTATTTACATTCTCTATATTTAACATATATATATTCATTTTTATTTACATTCTCTATATTTAACATATATATATTCATTTTTATTTACATTCTCTATATTTAACATATATATATTCATTTTTATTTACATTCTCTATATTTAACATATATATATTCATTTTTATTTACATTCTCTATATTTAACATATATATATTCATTTTTATTTACATTCTCTATATTTAACATATATATATTCATTTTTATTTACATTCTCTATATTTAACATATATATATTCATTTTTATTTACATTCTCTATATTTAACATATATATATTCATTTTTATTTACATTCTCTATATTTAACATATATATATTCATTTTTATTTACATTCTCTATATTTAACATATATATATTCATTTTTATTTACATTCTCTATATTTAACATATATATATTCATTTTTATTTACATTCTCTATATTTAACATATATATATTCATTTTTATTTACATTCTCTATATTTAACATATATATATTCATTTTTATTTACATTCTCTATATTTAACATATATATATTCATTTTTATTTACATTCTCTATATTTAACATATATATATTCATTTTTATTTACATTCTCTATATTTAACATATATATATTCATTTTTATTTACATTCTCTATATTTAACATATATATATTCATTTTTATTTACATTCTCTATATTTAACATATATATATTCATTTTTATTTACATTCTCTATATTTAACATATATATATTCATTTTTATTTACATTCTCTATATTTAACATATATATATTCATTTTTATTTACATTCTCTATATTTAACATATATATATTCATTTTTATTTACATTCTCTATATTTAACATATATATATTCATTTTTATTTACATTCTCTATATTTAACATATATATATTCATTTTTATTTACATTCTCTATATTTAACATATATATATTCATTTTTATTTACATTCTCTATATTTAACATATATATATTCATTTTTATTTACATTCTCTATATTTAACATATATATATTCATTTTTATTTACATTCTCTATATTTAACATATATATATTCATTTTTATTTACATTCTCTATATTTAACATATATATATTCATTTTTATTTACATTCTCTATATTTAACATATATATATTCATTTTTATTTACATTCTCTATATTTAACATATATATATTCATTTTTATTTACATTCTCTATATTTAACATATATATATTCATTTTTATTTACATTCTCTATATTTAACATATATATATTCATTTTTATTTACATTCTCTATATTTAACATATATATATTCATTTTTATTTACATTCTCTATATTTAACATATATATATTCATTTTTATTTACATTCTCTATATTTAACATATATATATTCATTTTTATTTACATTCTCTATATTTAACATATATATATTCATTTTTATTTACATTCTCTATATTTAACATATATATATTCATTTTTATTTACATTCTCTATATTTAACATATATATATTCATTTTTATTTACATTCTCTATATTTAACATATATATATTCATTTTTATTTACATTCTCTATATTTAACATATATATATTCATTTTTATTTACATTCTCTATATTTAACATATATATATTCATTTTTATTTACATTCTCTATATTTAACATATATATATTCATTTTTATTTACATTCTCTATATTTAACATATATATATTCATTTTTATTTACATTCTCTATATTTAACATATATATATTCATTTTTATTTACATTCTCTATATTTAACATATATATATTCATTTTTATTTACATTCTCTATATTTAACATATATATATTCATTTTTATTTACATTCTCTATATTTAACATATATATATTCATTTTTATTTACATTCTCTATATTTAACATATATATATTCATTTTTATTTACATTCTCTATATTTAACATATATATATTCATTTTTATTTACATTCTCTATATTTAACATATATATATTCATTTTTATTTACATTCTCTATATTTAACATATATATATTCATTTTATTTACATTCTCTATATTTAACATATATATATTCATTTTTATTTACATTCTCTATATTTAACATATATATATTCATTTTTATTTACATTCTCTATATTTAACATATATATATTCATTTTTATTTACATTCTCTATATTTAACATATATATATTCATTTTTATTTACATTCTCTATATTTAACATATATATATTCATTTTTATTTACATTCTCTATATTTAACATATATATATTCATTTTATTTACATTCTCTATATTTAACATATATATATTCATTTTTATTTACATTCTCTATATTTAACATATATATATTCATTTTTATTTACATTCTCTATATTTAACATATATATATTCATTTTATTTACATTCTCTATATTTAACATATATATATTCATTTTTATTTACATTCTCTATATTTAACATATATATATTCATTTTTATTTACATTCTCTATATTTAACATATATATATTCATTTTTATTTACATTCTCTATATTTAACATATATATATTCATTTTTATTTACATTCTCTATATTTAACATATATATATTCATTTTATTTACATTCTCTATATTTAACATATATATATTCATTTTATTTACATTCTCTATATTTAACATATATATATTCATTTTTATTTACATTCTCTATATTTAACATATATATATTCATTTTTATTTACATTCTCTATATTTAACATATATATATTCATTTTATTTACATTCTCTATATTTAACATATATATATTCATTTTATTTACATTCTCTATATTTAACATATATATATTCATTTTTATTTACATTCTCTATATTTAACATATATATATTCATTTTATTTACATTCTCTATATTTAACATATATATATTCATTTTTATTTACATTCTCTATATTTAACATATATATATTCATTTTTATTTACATTCTCTATATTTAACATATATATATTCATTTTTATTTACATTCTCTATATTTAACATATATATATTCATTTTTATTTACATTCTCTATATTTAACATATATATATTCATTTTTATTTACATTCTCTATATTTAACATATATATATTCATTTTTATTTACATTCTCTATATTTAACATATATATATTCATTTTTATTTACATTCTCTATATTTAACATATATATATTCATTTTTATTTACATTCTCTATATTTAACATATATATATTCATTTTTATTTACATTCTCTATATTTAACATATATATATTCATTTTTATTTACATTCTCTATATTTAACATATATATATTCATTTTTATTTACATTCTCTATATTTAACATATATATATTCATTTTTATTTACATTCTCTATATTTAACATATATATATTCATTTTTATTTACATTCTCTATATTTAACATATATATATTCATTTTTATTTACATTCTCTATATTTAACATATATATATTCATTTTTATTTACATTCTCTATATTTAACATATATATATTCATTTTTATTTACATTCTCTATATTTAACATATATATATTCATTTTATTTACATTCTCTATATTTAACATATATATATTCATTTTTATTTACATTCTCTATATTTAACATATATATATTCATTTTTATTTACATTCTCTATATTTAACATATATATATTCATTTTTATTTACATTCTCTATATTTAACATATATATATTCATTTTTATTTACATTCTCTATATTTAACATATATATATTCATTTTTATTTACATTCTCTATATTTAACATATATATATTCATTTTTATTTACATTCTCTATATTTAACATATATATATTCATTTTTATTTACATTCTCTATATTTAACATATATATATTCATTTTTATTTACATTCTCTATATTTAACATATATATATTCATTTTTATTTACATTCTCTATATTTAACATATATATATTCATTTTATTTACATTCTCTATATTTAACATATATATATTCATTTTTATTTACATTCTCTATATTTAACATATATATATTCATTTTATTACATTCTCTATATTTAACATATATATATTCATTTTTATTTACATTCTCTATATTTAACATATATATATTCATTTTTATTTACATTCTCTATATTTAACATATATATATTCATTTTTATTTACATTCTCTATATTTAACATATATATATTCATTTTTATTTACATTCTCTATATTTAACATATATATATTCATTTTTATTTACATTCTCTATATTTAACATATATATATTCATTTTTATTTACATTCTCTATATTTAACATATATATATTCATTTTTATTTACATTCTCTATATTTAACATATATATATTCATTTTTATTTACATTCTCTATATTTAACATATATATATTCATTTTTATTTACATTCTCTATATTTAACATATATATATTCATTTTTATTTACATTCTCTATATTTAACATATATATATTCATTTTATTTACATTCTCTATATTTAACATATATATATTCATTTTTATTTACATTCTCTATATTTAACATATATATATTCATTTTTATTTACATTCTCTATATTTAACATATATATATTCATTTTTATTTACATTCTCTATATTTAACATATATATATTCATTTTTATTTACATTCTCTATATTTAACATATATATATTCATTTTTATTTACATTCTCTATATTTAACATATATATATTCATTTTTATTTACATTCTCTATATTTAACATATATATATTCATTTTTATTTACATTCTCTATATTTAACATATATATATTCATTTTTATTTACATTCTCTATATTTAACATATATATATTCATTTTTATTTACATTCTCTATATTTAACATATATATATTCATTTTTATTTACATTCTCTATATTTAACATATATATATTCATTTTTATTTACATTCTCTATATTTAACATATATATATTCATTTTTATTTACATTCTCTATATTTAACATATATATATTCATTTTTATTTACATTCTCTATATTTAACATATATATATTCATTTTTATTTACATTCTCTATATTTAACATATATATATTCATTTTTATTTACATTCTCTATATTTAACATATATATATTCATTTTTATTTACATTCTCTATATTTAACATATATATATTCATTTTTATTTACATTCTCTATATTTAACATATATATATTCATTTTTATTTACATTCTCTATATTTAACATATATATATTCATTTTTATTTACATTCTCTATATTTAACATATATATATTCATTTTTATTTACATTCTCTATATTTAACATATATATATTCATTTTTATTTACATTCTCTATATTTAACATATATATATTCATTTTTATTTACATTCTCTATATTTAACATATATATATTCATTTTTATTTACATTCTCTATATTTAACATATATATATTCATTTTTATTTACATTCTCTATATTTAACATATATATATTCATTTTTATTTACATTCTCTATATTTAACATATATATATTCATTTTTATTTACATTCTCTATATTTAACATATATATATTCATTTTTATTTACATTCTCTATATTTAACATATATATATTCATTTTTATTTACATTCTCTATATTTAACATATATATATTCATTTTTATTTACATTCTCTATATTTAACATATATATATTCATTTTTATTTACATTCTCTATATTTAACATATATATATTCATTTTTATTTACATTCTCTATATTTAACATATATATATTCATTTTTATTTACATTCTCTATATTTAACATATATATATTCATTTTTATTTACATTCTCTATATTTAACATATATATATTCATTTTTATTTACATTCTCTATATTTAACATATATATATTCATTTTTATTTACATTCTCTATATTTAACATATATATATTCATTTTTATTTACATTCTCTATATTTAACATATATATATTCATTTTTATTTACATTCTCTATATTTAACATATATATATTCATTTTTATTTACATTCTCTATATTTAACATATATATATTCATTTTTATTTACATTCTCTATATTTAACATATATATATTCATTTTTATTTACATTCTCTATATTTAACATATATATATTCATTTTTATTTACATTCTCTATATTTAACATATATATATTCATTTTTATTTACATTCTCTATATTTAACATATATATATTCATTTTTATTTACATTCTCTATATTTAACATATATATATTCATTTTTATTTACATTCTCTATATTTAACATATATATATTCATTTTTATTTACATTCTCTATATTTAACATATATATATTCATTTTTATTTACATTCTCTATATTTAACATATATATATTCATTTTTATTTACATTCTCTATATTTAACATATATATATTCATTTTTATTTACATTCTCTATATTTAACATATATATATTCATTTTATTTACATTCTCTATATTTAACATATATATATTCATTTTATTTACATTCTCTATATTTAACATATATATATTCATTTTTATTTACATTCTCTATATTTAACATATATATATTCATTTTTATTTACATTCTCTATATTTAACATATATATATTCATTTTTATTTACATTCTCTATATTTAACATATATATATTCATTTTTATTTACATTCTCTATATTTAACATATATATATTCATTTTTATTTACATTCTCTATATTTAACATATATATATTCATTTTTATTTACATTCTCTATATTTAACATATATATATTCATTTTTATTTACATTCTCTATATTTAACATATATATATTCATTTTTATTTACATTCTCTATATTTAACATATATATATTCATTTTTATTTACATTCTCTATATTTAACATATATATATTCATTTTTATTTACATTCTCTATATTTAACATATATATATTCATTTTTATTTACATTCTCTATATTTAACATATATATATTCATTTTTATTTACATTCTCTATATTTAACATATATATATTCATTTTTATTTACATTCTCTATATTTAACATATATATATTCATTTTTATTTACATTCTCTATATTTAACATATATATATTCATTTTTATTTACATTCTCTATATTTAACATATATATATTCATTTTTATTTACATTCTCTATATTTAACATATATATATTCATTTTTATTTACATTCTCTATATTTAACATATATATATTCATTTTTATTTACATTCTCTATATTTAACATATATATATTCATTTTTATTTACATTCTCTATATTTAACATATATATATTCATTTTATTTACATTCTCTATATTTAACATATATATATTCATTTTTATTTACATTCTCTATATTTAACATATATATATTCATTTTATTTACATTCTCTATATTTAACATATATATATTCATTTTTATTTACATTCTCTATATTTAACATATATATATTCATTTTTATTTACATTCTCTATATTTAACATATATATATTCATTTTTATTTACATTCTCTATATTTAACATATATATATTCATTTTTATTTACATTCTCTATATTTAACATATATATATTCATTTTATTTACATTCTCTATATTTAACATATATATATTCATTTTTATTTACATTCTCTATATTTAACATATATATATTCATTTTTATTTACATTCTCTATATTTAACATATATATATTCATTTTTATTTACATTCTCTATATTTAACATATATATATTCATTTTTATTTACATTCTCTATATTTAACATATATATATTCATTTTTATTTACATTCTCTATATTTAACATATATATATTCATTTTTATTTACATTCTCTATATTTAACATATATATATTCATTTTTATTTACATTCTCTATATTTAACATATATATATTCATTTTTATTTACATTCTCTATATTTAACATATATATATTCATTTTTATTTACATTCTCTATATTTAACATATATATATTCATTTTTATTTACATTCTCTATATTTAACATATATATATTCATTTTTATTTACATTCTCTATATTTAACATATATATATTCATTTTTATTTACATTCTCTATATTTAACATATATATATTCATTTTTATTTACATTCTCTATATTTAACATATATATATTCATTTTTATTTACATTCTCTATATTTAACATATATATATTCATTTTTATTTACATTCTCTATATTTAACATATATATATTCATTTTTATTTACATTCTCTATATTTAACATATATATATTCATTTTTATTTACATTCTCTATATTTAACATATATATATTCATTTTTATTTACATTCTCTATATTTAACATATATATATTCATTTTTATTTACATTCTCTATATTTAACATATATATATTCATTTTTATTTACATTCTCTATATTTAACATATATATATTCATTTTTATTTACATTCTCTATATTTAACATATATATATTCATTTTTATTTACATTCTCTATATTTAACATATATATATTCATTTTTATTTACATTCTCTATATTTAACATATATATATTCATTTTTATTTACATTCTCTATATTTAACATATATATATTCATTTTTATTTACATTCTCTATATTTAACATATATATATTCATTTTTATTTACATTCTCTATATTTAACATATATATATTCATTTTTATTTACATTCTCTATATTTAACATATATATATTCATTTTTATTTACATTCTCTATATTTAACATATATATATTCATTTTTATTTACATTCTCTATATTTAACATATATATATTCATTTTTATTTACATTCTCTATATTTAACATATATATATTCATTTTTATTTACATTCTCTATATTTAACATATATATATTCATTTTTATTTACATTCTCTATATTTAACATATATATATTCATTTTTATTTACATTCTCTATATTTAACATATATATATTCATTTTTATTTACATTCTCTATATTTAACATATATATATTCATTTTTATTTACATTCTCTATATTTAACATATATATATTCATTTTTATTTACATTCTCTATATTTAACATATATATATTCATTTTTATTTACATTCTCTATATTTAACATATATATATTCATTTTTATTTACATTCTCTATATTTAACATATATATATTCATTTTTATTTACATTCTCTATATTTAACATATATATATTCATTTTTATTTACATTCTCTATATTTAACATATATATATTCATTTTTATTTACATTCTCTATATTTAACATATATATATTCATTTTTATTTACATTCTCTATATTTAACATATATATATTCATTTTTATTTACATTCTCTATATTTAACATATATATATTCATTTTTATTTACATTCTCTATATTTAACATATATATATTCATTTTTATTTACATTCTCTATATTTAACATATATATATTCATTTTTATTTACATTCTCTATATTTAACATATATATATTCATTTTTATTTACATTCTCTATATTTAACATATATATATTCATTTTTATTTACATTCTCTATATTTAACATATATATATTCATTTTTATTTACATTCTCTATATTTAACATATATATATTCATTTTTATTTACATTCTCTATATTTAACATATATATATTCATTTTTATTTACATTCTCTATATTTAACATATATATATTCATTTTTATTTACATTCTCTATATTTAACATATATATATTCATTTTTATTTACATTCTCTATATTTAACATATATATATTCATTTTTATTTACATTCTCTATATTTAACATATATATATTCATTTTTATTTACATTCTCTATATTTAACATATATATATTCATTTTTATTTACATTCTCTATATTTAACATATATATATTCATTTTTATTTACATTCTCTATATTTAACATATATATATTCATTTTTATTTACATTCTCTATATTTAACATATATATATTCATTTTTATTTACATTCTCTATATTTAACATATATATATTCATTTTTATTTACATTCTCTATATTTAACATATATATATTCATTTTTATTTACATTCTCTATATTTAACATATATATATTCATTTTTATTTACATTCTCTATATTTAACATATATATATTCATTTTTATTTACATTCTCTATATTTAACATATATATATTCATTTTTATTTACATTCTCTATATTTAACATATATATATTCATTTTTATTTACATTCTCTATATTTAACATATATATATTCATTTTTATTTACATTCTCTATATTTAACATATATATATTCATTTTTATTTACATTCTCTATATTTAACATATATATATTCATTTTTATTTACATTCTCTATATTTAACATATATATATTCATTTTTATTTACATTCTCTATATTTAACATATATATATTCATTTTTATTTACATTCTCTATATTTAACATATATATATTCATTTTTATTTACATTCTCTATATTTAACATATATATATTCATTTTTATTTACATTCTCTATATTTAATAATATATTATAATTATAAAAAAAAAAAAAAAAAAAGTAATTCTTTAATAACATATTATAATTATAAAAAAAAAAAAAAAAAAAAAAAGTAATTCTTTAATAGCATATTATAATTATAAAAGAATAATAGAACATAATTAAGAATATAGTGTTATAAATATACTTTATGTGATTACTAAGGGGTATTACTTAACGAATGGGGTGCATTTCGGAATGTGACTTTATATGAAATGTAGAGTACTAATAATAAACCATTAATGTAAGGGTGGCTTAAATTATTTTAGATAAATAAATAATATATAAATTTTTAATAAATAATAAAATAATGAAATAATATTTAATAATATTTAATTTTAAAAAAAATATGATAATATTTTTTGTTAAAATAATAATATTTAACATTTATTTCTATATTTATTATTTATTTACAATCATTCAAAAAAGAAAATAAGTAGTGCTTTAAATTACTAATCAAATTTTATTTAAAAGCCACATTCCGAAATGCAACACTTACTTACTTAACCTGCACATCACATTAACTCCTAATCTTTCATGCAAAACTCAGAAGGAAAAAATCATAAAAAATTCAGATGCTAGTAAGGATCGATCCAGAAACCTTATGTTATTACACCACTGTTTAACAACCAGTATATAAGCCATAATATTTATTTATTCTTTATGCTTTTATTTTGTAATTTATATTTTGTAATTTATATTTTGTAATTTATATTTTGTAATTTATATTTTGTAATTTATATCTTGTAATTTATATCTTGTAATTTATATTTTGTAATTTATATTTTGTAATTTATATTTTGTAATTTATATTTTGTAATTTATATTTTGTAATTTATATTTTGTAATTTATATTTTGTAATTTATATTTTGTAATTTATATTTTGTAATTTATATTTTGTAATTTATATTTTGTAATTTATATTTTGTAATTTATATTTTGTAATTTATATTTTGTAATTTATATTTTGTAATTTATATTTTGTAATTTATATTTTGTAATTAAATTTATTTTTTATTTTTAGTTTTAATTTAATTTTTTATTATATTTTTTATTTTTATTATTTATTTTTATTTTGTAATTTACAATTTTTTTTTTTTTTTTTTTTTTTTTTTTTTTTTTTTTTTTTTTTTTTAATTTTTAGTATTTTATTTATATATATTATAAAATAACATAAATAATATGATATTACTAGATATACTCTTAAAATTATAAAATAACATAAATAATATGATATTACTATATATACTCTTAAAATTATAAAATAACATAAATAATATGATATTACTAGATATACTCTTAAAATTATAAAATTATATAGTAATTCTGTATTAATAACATGTTTTACGGAAGTTTATTTCCAATAATACTCTTTAATATCATCATATTTTACACATTTATATTTTTTGTATGATGTTCTAGATTCCTTTGTCTAGGAGTTAATATAACTTTTTCGGATATATTTAATAAAATCCTTAATGATACAGTTTCATTTATTCCATTTTTCAAGTGATTGAACTTTAAAGACAGCGTAAATACTAATAATAGGAAAGATATCCAAATCTTAAGGTAATGCATAAGCACTCATACTAAGATTATGAACTAAGAGAATTATTTTTTTCTGAATTTGTTTTATTATTTTTAGGGAAAGAACTAATACGCCGAAAGACGCTAGAATTAATTAATACTTAAATTATATTGGGTCTTGATTTATTTAACCCAAGTAAAAAAGAATAATAAACAGCTTTAAGAAAAAAAGTTCTTCAATCTTTTATGTTATTAATAAAGCTATTTATTATTCTTCAATCTTTTTGTTATTAATAAAGCTATTTATTATTCTTCAATCTTTTTGTTATTAATAAAGCTATTTATTATTCTTCAATCTTTTAGTTATTAATAAAGCTATTTATTATTCTTCAATCTTTTTGTTATTAATAAAGCTATTTATTATTCTTCAATCTTTTTGTTATTAATAAAGCTATTTATTATTCTTCAATCTTTTAGTTATTAATAAAGCTATTTATTATTCTTCAATCTTTTTGTTATTAATAAAGCTATTTATTATTCTTCAATCTTTTTGTTATTAATAAAGCTATTTATTATTCTTCAATCTTTTAGTTATTAATAAAGCTATTTATTATTCTTCAATCTTTTTGTTATTAATAAAGCTATTTATTATTCTTCAATCTTTTTGTTATTAATAAAGCTATTTATTATTCTTCAATCTTTTAGTTATTAATAAAGCTATTTATTATTCTTCAATCTTTTAGTTATTAATAAAGCTATTTATTATTCTTCAATCTTTTAGTTATTAATAAAGCTATTTATTATTCTTCAATCTTTTTGTTATTAATAAAGCTATTTATTATTCTTCAATCTTTTTGTTATTAATAAAGCTATTTATTATTCTTCAATCTTTTTGTTATTAATAAAGCTATTTATTATTCTTCAATCTTTTTTGTTATTAATAAATACTAATGTTATTAAATACTAACAGTATAATCCTATTTGAAAAGATATGTGAGAATGAAATAAAGGATTTTCTAACTTTAACATACATGTGCGGTATAATGTATTTTAATAACTGAATTTATCTGAAAAAAGAACCCCCAAGATAAATAAAACTAGAAAATTTAGAAATAGAATTCTTTCCATAAAAAGAAAAGTTGGATCACTATAACTTAGTTGAGGGTGAAACTTCAAAAGGTTTTATAACTTGTCATGTCAATACCAAATGTCATTTCATTTATATATATATATATATATATTTTTTTTTTTTTTTTTTTTTTTTTTTTTTTTTTTTTTTTTTGTCAATACCAATAGTCATTTCATTTATATTTTTTAAGTAATTTATCCACACATGCATATATATATATATATATTTTTTAACCCTGAACAATGAGAACTATATCATCAGCAAAAGGTCCATAATAATATTTTTTTCTTCCAATACTGACACCATGTTTTTCACAATTATTTAATATATATCATTGATGAATAAATTAAATAAAATCGAAAATAATAGACAACTTTGTCGAAAGCCTCTTTTAATAAAATATTTAATTGAAAGCATCGACTCAAATCGAGCATATGCTTTAGATGAGCTATATAGGTTGAAAAGAAAATCAAAACATTCAGCATTAACTCCATAATAATATAATCTGTTAATAATATTAAATATAGAAGCTGAATCGTAGACCTTTTTAAGATCTAAAAACGCTAAATATATAAAATTTCCTTGAAATTTTCTTTTTTAATAAATTTCTCTAATGAATATGAATAAACTATAATACTTTCTTCATGATTATAAAAACAAAATGGTTCAGATCTAATGAAATTATGTGTAAGTGCATAATTAGAAATTTCTATTTGTTAAATTGTTCAATTTTTCTTTTTTTTACGAAAAATCATCCAACAAAATGTGTAACCAAATATGTTTTTTTTTTTTTTTTTTTTTTAATATAAAAAGAAAACTAATTTTTATTAAAAATATTATATTTATTATATTCACTTAAAGTATGGATTTTTTTTTTTTTTTTTGATGAAACATCATCCAACAAAATGTGTAACCAAATATGTTTTTTTTTTTTTTTTTTTTTTAATATAAAAAGAAAACTAATTTTTATTAAAAATATTATATTTATTATATTCACTTAAAGTATGGATTTTTTTTTTTTTTTTTTTTTTTTTTTTTTTGATGAAACATCATCCAACAAAATGTGTAACCAAATATGATTTTTTTTTTTTAATATAAAAAGAAAACTAATTTTTTATTAAAAATATTATATTTATTATATTCACTCAAAGTATGGATTTTTTTTGATGAAACATCATCCAACAAAATGTGCAACAAAATATGCAAAGTATTACAAAAATAATTAAATTAAGGAGTATGAATACTAAAAATGATTTGTCTGAACTATTATTCGAGTTAATTTTTTCTGGATAATTTATGTTTCCACATATATTACCGTAACATTTTTCACCAACATCACATTCTTCATCAGAAAAACATCTCTCTTCTCTATGTAAGAAACATTTAACTTTACTTTCCCCGTTATCATCATCGTAAGTTCTACAATTATAGATAGGATTATCAACATTAACCATGCATATACTATTAACACAGTTATTTGAAAAACATTCTCTATTATGATGACAAGGCGTAGTACTACAATACCCAATTTCATATCCGGGTTTACTACAAGCTCCAAAATTTTTGCATTCATAGGTTGCGTTTGCCCGTTTTCTGTAATCTTCTGTTGGTGGTGGTACAGTATCTTTAAAACGACATATTGGTTGAGTATAAAGAGTGGTTGGTCTATTCATTATCATATAAAAATAATCCAACGGTGAAGAAAAATCCATAAAAACACAATTTCCTTTTTTTGGGCACATACTATTATAAACGCAGTATGAAAATTTTTCATTATCAATGACGATATCATTTTTAATTCCTAAATAACAACTCTCATTATGAGGTTTAATTCTTTTAATATCATCGGTTTTGTTAAATATATGTAAGAATTATTATTATTAATTTAAGAAATAATTAATAAATTGAGTTAATAAAAATGTAAGATATTAATATTTTCACTTTAAACTTTTTTACATCTTCTATTAAATAAAAATATAAGATATTAATATTTACACTTTTAACTTTTTTACATCTTCCATTGTTAAATTAGAATTATAAAAGTATTCCCCGGAAACATTGTAATAGAAACAAAATATTAAAATATTAATATTTACACTTTTAACTTTTTTACATCTTCCATTGTTAAATTAGAATTATAAAGTATTCCCCAGAAATGTTATAATAAAAACAAAATATATAAATAAGCTTTAAAAAGATTTTTTTTACTTTATTCATTTCCAAATTTTGAAATTTTTAATTTATATTTAGTTTTAGGAATTATTTATATTTAAATAATTTTTATTGGTTTTATTATGATGTTTAATGTTAAATAGTTATTTAATGTTATATAGTTATTTTTTATTATTATTATTTTTAGAAAGTAGATTTTTTATTATCTATAGTTTTTTTTTTATTTACTCTCTAAAAATAATAATAATAAAAAAATTCTTTAATTTTATTGGTACTTGGATAAATTTTTAAAAAAATTATTTCATATTAATTTTATTAGTTATTTTAAATTTATACAAATTTTATGTTTAATACAATATGTATTTAAAGAAATAATTTTTAATTTATAAAATTTTTATTGTTTTATACATTATGTTTATAAAAATATAATTTTAAATTTATAAAAATTTTATGTGTTATACATTTGTATTTAAAAATATTAATGTTTAATACAATATGTATTTAAAGAAATAATTTTTAATTTATAAAATTTTTATTGTTTTATACATTATGTTTATAAAAATTGTAAAATGAATAAATAAATAAATAAATAAATTAAATATTAATGTATTTATATTTTTAAAGTAAATATTTAAAAATATAAATACATTTATATTAAATATTAAAAAAATTTTTTTTTCATAGAAATCTTTACAAACATTTGTTTAACTAAATAAATAAATAATAAATAATTACAATTTTACAAAATATTAAACCATATCTCTAGTAATTACATATATTTTATAATTAAATATCATAAATAATTAAAATAATATTAATTATTAAATAAACATTATAAAGAAGTTTTAAAGACTATTTTAAACTTTTATCTTTTCATTTATACATATATTAATAGTCATCATATTAATAATCATTATATATACTTTTGAAATTATAAAAATTTCACTATAAAATATTTCCAGAAAATAAGCCGAGATGGCCGAATTAGTCTTGGGCTCCGCACTGAAGATGTAGTTTTGAATGAAGCAAATGTTTAAATCTTTCTTATTTATTTTATAAATATATTTTTTATTCTCTTATACATTTATTTTTTATTATTACATATTTTTATTATTACATATTTTTATTATTACATATTTTTATTATTACATATTTTTATTATTACATATTTTTATTATTACATATTTTTATTATTACATATTTTTATTATTACATATTTTTATTATTACATATTTTTATTATTACATATTTTTATTATTACATATTTTTATTCTTAAATATTTTTATTCTTTTAAATATTTTTATTCTTTTAAATATTTTTATTCTTTTAAATATTTTTATTCTTTTAAATATTTTTATTCTTTTAAATATTTTTATTCTTTTAAATATTTTTATTCTTTTAAATATTTTTATTCTTTTAAATATTTTTATTCTTTTAAATATTTTTATTCTTTTAAATATTTTTATTCTTTTAAATATTTTTATTCTTTTAAATATTTTTATTCTTTTAAATATTTTTATTCTTTTAAATATTTTTATTCTTTTAAATATTTTTATTCTTTTAAATATTTTTATTCTTTTAAATATTTTTATTCTTTTAAATATTTTTATTCTTTTAAATATTTTTATTCTTTTAAATATTTTTATTCTTTTAAATATTTTTATTCTTTTAAATATTTTTATTCTTTTAAATATTTTTATTCTTTTAAATATTTTTATTATTACATATTTTTATTCTTAAATATTTTTATTCTTAAATATTTTTATTTTTACATAATATATATAAAAAAAAAAAAGAATATTTATTATTCATTTAATTATTACTTATTAAATTATTAAAAAAACAAGCCATATACGAAAATACGCTACATTGCGAAACACAAAAGATTCAATTTTTTTCAATATTTATGTCTATAAAAAAATTTTATTTTAATTATATTTTATATAAAAACCTAACCTAACCATTTAATTTATAAAATTTAACTTAACCATTTAATTTATAAAATTAATTATATAATTATTACCAAAATTTTTATAAAAAAAACAATAAAAATAAATAGGGATCGTGCATTTTGCAATAGTGCATTTCGTAATGTGGAGTATTTAAATAATATTTATAAATAAATTTTATTTTGTTTTAATAATACTTAAATAATATTTATAAATAAATTTTATTTTGTTTTAATAATACTTAAATAATATTTAAAAATAAATTTTATTATGTTTTAATAATACTTAAATAATATTTAAAAATAAATTTGAATATGAAGTATAGAAATACTTCTAAAAATGATTATTAAAAATAAATTTGAATATGAAGTATAGAAATACTTCTAAAAATGATTAAAGTGTTCTATAATAAAAAAAAAATAAGTAATAAAAATAATAAAAATAAGTAAAAAAAATAAGTAATAAAAATAAATAATAAAAATAAATAATAAAAATAAATAATAAAAATAAATAATAAAAATAAATATTAAAAATAAATAATAAAAATAAATAATAAAAATAAATAATAAAAATAAATAATAAAAATAAATAATAAAAATAAATAATAAAAATAAATAATAAATATAAATAATAAGAATAAATAATAAATATAAATAATAAGAATAAATAATAAATATAAATAATAAAAAAATTATATATATTAAGTAAATAAATAATAAATAATATGAATTTTTAATAATTTTTAATAATAAAATTAAACTAAAATACTGGGCAAGCCATAATAAATATATAAATGAAATATAAATATAAAATTTAAGAAAAATATATACAAGCCATAATAAATACAAAATAAAATATAAAAATTAAAAAATAATATACAAGCCATAATAAATACAAAATAGAATATAAAAATTAAATTATTATATAAAAGCCACAATGAATACAAATAAAATAAATAATGGGGGTGTCATTTCGAAAATTTTTATTACAAAAATTTGTAATTTGTTGTATGGCTTAAATATTTTTAATTTTAAGCCACTTAATTTTATTAAAATTTTAATGAATAATAATTAATTAATTAAAATTACAATTCTCAAAAATTTCCAAACACGTAATCTTACGTGGGACGTATATCTAATTGTATCATAATTTTGTGTCTTTTTCTACAATTTTTTAAAAAGCCATATATTCACAATATGGCGTGAATAATAATTGTAGTGATATTTTATGACGTAAATTTTTAAGCCACCAAGAATTTAGCGAAATTCAACTTTTGGCGAAATACAACACTTCAATAAATAATAATTAGGTTAGGTATTTCTATTTAACATTAAAAAATAAAATAAAAATAAGAAATAAGAAAACTTTTTTTTTTAAACATTAAAAAATAAAAATAAAATAAATAAATAAAATAGTAAATAAAGAAATAATAAATAATAATTATTTAAATAATTATTTAATTATTAATTATTTATTATTTCTTTATTTACTATTTTATTTATTTATTTTTTTTTTATTTTTTATTTTTTATTTTTATTTTTTTTTTATATAAATAGCATATTTTTTTTTTATTTTTTATTTTTTATTTCTATTTTTTTTTTTATATAAATAGCATATTTTAATTTTTTTTTTTTTTATATAAATAGCATATTTTAATTTTTTTTTATATATAGCATATTTTATTTATTTATTTTAAAATTTTTGTAATATCAGTAGTTTTATTTATTTTAAAATTTTTGTAATATCAGTAGTTTTATTTTAATATCAACTTTTAACTTAAAAACGTTAATATATATAAATTTAAATTTTACATAATATGATAATTTAATATTATTTAATATATTATATTATATAATTAAATATTCCACTTCATAAAAATAAGAACTAAATAATAATAAATATTGTATAGACATAAAAATAAGAACTAAATAATAATAAATATTGTATAGACTTAACATAATTTATATTAATATAATCATAATCATTATATTAATAGTCTTTACATTAATTGTCATCATATATCCTTTAAAATTTATAGAATATACGCTATTGATTTTTTAGCAAAAGTGAGCCGGGCCGAGTTGGTCTAAGGCGCTGCACTTAAGATACAGTTTTGCATCATGGTTATATTTTATTCCCTTATAATTTTATTTTTTATACTTATTTTATATTCATTATTTTCTTATATATACTATTATCTAATCTATTATAACTTAGTGTTTAACCCTTTTAATCATTCACTTATTTATTCACTTATTCATTCACACATTCATTCACCCCCATTCACATACTGTCATAAATACTGTCACTTACCATACTGTCATAAATGCTGTCACTTATCATTTTGTCATAAATACTGTCACTTACCATACTGTCATAAATGCTGTCACTTATCATTTTGTCATAAATACTGTCACTTACCATACTGTCATAAATGCTGTCACTTACTATGCTATCATAAATACTGTCACTTATTATGCTGTCTAACTTTCTTTTCTCTCTTTTTCGTACCTTCCAGCTATATATTTTCTGTACATTCCAATATATGTCCTCATTTATTTGTCTCGAGCACTTAATTCTCCCATATATTCGCTTATACTGTAATATATGTTTTTTCTATTTTTTTTCGTCTCTTACAAAATATATTCCCTTTACATTCTAATATATTGTCAATTCATTTTTATTCAATTGACTATTTACAAAAATTTTATTTTTAGAAAACATCAAAAATTTCTATTCAAAAAAGTGCATGTTTGGCTCAGTGGTAGAGCCTCGCTCTTGTAAAGTGGAGGTCAGTAGTTCGATTCAGTAAATAAAAGCTTTTTATTATTTATTTTTTTAAATAAAATAAACTCTATTACATATATTATATTAAATTTTAAAATTTAATTTTATATACATTTACTGATCTCTTTGATAAATAATTACTATATTAATATTTATTATAATAACATATAATTACATTTAGTTGTCGGAGCTTTAACGTAATATTTACATAAATAATACTTATGTAAATAATACTTTCATCAAATTTTATAAAAAAATATTTAGTTTTACTTTTCTACAACATACAAATTTCCCTTGATACAGGCTGAGGTTAAAACACTAAGATATTCAAGTCAAAAAAATAAATATTAACACACAAAGATAAAAATAAATTTGGAAACAAAAAAATTAATTTTTTATCTAAATTTAAAACTAAAATTATTTGTTCCCCCTATTAAAAGAAAGAAATTTATTCTTTTTTTATACTTCTATTTTAATATATTTTATTTATCTTTATTATATTCTTTAAAAAAAAAAAACTATTCCAACTATTTTATTTTTAACTTTTTACTATTATTTTAAATTATTTTTAATATTATTTATATTGTTAAAAAAAATAACATTTATTAGATTTAATTATAAAAAATTGAAGGTTGTATCACGAAGGGCGTTCCCTGTGGTAACTTCTTGATATTGTCTTTAGAGAGAAAATTATACAGTATTAATGTTTTCTATATTTTTGTTCATTTTTGTTATTGAAGAATTTCTGTATTTTTGTTTATTTTATTTTAATAATGATTTAATTTAGTTTTGATTTTTGTTTTATTCATAGTTTATTTCAAAGGTTTAGAAAATATTATACAGAAACTTATAATTCTGTATTTTATATCAAATATTTATTGAAATAGTTTTTATTATACTTAATATATAAAAAAAAAATATGATTTAATAATGATTTAAATTATATTTAATTTTTAATAAGAATATTTAGTAATAATTTTTATTATATTTGATATTAATAAAAAATTTTTATTAGAATATTTAATAATAATTTTTATTATATTTGATATTAATAAAAGATTTTTATTAGAATATTTAATAATAATTTTTATTATATTTGATATTAATAAAAGATTTTTATTAGAATATTTAATAATAATTTTTATTATATTTGATATTAATAAAAGATTTTTATTAGAATATTTAATAATAATTTTTATTATATTTGATATTAATAAAAGATTTTTATAAGAATATTTAATAATAATTTTTATTGTATTTGATATTAATAAAAGATTTTTATTAGAATATTTAATAATAATTTTTATTGTATTTGATATTTATAAAAGATTTTTATAAGAATATTTAATAATAATTTTTATTGTATTTGATATTAATAAAAGATTTTTATTAGAATATTTAATAATAATTTTTATTATATTTGATATTAATAAAAGATTTTAATAATAAAATTTAATAATAATTTTTATTGTAATATTAATAATGTTGAAATTACAATTGAATTAAATTTCATTTTCAATTAATTTCAGTTAAATTATTAATAATAAAATAATTAATAAAAATTTATTATTCATTATTTATTAATTAAATTATTAATAATAAAATAATTAATAAAAATTTATTATTCATTATTTATTAATTAAATTATTAATAATAAAATAATTAATAAAAATTTATTATTCATTATTTATTAATTAAATTATTAATAATAAAATAATTAATAAAAATTTATTATTCATTATTTATTAATTAAATTATTAATAATAAAATAATTAATAAAAATTTATTATTCATTATTTATTAATTAAATTATTAATAATAAAATAATTAATAAAAATTTATTATTCATTATTTATTAATTAAATTATTAATAATAAAATAATTAATAAAAATTTATTATTCATTATTTATTAATTAAATTATTAATAATAAAATAATTAATAAAAATTTATTATTCATTATTTATTAATTAAATTATTAATAATAAAATAATTAATAAAAATTTATTATTCATTATTTATTAATTAAATTATTAATAATAAAATAATTAATAAAAATTTATTATTCATTATTTATTAATTAAATTATTAATAATAAAATAATTAATAAAAATTTATTATTCATTATTTATTAATTAAATTATTAATAATAAAATAATTAATAAAAATTTATTATTCATTATTTATTAATTAAATTATTAATAATAAAATAATTAATAAAAATTTATTATTCATTATTTATTAATTAAATTATTAATAATAAAATAATTAATAAAAATTTATTATTCATTATTTATTAATTAAATTATTAATAATAAAATAATTAATAAAAATTTATTATTCATTATTTATTAATTAAATTATTAATAATAAAATAATTAATAAAAATTTATTATTCATTATTTATTAATTAAATTATTAATAATAAAATAATTAATAAAAATTTATTATTCATTATTTATTAATTAAATTATTAATAATAAAATAATTAATAAAAATTTATTATTCATTATTTATTAATTAAATTATTAATAATAAAATAATTAATAAAAATTTATTATTCATTATTTATTAATTAAATTATTAATAATAAAATAATTAATAAAAATTTATTATTCATTATTTATTAATTAAATTATTAATAATAAAATAATTAATAAAAATTTATTATTCATTATTTATTAATTAAATTATTAATAATAAAATAATTAATAAAAATTTATTATTCATTATTTATTAATTAAATTATTAATAATAAAATAATTAATAAAAATTTATTATTCATTATTTATTAATTAAATTATTAATAATAAAATAATTAATAAAAATTTATTATTCATTATTTATTAATTAAATTATTAATAATAAAATAATTAATAAAAATTTATTATTCATTATTTATTCTATATAATTTATTTATTTTTATAATATAATAAGTTATTTGATCATCTTAGGACCAGCTTAAGTCTACTGATTCTAATGATATCATGCTAAACTTAAATATTATTAATAAATAAAAAATTACTATTCAACATGATCACTTGGTCATGTCATCCATGTATTAATTTAAGTTGAGGGTGATGCGTTTCGGAATGTGGCTTTAAATAATTATACATAAATTTTCATTTCGGAATGTGGCTTATATCTATTCACGTGCGGTTCCGAAACGCGCTCTCGGGGAAGTTGCATTACGCCAATTTTTTTCACGTGATATATATAAATTTGTGGCTATAGCTATATTATACTACATAATATTATTTTATTGTATTATTTTGTTATTTCAATTTTTAAATTAATTATTAAGTGAATAATTAAATAAATCATATAATGGTTAGATTTTATGATTTTAATTCTTTTTTTTTAATAATAATTCTTTTATTTAAATGTTATTAAAAATATAAATATTATTAATTATTTTACTTAAATGTTATTAATAAAAAAAACACATAAAAATATAAATGCTATTAATAATAATTCTTTTACTTAAATGTTATTAAAAATATAAAACTAATAATAATAATTTTTTTATTTAAATTTTATTAATAAAAAAATTATATAAAATTACAAATGTTATTAAAAATATAAATTTTATTAATAATAATCCTTTTTTTTTAAAAATTATTAAACGAAATAATAATTATAATGATAAAACTATAAATTATACATTGTATTTGAATATTTATTAAAACTGTATAAATTTAATATGCTTTATAAATTAAATTATTGAATGACAGAATTCTGATTATTTCATTTGGTCATTCCTCATTTCTTAATTATTTATTATAAAGTAATATTTATATTATATTATTTAAATTAGTTAAACAATCAAACCACAAATTAATAATTTTATTTCTATCACATTTAGCATCAATTAACTTGGCTTCAATACTTTTGAAGCGTTCAATTAAGACACTGATTTCGTTAGCTTTATTTATTGCTCTTTTTTTTATTTTCCAAATTCCTCTTATTTTTCTTTGATAATCATAATATGATAAATGTTCAAGTTCATTTAATTTATCTATTAATTCATAAAAAGATGGTTTTGTTGGAAATAAATTATTTAAATAATTATTGAGTGATTCTGAGGCATTGTTTGTTATATGTTCTATATTATTATAATAATTCCAAATTTTCATATCATAATCAATTAAATATGTTTTATAAAAATATTCTAAAAATTTTAAAAATTGACAATAATTATTTTTAATGGATTTAATTTTAATTATAACATAAATATCAAATATATATTCAGGATTTATAAATGGTAAATTTGAAATAGCTTTATAATAAATAAATATATTATTATTATTTTTTACTTCATTATAGCATAATTTATTTTTTTTAATTTCTAGTGATTTTTTATAATGCCAAATGCAATATTTAATATTTGTATTAGGAAATATTGTTTTTGCTGCTTTAGATATGGCCCTTTCAAAATCACAATGCAAATTTTTTGGTTCAATTCTAATATTATTGTTACATATATTAGCATTTTTTTTCAATTTTTCAAATAACATTTTATATGTTTCTTGTTCTTTATTTTTTAATATTGCAAAAGAAGTAGTGTAAAAACTATCTAATTCTTTAGCATAAGTTCTTGTAATAAATACTTGATAACTAAATTTAGGGGCAATAAAAAATGTACCATCAACAAATATATCATCATTATATTCCCTAAATAATTTTGCTTGAAAAGGGGATTGAAAAATTATTAAATTAGAATTTTTGAATATCATAAAATTTTCACCTCGCTTTGTATTATAATATTCAGATTCACTTGGAATTTCAGCAAATGTTGTTACATTGGATGGTAGTTTTTTATTTAAATTTCTTGATATTTGGGATTTAATTGAATTATATTCTGGACATATAAGTCCCATTTCTTTAGAAATTTTATTATATAGGGGTTTTATTTTTATACCAAAAGGAATTGAACTTTTTTCAATTCCATCTTTAATTTTATGTTTCATTATAGATAGGGATACATCGTATTCATTTTCAGGATGATTATGTGAACTATTATACTTTAAAATTTCTTTCTTATCATTTAAAATAATAAAAGATTTACATTTATTTATTTTTTTATATTCTGTACATTTATACACTTTGGAATTATCTTTTCTTTTATATGAAAAATTAAATTTATATTTTTTATTAATAATAATTTGTTCTTTTCCTTTGTTGGATTCACTTATATCAATAATTAAATTTTCTTCCATTTCTATATTTTTATAAATATTTTTTAATTATATAATTATAATTATTATATTAATTATCCAATATTATTCGTAATATTAATTTTGAAAAATTAGTTTTTCAATTATTTGTAAAATAAATAAATAAATAAATAAAGAATGTAATAATATAAGTACAAGTATATAAAATAAAATAAATATTAAATGTAATATTATAAAAGTACAAGTATATATAATAAAATAAATATTTATTATTTTTTTTTATTAAAGAATATTAAAGACAATTTATTTTTAAAAATAAAATGTTTTATTTAATTATATATGTTAGAAAGCAAAAAATCATTTATATTTAATGAGATTATTAACTACCAATAATATTAAATTACATCATTAATTGAATATAATAAAAATGTAAAAAATTTTCATTTCGAAAACATTGATCTTTAGTATTCTTTAATAAAAATTAATAATAGATATTTATTTTATTTTATTTTATTTTATTTTATTCAATCTGTACTTTATTTTTAATATTCTACTATTTATTTTATTTTATTTTATTTTTATTAATACTTTATTCTTTTATATTACTTCATTATTTATTTTATTTTATTTTATTTTATTTTATTCTATCTGTACTTTATTTTTAATATTCTACTATTTATTTTATTTTATTTTATTTTATTTTATTTTATTTTTATTAATACTTTATTCTTTTATATTACTTCATTATTTATTTTATTTTATTTTATTTTATTTTATTCTATCTGTACTTTATTTTTAATATTCTACTATTTATTTTATTTTATTTTATTTTATTTTATTTTATTTTTATTAATACTTTATTCTTTTATATTACTTCATTATTTATTTTATTTTATTTTATTTTATTTTATTTTATTTTATTTTATTTTATTTTATTTTATTTTTATTAATACTTTATTCTTTTATATTACTTCATTATTTATTTTATTTTATTTTATTTTATTTTATTTTATTTTATTTTATTTTATTTTATTTTATTTTATTTTATTTTATTTTTATTAATACTTTATTCTTTTATATTACTTCATTATTTATTTTATTTTATTTTATTTTATTTTATTTTATTTTATTTTATTTTATTTTATTTTATTTTATTTTATTTTATTTTATTTTATTTTATTTTATTTTATTTTATTTTATTTTATTTTATTTTATTTTATTTTATTTTATTTTATTTTATTTTATTTTATTTTATTTTATTTTATTTTATTTTATTTTATTTTATTTTATTTTATTTTATTTTATTTTATTTTATTTTATTTTATTTTTATTAATACTTTATTCTTTTATATTACTTCATTATTTATTTTATTTTATTTTATTTTATTTTATTTTATTTTATTTTATTTTATTTTATTTTATTTTATTTTATTTTATTTTATTTTTATTAATACTTTATTCTTTTATATTACTTCATTATTTATTTTATTTTATTTTATTTTATTTTATTTTATTTTATTTTATTTTATTTTATTTTATTCAATCTGTATTTCATATTCATATTCTACTATTTATTTTATTTTATTTTATTTTATTTTATTTAATTTTATTTTATTTTATTTTATTTTATTATATTTTATTTTATTTTATTTTATTTTATTTTATTTTTATTAATACTTTATTCTTTTATATTACTTCATTATTTTTTAAATCCAAAAAGACACACGAAATATTAAAGAGATATATTAGTATGTTTTATTATATGTTTTATTATATTTTCTATTGAAAAAAAAATGTTTTAGAAAAGTGAATTGTCAATTATAATAATACAATTATTTATACACTTTAACATTTATTTATATAAAACTATTGGTTAAATATTTAATTTATAATATAAACCATTAATATACTATTTTAATAGTTTCTTACTTCTGACATTCCTCCTAAGTATAATATTAATAAATTTTATACTTTTCAATATATACTATTTATACTTCTATATCATTTATGTCATTAATGTTTGTTAGTATGGAATTTCTAAAGTTATCCATTTGACCATTACTCAAGTATTTAGTGAATCCATCAGCTAGGTTATATTGTGACTTTATGTACTTTAATTTAATTTTATTATTTCTAATCAATTCTCTAATATAGTGAACTCTTATATCCATATGTTTAGTTTTTGGATTAATTGATTGATTTTTTGCGTTGAAAATCGCAGCTTTATTGTCTATATTAATCTCAATACTTTTCATATTTAAACCAAATTCATTTAGTAAATTTAGATACCAGATACAGTGTTTGCTACATTCGCTAAGACTGTAGTATTCGGACTCAGCTGTAGAAGTAGAAACACAATGCTGGAGTTTTGAACACCAACTAGTCGGAGTATTTCCTATAGTTATTAGAAAACCTGTAGTGGATCTTCTTGTTTCCAAATCACCTGCATAATCGGCGTCAACGAAAGCTTTTATTCCTTGCTCTTTCGTAAAATTTAAACCATATTTTATTGTTCCTTTAAGGTATCTGAGTATTTTCAATACATTTTCCCAGTCTTCAAGATTAGGGTCCTTTGATCTTCTTGCAGCTTTTCCAACAGAGTATATGATATCTGGTCTTGTAGATATAGCTAAGTATAGTAGGTTCCCTATAGCACTTCTATACTTGGTTTTGTCGATCTTGTTCTTTCTTAGTTCTTCATCTAGTATTGGTTTTGTATTCCTTGATGGCACAGAATTCTTCATTCCGAATTTTTCTAAGATTTCTTCTATATACCTAAATTGATTTAAAAAGTAACCATTTTTATGTTTAATAAATTTTATTCCAATTATGAAATTAACTTTACCTATGTCTTTTATTTTAAATTTTTCTTTGATTAAGTTTTTCGTATTTTTAATTTCTTCTCTTTTCCCAGCTAATAATATATCATCTACATATACGGCCAATATGCTTGATATATTATTATACTTGTTTTCCTTTAAGTAAAGACAAGGCTCACTGATGATTCTTCTGTATCCTATTTTCTTGATATATTTGTCTAGTTCGTCATTCCATTGTTTGCCGCTTTGTTTCAGTCCATAAATAGCTTTTCTTAATTTCCAATATTTTTTATTGTAGTCCTCATGTCCCTTTGGTGGTTTCATGTAAATTTCTTCTTTTAATGGTGCGTTGAGATATGCTGCGTTAATATCTATATGATGTATTTGGAAATTATTTTGAACAGCTAATGCAGTGAAAATTCTAATTGAATCTGATTTTAATGTAGGAGAGAAAGTTTCATGGAAATCAATTCCTTCTTGTTGAGTATATCCCTTAGCTACTAATCTTGATTTTCTTTTGATAATTTCACCTGCTGAATTTCTTTTAAATTTGAATATCCACCTAGAAGCAGTAATATTAGCACCTTCAGGGATTTTCTCGACTGATTCAAATACATGTAATGATTCCATATTTTGTAATTCTTCTTTAATTGACTCCAACCATTCAGTTTTATCGAGTAAGTTTTTTATATCATCATAATTAAATGGTTCTCTTAATTTTTCATTGTATTTTTTCTTTTTATTATCTTTCTTATCTATATTAATGTTATCTGTTTTCCTTTTATTATCAATGCTGTTTTTTGTGTTATTTCTTTGGGTTTTTACATTTTTAATTACATTGTTAATATCGATATGATCATGAGATGTTGAAATGGGAGTGATGTTTTTATCATTAGTATTGCTGTCGTTAATATTATTGTTGTTGATATTATTATTATTATTGATATTATTATTATTATTGATATTATTATTGTTATTGTTATTGTTATTGTTATTGTTATTGTTATTGTTATTATTATTATAATTATTATTGTTGTTGTTATTGTTGTTATTGTTGTTATTGTTGTTATTATTATAATCATTATTGTTATTGTTGTTGTTATTAATATTATTATCGTTATTATTATTTTTGTTATTATTGTTAATTTTATTTTTATTATTATTTATTTTTGGATTTTTATAGTTATTTTTTGTATTTGATTTATGTATATGTGTTGTGTTTGGTAGATCAGTGTTATTATGATAATTATTTGAAATGATGTTTGGACTGTAGCTATTGTTATCAAAGTAATTATTATTCCTCCTAATTTCATGATTTGGAATAAAATTTGATATATTTTGATTGCAGTGAGTGCAGTAGGAGTTGCCTGGGTTTGATTCGAAAAATTCTACGTTTCTTGAAAGAACAATTTTGTTATTTGTAATATCAAGAATTTTGTAACCTGTGGGATTATTTGAATAGCCAAGGAAGATACCTGGTGAAGCATTGTTATCAAATTTTGATCTGAAATTTTTAGGAATAAAGAAAAAAACTTTGCATCCAAAAACCCTAATATTAGAGTAGTCTATTTTAGTTTTATTTAAAATTTCATATGGTATTTTATTAAAGATTCCTTTGTGAGGAAGGCGGTTTCTAACATAATTTGCGGTATCAACAGCGTCTTCCCAAAATTGGTGACTTAGTTTGGCGTCATTGAGAAGTGTTTTAGCCGCATTGATTAAGGTTCCGTTGAAACGTTCAGCTTTTCCGTTTTGTTGGGGGTTATATGGTATAGTTAGTTGATGTTGGATACCATACTGAAAGCAGAATTCTTTAAATTTTATATTGACAAATTCAGTTCCGTTGTCTGAACGCATATACTTAATCCTAATGTTGTATTTATTTTTAATATAACGGAACCAATTGTAAAATGCAGAATATGTATCGCTTTTACTTTTAAGAAAGAGTACCCAGCCATATCTGGAGAAGTCATCTAATATAGTAAAGAAATATTTATTACCATAAATAGAATCTGGTAATGGTCCCACTAAGTCCATGTGAGTGAGTTCGAATATGTGTTGTGATTTATGTTCGCTTTTGGGGTAAGGTTTGTTTTTAATTTTCGATTGAATACATAATGGACATTTTAGTGGTACATTAGTGTTTAATAATTTGTGTTTGATCATTTTAATGTCAAAATGTGCTAAACGTCTATGCCATAAATTTAGTTTATCTTGAGTTTTCATATTTGTATAATTAATTTCATTGTTAGTATTGATTTTTTCTATATCCTTTAGTTGTAATGGATGTGTAGACAAAAAGAGTTTAAATGTGTTATTCGAATGAGATAATATATTTATGATTTTATTTTGATGATTGTCATAGATGGTTGCACATGGTTTGTTATGATGACTATTGAAAATTATTTTGTAATTTTGTTGGTTTAACTTTCCTACCGATAAAAGATTTTTATCAATAAGTGGTGAGTAATATACATCATTGATGATTATTTCTTGATCATTAATGTAACCTTTAAATGTACCAATGTATTTTGTAGTTAATATTTCATTATTTGCAAGATAAATTTTTTCATTGCATGTTTTTATATTTATCAATTTATCTTTTCTGTTAGTAATGTTTATTGAAGCGCCAGAGTCTAAAATCCAGCATATTAATTCTTTATTGTTTACTGGAGTTTGATATTTTCCTTTGTGTATGTAGTTAATGCTTATAGTTTCATTATCATTGTAGTCTTTAGTGAAAGAATCTGAATATACTGAATTATAATTATCCTTTTGCATAAAGTTAGCGTAATTTCTCTTTTCATGAAATTGTCTTCTTTGATTATTGTTTTTAATATTTTTTCTTTTTCTAAACTTGAGTTTTCTATCTGATAATCTTTTTTTGCATTCATAAAAATAGTGTCCTTTTTTATGACAATAGTTACATCTTCCATTTCTTCTAGTTGTTGTTCTTTGGGCATTTTTCTTCATTTTTGGTTTTTTGTTTTTATAATTAGTATTTTCATTTTCAATTGAAAATATCTTTTTGGCGTTATCAATTTTAATATTATTTGTTTCAATATTATTTGAAATTATTATTTCTGGAACTACACGCTTAACATAGGATGTACATTCTTCCCAATTATTTATATATTGGAAAACATTAATATATCTTAAGTTTTCCGGTAAGGTCCTATTTAGTATACCGACTTTAGTACTGCAATTCATGTCACCATCTATTTTTTCTAGATCATCAATTATATTTTGTAATTCTGACATGAATATATTAATATCCTTTTCTTCATCGTATTTCAGTTCATCTAGTTTTTTCTTGAGTTCCATTTTTCTTGTTTGTTGGTTCTTAGTAAAAGAGGATTTAAGAAAATTCCATATTTTGTAGGCGGTGTTTGCTTTTCCTTCAATCAACTTTTGAGTAATTTCACTCAAACTGTTCATAATGATCCATTGGGCAATTATATCATTGTTTATGTCATTCTCTTTCACGTTCAAGTCATACACCAAGGAATCATCAAACTGATCTTCAGTATATTTTTCGATATTCTCCTTGATATCCCTTTTTCTTAATTTTCTAACTTTTTCTTTAGTTATGTATGTTAATAAATCATTAATACTTAAGAGATTGATCATATTTCGTTTCCATCCTCTATAGTTTTCAGTAGTTAATTCGGTCACTCTGTTGAAGCTCTCCGTATAGCTGAAGTTAACTAATCTTCTTGCGTTATTCGATTCTTCAACGTTTATCAATTGTGATCTTCCTCTTCTTCCAGTCATTTTGCTTAATAATATTTTAATAAAATAAGAGATTTTGTTTCAAGTAGTTAATTAAATTTATTTGTTTTCACTTTATTAATTATTTTTCTAAAAAGATTAAAGTAAAGATTCTTTATATATTTAAACATTATAAATTTAATTTAATATATTATAAATTGTTATATTTATTAAATATAATTATTTCTGGTTTTGTTTGTAACGAATAAATATTTTTGTTTTGTCATCTGATGAGCTGATGAACATTGTTATTATGTTTTGTTATTAATGTTAATATATTTTTAATTTAAAAAAAATTTCTTGAATTTATTTTATTTGTTAGTGTTAAATTACTGTATAATTGAATGATAATTAATATTGACTTTTGATTGGTTTCTATAAGTAGAATCTAATTTCATTGAAGTGTTGAAGTAGTTTAATATAATTTATTACGTACTTAAAAGATTGGTTTTATTGTTATATTGATTTAATGATATATATTAAATTAAATTAAATATTATCACCTGTTTGATCATTATTTTCAACATTTTATTAAAGTTGACTATAAAATGAATATTATTATTTATATATTATATTTTCAACTTTTTTATTTCAGTTGACCATTATCAAATTAATTTAGTTTACTTTTGTATTATGTAATATTATTAACTAAAATAATAATTCAATTTCAATAATAATATTATTAACTAAAATAATAATTCAATTTCAATAATAATATTAATAACTAAAATAATAATTCAATTTCAATAATAATATTAATATTAATAACTAAAATAATAATTCAATTTCAATAATAATATTAATATTATTAACTAAAATAATAATAATTCAATTTCAATTTAAATGTTTTATTTATTAAAATAATTAGTAATTAGTTTATTAAGAAATAGTTAGGCTTTACAAATTTTAATTTGATGAAAAAATATAAATACATGTAATTTTTAGTGAAATAAAATATAATCAATAACTTTCTTTTTATTATTGTTATAAATATTAGTTTTATATTATTGAATTATTAATTATTTAATAATAGTTTAATATTTATATATATAAAATAAAAATAAAGAGATTATACAGAATATTTTAATTGTGGTTTAGTTAAGTTTAGTAATTAAAAATAACTTTAAATTGATAAAAAAAATTTTAATAACTAATTAAATAGATTTGATTATTTTCAATATAACGTATTATAAAAGAAATATAATATTAATATATTAAGTGGGCAAGGACAATATTCTTAGCTAAAGATTAATATAACATATTACAAAAGAAATATAATATTAATATATTAAGTGGGCAAGGACAATATTCTTAGCTAAAGATTTTAATACAATATAATGGAATCGGATCGATAATTCAAAAAGGAATTATAAGTTGATTGGTGATTTATTAACTTATGATTCCTATTTAGTAATATTTGAAGAATATTGGAAAGTTCCAATTATATGGTAAAATTTCATCCCATTCTTTGTGTTGTTGTCCTAGTAATCGTAATAATTTTCCAATTTCTTTATTACGATTCTCAGCTAAACCATTGCTTTCGGGATGATATGGAGTGATAAATTTAACATATACATCATATAAATCAAGGAAGATTTTAGTCATATCTGATGTAAATTGTGTTCCATTATCAGTAGTGATAATTTGAGGTGCACCGTGTCGAGCAAATACATTAATTAAAATTTTTATCACATACCGAGAAGTAACATTTTCGGTGGGCTGCCTCAACCCATTTAGTAAAATAATCAACCACAACGATTATATATTGATTATTATTTCTGGTTTTACTTAGAGGTCCTATAATGTCCAATCCTAAGTGAGTAAATGGTCCTTCCATTTCAGTTGGCTTATCTTCTGTTGGTTCAGGGTATGATTGAGATTTATTTAATTGACATTTTTCACATTTACTTATAATTCGTTTAATGTCATTAACCATATTGTTCCAATAGTAGCTCTTTTTCAAACGTTGGTATGTCTTGTAATAGCCTTCATGTCCTATACTGTATGCTTGAAAAATTAACTGAAGTTTTTCTTTTGTATCTGTAACTAATTTTCAATAATTATTGCCATCAACAAAATAGTCCACTCCATCAATTGTCGAAAATTTCTCTTCAATAAATTCCTTAATGATTCTTGAAAGAAGGTTCTCATCTTGTTTTTTGATAATTTGTGTTACTAAGACAACTTTTTCTTTTTCATTTTTCATTCTTGATAAAGCATCAGCGACAACATTATTTTTTCCAGTTTCATATCGTAAATCAATTCCTAACATACTGACAGTCAAACACCATCTAGTATGACGAGAATTTGGCGGTTCCTTATTTTTAAGTAATCCGATTAAAGGTCTATGGTCTGTATATACTATAGTTTGCTTAGGATTTCCCATAATATAAGATTTTAATTTATTAATACAGTAAATTAGAGCAGCTCCTTCTAGATCCGTAATTCCATAATTCTTTTCCGATCTAAATAAACTTCTACTAATATAATGAACCCGGATGTTCCTTTCCAGTTTCATCATCCTTTTGTAAAAGCACTCTGTCTATACCATCATAGAAAGCATATGCTCTTATAATAAATTCTCTATCGAAACTAGGAAATCTTAATATTGGGGCATTGATTAATCTTTCCTTATGAATTTTAAAACTTTCTTCTTGTTCCTTTTTCTATTCAAACTTAACACCTTTTCTTAATAGAGTGCAGAGAGGAGCAGTAACTTTTGCAAAGTCATTAATGAAATTTCTATAATATCCAATGGCTCCTAAAAATGATCGAAGTTCATGAATGTTAGAGGGAGCCTTCCATTCTTTAATAGCTATAACTTTGTTTTCTAATGGACTTAAACCTTCTGAGGATACTTTATGTCCCAGTACTTCTACTTCAGTTTGCATGAAAGAACATTTTTCGATATTGATTTTTAACTTATGTTCCTTGAATATTTATAAGACTTGTTTAAGATGTTCTAGATGTTCTTCTTCAGTTCTTGAGTAGATTAAAAAATCATCGATAAAGTTATCGACGCATTTACCTATTAACGGGAATAGTATACGGTTCATTTCTTTTTGGAACGTAGCTGGAGCACCTGTTAAACCGAAGGGCATTACCTTAAATTGGTAGTTTCCGAACTTAGTTGCAAAGGTAGTGATTTTAACACTATCATCATCCATTAATATTTGATGATAGCCGGAATAAAGATCTAATGTTGAGAAGATTTTTGCTCCATCTAAGCTATCAAAAATTTCCTCAATGTTTGGTAAAGAGTAAGAATCCTTCTTAGTTGCTTCATTAACTTTCCTATAGTCAATACACAGGCGCCATTTACCATTCTTTTTAGGCACAAGTACTACTGGTGATGACCATTCTGAACATGAAGGTTCAATTAATCGTTTATATATGAGTTTGATTAATTCTTCTTTTAAGATATCTGTTTTTAATTTACTAAGATGATAAAATTTTTGTTTAATAGGTTTAATTCCTTTCTTAAGAATAATTTTGTGTGGTGATAAATCTGAAGGTGTTAATTCTTCAGAAGAAGTTGCAATTATATCAATATGTTGTTCAAGTAATTTAGTAATAGCTTCTCTATAATTTGAATTAATTGTACTTTGAAAAACTGTGTCATATATATATTTTATGGGTGGTAATCCTTCAATCGTTTTCAATTGTTGCTTAGTTTCTTGGTGATTCAATGCCTTGATTACACATAATAATTTTTCTTCGTCATCGTTTTCATTATTAATAGGTGTAATTTCTTCAATTAAACCTTGATTATTAAATCGACAAAGACTATATCTAATTGGATGTATAAATAACTGGTTATCAATTTGAGTTTTGAGGTTGATTAATATATCATAGAATGGATCCTCCTTGTTTATAATTCTACACGTAACAAGTAGTTCTAGTTCATTAATTTTTACGGGAACTTTGATTAACAAATCTTCTGAGTAATCATCATTCATCGTTGCTAAACGTATTCGTCCTGCACTAACTCCTATAGGTTTGTACTGATAAGGTAATTTATCTAAAAATTGCTTTGTGATAATACTTAAGTTGCTACATGAATCTATTCAAACCTCACCACGAACTCCATCTACTATTATATCAAACGTAGCAATATCATCTTCTTGTGATTCATGGTGTTTACTTTTATATGTATGATCTATATTGTTCGTAATTATTGTAGTAGCACACATATTATCCACTGCACCCGAAATTTTAGTATTATTCTTTTCTAATTTAAGTCCTTGAGATACTTGAGATCGTATTTTTGTAGCAACGTCCAATAATTGACCAAACATAATATTGCAATAACTGGAATTTAAATCTTTGATCACGTCATAACTATCACAATTAGTTTGCATTTGTATTCTTCTTGGAATTCTAGTTGGCTTAATTTCAGTTAATTTTTCTGATGATTTTTTTTGAATTAATTTATTTAAAGTTTGTTTAGAATTATTTCCTTCCTGAGAAGTTTCTTCATTAATAATATTAACATTACTATTTTTATTATTTTCCACAGAAGTACAAATACTAGCTCTTTCCTTATCTCTTAGTTCTTTCTCAATTCTCTTTTCTTTCTCTATTCTGGGTTGAGCCATAATCGAAGGATGTAATTGAGTTGTTGGCTTTTTGACTGGTCGCGATGTTCCCCTTAATTGATTTTCTTTTTGTTTTCGTAAACCTGGAGTAACTATTGGCTTAGAATCATCTCTTAGACTACGGTGAACCCTCTTTCCTCTTTGGTCACTAGTCTCTTCATCTTTATGATTTGCCTTTCTCTTTATAACGTTTACTAAGTAATCCAATTCTTTGGAACCATCCGACTCATCATCAAAATCTTCGTAATAATCCGTAGTAGTACCTTCTTGGAAATCAGCAGTTTCTTCATAATCATCATCTTCTTTTAAGTCAACTGTTTTGGGACGATGGCAGACTGAAGCAATTTTTTTTGATGATGGGAGTACTTCTACTCCCTTTTAGTGGTTTAAATGATTTTCATAAAGCTTCTTGCGGTTATTTTCCAATATAGAATTTAATTTAGGACAGCTTCTTTACCTTTATTCTCAGTTATCTGTTGATTCAAAAATTCCCGAACCTTCTGAAGCTCCAGTACACTAGCTTGGCTACTAGTCTCCTCCTCATCCACCCTTCTTTCGACCTCACCAAATCGTTGGTCTACGGCGGGGATAAATTGACTGAGTTCGGCTTCGATTTTAGTAAATCTGACTTCACTCTGGGTTTGCATTTGTTCGATCATAGCAGCAGTTTATTGCTGAGTGCTTATCATCATGTTCTTAAACTCCTCCATCTGCTTACTCAGCAAAGCAGCAAAGTCCATAGCTCCTGCAGTATTATTCTTGCTTGAACTTTCCCCTTGGGTAGCTTTTGGCTTGCTGGCTTCAGGTTTACTAGCCTCGGATTTACTAATCTCGGCTGCCGCAGCTGGTTTGGGTTTCTATGTAGCTGGTTTCTCAGGAGTGTTAGTTGCTTTCTTGTCTCCTGTATTCTGGGGACGAGCTGGAGGGGCCTCTAAAGGCGTAGGACTGTTATCTGCAGCTACACTTCCCACCGAACTTTTTAATGAGCCACTCCTTGTGGTTTTTCTCGTATTTTCGGGTGCCTTGGAACTCTTGTTCATTTTATCCATTTACTTTTTTAATAATTTATCTAGTAATTATGGATATATTCACTCACTTATTATTTATCTAAAAGATTATAAATCCGTTCACTTACTTATATTTATTTAGTTGATATATATTCATTCACTTAATTTTTAAGTATAGTTAATAAAAATAATAAAAGAAATAAAAATAAAAAAATAATTTTTTTTGAAAAATTAAATGTATGAAAATTAATAATTTAAATAAATTATTATTTTAAAAACTTTTCTTTCGCTTCCCGAGTCACTACAAATATAAATTTGTATAAAAAATAACCCCCTATTGTCAAGAACTCATGATTCTTGTACTGTGGTTAAATTAATAAAATTTAATAAGAATTAATCATTATATTTAACTTAATATTTAATTATATAAGTGAATTAATAGCAGTTATTTAAATAAAATTTAGTTTAGTTAATGAATATTCGAATAAATAAATTAAAAAATCATTTAGCAGAATTGAAAATAATAATCTGCTATATATAATAAGATTTTAATTTAATCGTAATTTTAATAACTTCCAAATTTTGTTTAATAGTTAGTATAAAAAGAAGAAAACGAAAAAAATACTTATAATTATTTTTATTTTTCCCGATTTTTAAAATCGCAGTTAGATTTATTTATCGATAATAATAATTTATTTTAATAAAGAATAAATAAAATTAATTTTTTTAATTCCCTAAATTTATTGCTAATAAATAAGTAAATAAGAAATTTTAAAAAAAAATAAAATTAATTTTTCTCTATTTTTGACACCTATCAAGCAAAAGCAAATTTTATTTGGTAAAGTATTAATTAAAAATCGGTACTCCCAAAAATTTTAAATTTTTAATTTAAATAATGATTTATAATTAAATTATTAATGTTAGAATATGTGAAATATGAGTTTAAATGTAATAAAATGTAATGTATGTAATGTAATGTATAAGTCACAATATGTTAATATAAAAGCATGTAAATTAATATAATTTAATATTTGTAACTCTTTATCATAAAATATATTAATAAAATTGACATAATTATAAACCATAAATTCATAACCTTTAACAGATTAAGAGTCTCATCTGACTCTTAAAAAGATTCTTAGCAAAAGAATCTTATTGCCGGAAACAATATTATGTCAAGAAGGACATAAAGAAGTTAAAAGAAGAATACTATGATAAAGGTTGCCATTATGTCAATTTTTGGAATTTAAATCAAAATTGATCAAGATTGAAATTTAGATCACTAAATTTCAAAAAATTCTGAAAACGCGTAAATATCTAATAACTTAATACAAGAAATTCCCCTACATGAAGTTAACACGCTTAAAGAAAAAAAAGGAAACGTGAAATATATTAAATGAACATATTATTTTGAGACTCTTAATAAATGAAATTATCATAAGCATTAATTGATTATTATAAATTATTTTTGAATATTACAAACTATTTTATTAAAGAAAATAAAATTTTTAACTAATTAAAATAAATAAAATGACGTAAAAACCAAAGAGTTAATCCATGAGTTGTCAAGAGTACGTAAAACCAAAGAGGTAAACCATGTGTTGTCATTATTAATTTGGCGTGAATCCCAACGAGGTTGCCTTAATGTAATATAATAGGATGGTGTAAACCCAGATAGGTGTCCAATCCATATTTAAATAATTTTTAATATTAAAAATACCCAAATTATAAAGGTTTTAGGCGTTTTAACCACAAAAACGTACAATGGGTAATAATATAAATATCTAAGATAAAATTAGCAAATAATATACATAAAGTATATATATAAAATTCAATTAATGATATAATATGAAATAGAAATTTAATAGTTAATTAAAATTTAGAATAATGATATAAATTTCACAAAGTATTATTTACATATTCACCTATAAACCAAAATTATTCATTTAGTAGAATAACTTGGTTTAGGGGGGAATGTTAGAATATGTGAAATATGAGTTTAAATGTAATAAAATGTAATGTATGTAATGTAATGTATAAGCCACAATATGTTAATATAAAAGCATGTAAATTAATATAATTTAATATTTGTAACTCTTTATCATAAAATATATTAATAAAATTGACATAATTATAAACCATAAATTCATAACCTTTAACAATTAATAAATTAAATTTCAGATATTCGAAAATTTTATAAATTTAAATTTTTAAATTTTTGATCAAAATTTTATTTTAAAGCCGAAATTTTTTTTAACTAAAATTTCCGTGGCTTTTCCCGCTACGTATTGTGGCGTGAATTTTGTATCAAAAATTTTCTAAGTTAAACAATTAAAAAGTAAACAAAGAAAATAAACAAACTATGATTTAATATTAAAGTATTATTTTATTTTATAAAAACTAAACTATTCTATCAATTAAATTGTTACTTAGCGTTTAAATTTTATTTAATTATTATCTGTTATTTAGTTATAAAGCGTTACTATTGTAAAAGGTAAGTTTATTATTAACTAAAATAACGAACAATAATTAAATTTAAAGGCTAAGATAACTTAACACCTCTCTATTCGAGTTGTTAATAATAAACACTAAAATTAATTATAATTATAATTATTTATTTCTATTACATTAGAATATAGCGCAGCACTTTATAACTCTATCTGTTATTAGTTACTGGGCTTACACAGGATAAATATATTTGTTTAATAATTATATTTTATTTATTAATATTAATATTTATAATAACAATTTACGTTAATAGTAACGCTAGTGCGTTACAGTTACAACTTCAATTATTATTTATACATGTTAATAATTTTATGATTGGTAAATAATTTAATTTAACTTAGTTTACTAATCACTAAATAAAATATATTTAACTAAATATTTAACTATATAATTAATTATAAAATAATAAAATTTATTGTACGAAAATTAAGAAAAGATTTTATTTGATTAGCCGAAATTGCTAACTGTTTAGAGATACATTACGTAACCAAAGAACTATCATTAGATAGGCTTGAAGTTACCATGTATCTGTTACAATGTAAGAATCTATAATTATTTTGTTAAAAATAATTATATTTTCTTAGTTAAGTTATAATAATATAACTTTATTTAAATCATATTACTTTCGTACACTTAATTATAATTAATAATTTATTTACTATTATTTTAAATATTTATTTAATTTAGTATTAGAAAATTATTTAGATAAATAGTTTTTATACATTTAAATAATAATAATAATTTATTTAATCAGTCATTTAGATATTAAATTTATTAGTTTAGTAATTTAGTTAAATTAAACTATGTAACTAAAGCGTTACTCTATATTGTATAATGTATTCTGTATTTTATAATGTATCTTATATTTTGTTTAATACATAATTTAATATTATATATATATTGTTTTCCTTAAATGTAAATTCATATTTATATGATCGAAATATCTTTTATTATTTTATTCTTTTATTTTCGATCAATTAGATTAGATTAGCGAATCGGTTAATTAGGGTTTTTCCCAATCACTTCTTAAAAGTAATTGGTTTTACCTAATTGATACGATGATCGATATGGATAGAATATCGATCAAAAGCTTATCTAGGTTTTTCTATCTAATCTTTTCCTAGATAAGAGATTTGTTAAGATTAGATAACACTTTTTTAATTATCCTTATTTTTTCAAAAAGTATAAATAAGGCTCTTGAGTTCTCTTTGAGAAATCAAGAGTTATTATAACAAATATAATAAATAATAATAACAATAATAATAAATATTTTTAATTATTTTTATATTAAAAAATAAATTGTTTAATAAAAGAATTTCTCAAAATATAATCCGACTTTCTTTTGAAATTTAGTGTTTCGTTTATTATATTTGCTATAATAAACTCCAAGCAATTAGATTTGAATCATAGGTAAGTATGATTCTTTTCTAATCTTTAATATTAACAGTTAGAGCTAATATTAATGATTAATAATTTAATTGCATTTTATAATTAAATTATTACATACAAATGATACATGATATTTATAAAACATCAATATCAATATTTATTTTATTTTATATGAACGATAACAGTAGGGAATAATTGACAAAATAATATATTCTTATATTTAATTGAATAATACACACAATAATAATATTCACAATTTAATATTTAGTTTATTTATTTTATTTATTTATTATCATTCATCAATAAAAATATATCATCAATATAAATATTTGTTAACTAGTTAAAACTTAATTAAATCATTCAATAAAATATAATTAATTAATAAAATCTCTTATGTTATTAATGTAAACTAAATATAAAACTACACTAAACTATACTAATAAACATGTTTATAGGTTAAATTATTAATAAAACTAAATTAATATTAATAAAAGAACCATTCTTTAAACTATTATTATTTACTAACTATATATATTATTACTAAATTATTATTAACTAATAAGATTTCATCAAATAATTTCTAACCTAAATTTCACTAAATTATGGTATTTATGGCCGTATCACAATGTAACAATTTTATTATGATTTCTTATAACAAAATTGTTATCTTCAATTTATTAATAATAATATTAATAAATTGAGAAATTTACCTGAAGCGAGTTTATTATAAGAGTTAAGGAGAACACGTTATTATAAAAGATATATATATATATAATTTTTTTTTTTTCTAAAAAAAGATTTTTAAATTTTATTAAGTTTAGTAATTATTTTATTGAGTTCTTTATTATTATATTTTTCTTATAATAATAACTCTTGATTTCTCAAAGAGAACTCAAGAGCCTTATTTATTTTTTTTTATGAAAATAAGGTTAAATAAGAAAGGGTTTTCTAATCTTAACAAATCTCTTATCTAGGAAAAGATTAGATAGAAAAACCTAGATAAGTTTTCGATCGATATTCTATCCATATCGATCATCGCATTAATTAAGTAAAACCGATTACTTCTAAAAAGTAATTGGGAAAAATCTTAATTAACCAATTTTCCAATCTAATCTAATGATCGAAAATAAAAGAATAAAATAATAAAAGATATTTCGATCATATAATTTATCCTTATATAAAAAATATAAAATTAAATAGTTAATAAAATACAGAATACATTATAAAATACAGAATACAATAGTGAATACAATACAGAATACATTAGTTACAGTAGAGAATTAATATATTCTAAATATATTATTTAAAATTAATTAAATAAAATTTGTTAAATTAATGAATATTTAACATTAAATTAAATAAATTTAATGAATAAATATTATATGTAATTAAATAAAGTTATAGTTATAATAACTTAACTAAGAAAATATAATTATTTGTTAGCAAATAATTATAGATTCTTACACACAAATGTTAAGGTTCGGAGAGAGGGTAAAATAAAAATAAGTATTAATATAAACAATAAAAATAAATGAACAAGAAAAATAATAAACAATATAATTTTATAAATTTTTATTTTATAAATCTTTTATTAAATTTTTATTTTAAATTTACAATGTTAAAAATTATTACCTATAAAAATTACTATTTTTTTTACTGTTATTTATACTTTTTCTTAAAATAATAGAAATGGTAAAACTATTTCTTTGTAAAATAAAAATTAATTATTGTTAAATATTTTATATTATTTTTTTTATTATTAATATAATTATTATTTAATTTATAATAACTAATACTTATATATTAATCTATTACTAATTATTTATTACTAATCTACTTAATTATATATTTTAAAAGACATTTTTTTTATTTTACAGAAGTTAATTCTGTGGTTCAGTAATATTTATTTAATCTTAAAATTTAATTTTACTAAGTTTAGAAAAATAATATTATTTAAATTGTTAATATAAAATTTATAATAATTTCATCAAATTTATAATATAATATTTATTATAAAACATATAATAATAATATAAATATTTTCTTTTATGTTTAATTTTTATTAGTAATCATTAATACAATTTTTAAATTTGGAATTTTCCAAAGAAATAATTAATATTAATAAGTTTAATGCTAATAAAAGAAATATTGATAAGATTTTGATAAACTATAAAAAAAAATTGATAAAATAACTATATAATATTGATAAGGATTTTAATAATAATAAAATATTGATAAGAATAAAAAAGGTAGCATAGATAAGGAATTAATATTAAATTTACTTTTAAATAGTATAATTTAATTTGTACTAATTAGGAATATAGATTAGTTTATTAGAATATAGAAAGTTCCAAAAGAATAAAGAATCAAATAATTTGTTTAAGGGTTAAATGAATCATTTAAGATGAATAACAAAAAGAACATTATTTGGGCATTCTTTATCACAAATTATTGTAATAGATACATGGTAACTATCTGGTTACGTAACGTATCTCTGAACAGTTATCAATTTCGGCTAATCAAATAAAATCTTTTATTTATTTCGTACATTAAATTTTATTATTTTATAGTTAATTATATAGTTAAATACTTAGTTAAATATTTTTTATTTAGTGATTAGTAAACTAAGTTAAATTAAATTATTTACCAATCATAAAATTATTAACATGTATAAATGATAATTGAACTTGTAACTGTAACGCACTAGGGTTACTATTAATGTAAATTGTTAATATAAATATTAATTTTAATAAATAAAATATAATTATTAAATAAATATAAATTACTCAGTGTAAGCCCAGTAACTAATAATAGATAGAGTTATAAAGTGCTGCGCTATATTCTAGTGTGATAAAATAGATAATTATAAATATAGTTAATTTTAGTGTTTATTATTAACAACTCGAATAAAGAGGTGTTAAGTTATCTTAGCCTTTAAATTTTATTATTGTTCGTTATTGAAGTTAATAATAAACTTACCTTTTACAATGATACGGGCTGGGGTTGAAACACTAAGATATTCAAAACAAAAAAAATAAATATTAACATACAAAAATGAATTTGGAAACAAAAAAAAGTTAATTTTTAAAATAATTTTTATTTAAAATTAAAATTAAAATTATTTGTTCCTAGTATTAAAAAGAAAGAAATTTATTCTTCTTTTTATACTTTTATTTTAATACATTTTATTTATCATTAATATATTCTTTATAAAAAAAAAAAACTATTATAACTATTTTATTTTAATTTTTAACTATTATTTTAAATTATTTTTTTTAAAAAAAAAAAAATAACATTTATTAAATTAAAATATAAAAATTAATTTAAAGATTGTATCACGAAGGGCATTCCGGGCGGTAGCTTCTTCTTGATATTGTTTTCAGAGAGAGAATTATACAGAATTGATATTTTCTGTATTTTAGATCATTTTTATTATTGGAATTCTTCTGTATTTTAGTTCATTTTTATTTTAATAAAGATTTAATTTATTTTTGATTTTTGATTTATTTTTAGTTTATTTCAAAGGTTTAGAAAATATTATACAGAAACTTATAATTCTGCATTTTATATCAAATATTTATTGAAATAGGTTTTTATTATTCTTAATATAAAAATAAGAATTAGTAATGATTTAAATATTATATAATTTTTAATAAGAATATTTAATAATAATTTTTATTATATTTAATATTAATAAAAGAAATTAATAGGAATAGTTAATAATAATTTTTATTATATTTAATATTAATAAAATATTTAATAATTATTTTTATTAGATTTGATATTAATAAAAGATTTTAATAAAAATATTTAATAATAATTTTTATTATATTTAATATTAATAAAGGAATTTATAAGAATATTTAATAATAATTTTTATTATATTTGATATTAATAAATGAATTTAATAAGAATATTTAATAATAATTTTTATTAGATTTGATATTAATAAAAGAATATTTAATAAGAATATTTAATAATAATTTTTATTATATTTAATATTAATAAAAGTAATTCATAAGAATATTTAATAATAATTTTTATTAAATTTGATATTAATAAAAGAATATATAATAATAATTTTTACTATATTTAATATTAATAAAAGAAATTTATAAGAATATTTAATAATAATTTCTATTAGATTTGATATTAATAAAAGATTTTAATAATAAGATTTAATAATAGTTTTCATTTTATTATTATTAAGAGTATTTAATAGGAAATACAAGGTATTTAGTGACACCCCGTATCAAAAAATGTCAAACGATTCTATTATCTTAATTTGAAGTTATTACTTCAAAAGTGATAATAGATGTATCAAGTTTGATTTAATATAAAATTTAATATAAATGAATTTGTTTTATTATTATTAATAATTAAGTTATTATTATTCTAGCTTAACACTGAATTGTTATTAATTTTTCAAAATTATACATTTCTTTTGTGTTTAGAATTAATTTTTATTATTATTTACTAATTTTTATTATTATTTATTAATTTTTATTATTATTTATTAATTTTTATTATTATTTATTAATTTTTATTATTATTTATTAATTTTTATTATTATTTATTAATTTAACATTTGGTTATTATTTTTTTTTATTACATTTCTAATAACAACGAGAAATTAATTTTATAAAATATTTACAAGTATTTATATTTTTACAATAATTTAAAGTATTTACAATTTTTAATAATAAAACAATTAAGAATAATTATATTTAAAAAATTAAACAATAAAATAAACAAATAAACAATTAATACAAGAATTATTATAAACAAATAATTCAAAATAATAAAAAAAAGAGAAAATTGTTTACAAACTATTTAATTTTAATTAAAAAGAGAAATTAATTAATATTAGTATTTTAACATTAGTATTTTATTATTTTAAAAATTAAAACAGAATTAAAGTATAATTTCGAGTTTTAGAATTTAATTAAAATAAATTTTTTTATTATGATTTTAATTTCAAATTTTAATTTATTAATTTGTTGTTGAATAGGTTAGATATTATTCAAGCTTTCTAATAGTTTTATGCTTAAGAATTCCAATCTGTATCAAAATGTAAGAAATTAGACTTATTGTTATAAGTCTATATTTCTTAATCCTTAATAATTATAAAATAATTATTAAGTTTACTTAATTTTATAAATTATTAATTATTAATAATGTAGCAAATTTTATTAAATTATGTATCAAATTTTACTAAATTTATTTTGTATTTATTTTCTATGTATTTCTATATTTTCTGTATTTAATTCTGTATTTTTCTTAATTTTATTTTATTCGTAAATTAATTCGGTTAAATTGTTAAAGTGTGAATTAATTTAACCGTTTAACTTACGTAATTTAGAACATCGGTTATTAAGGTTTTTCCATAAAAATGGTTTTACTTAATAATACGATAACCAATAAGTATAGATTATTGGTTGAAATCTTTCCAGGTTTTTCTACTAATCTTTTCCTGGAAAGTATTTTGTTAAGATTAGAAATTTCTTTATTAATTATTCTTTTTAGGTAATAAAATTTTAAAGTTTTAATCATCTAGATTAATAATATAATCAAAAGGGTTCCGGTCTCTTCCGGTGGCATTACTTCTATCTCTTTCTACGCGTTGTGATTCGTTATAAGAAGGTAAATCTTCTAAGCCTCTTCGGATGGCTTCTAATTCATTTTGTAATATTCTAATTGTTTCTGTTTGATTATTTATCTTAACATTTTGAGTTCTGTTATTTTGTGTAATTAATAATTCAAAATGGTTTAACTTATTTTTAAATGAATTTATTTGTTGGATAATTTCTTTGGATTTATCCGATTTCTTTTGATAGGATCGATAATTCTTGAATCTAACACTAAGTTTAGTCATTCGTTCGTTAAGTTTATTTTCTAGGTTTTCCATTCTTTGTTCTAGATCTTTTGTATTATTAGTAATTACAATTACAGAATACATGATAGAATACAGAATACATGATAAAATACAGAATAGTGTTTTAGTTTATGATTTAATAAGTGAGAGAAAACTAAAACTAATAAATTTAATAATTAAGTGAATAATTAAATAAATTTAATATTATTTTAAATGTATAAAAATTATTTAATTAAATAAATTTTTAATATTAAGCTAAATAAAATTTTAATATATAATTAAATAAATTATTAATTATAATTAAGTGTATAAATGAAATATGAGTTAAATAAAAGTTATATTAATTATAACCTAACTAAGAAAATATAATTATTTTGTTAAAAATAATTATAGATTCTTACATCAAAATTGTGAAAATGGGGGTGTTAGCTCAGCGGTAGAGCAATTGACTGCAGATCAATAGGTCTTCGGTTAAAATCCGAAACGCCCCTTAATTTTCATATGACAATGAATAAAATTGCTACGTTTAAAGTTTCTAATTCCTTTGGAACTTATCACTATAATATAAAGAGTGAAAAGACATAGTATGAGTCATTTTTTTTGTTTAATTTAAATAATTGTATTAACAATACAGTTTTTTTTTTATATTATTTAATTTTAAAATTATTTTTATGATTAATTTATTTAATTTTTTTTTTTAAAAATTTTATTTATTTTCATTTATTTATTTTCATTTATTTATTTTCATTTATTTTCTTTATTTACATTTATTTTATTTTCATTTATTTATTTAATTACTTATTTATTTTAAAGAAATTCATATGTATATATATTATAAATAAATATATTATGAATTATATTTAGATTAAAAAATTAAATATAATAAATAATTAATTAAGAATTATATCTTATTTATTTTATAATTTTCATTTGAAAAACAAATATGAATATTTTATTACAGATATATATAATGATTTTTATATATGTTAACTATAATATAATATATATATATTTTCTAAACTAATAATATTATAGTATAATGCACTAAATATACATAATTTTATTTCTATTAAATATTTTATATTATATTCATATATATTAATATTCAAAATACCATATTAATCTAGTAGTATTACTGATTAAATTACATTCGTAATTTTTATATTTATATTACATGAAATAATCCTAAAAATAATATTTTTCAAAATGATGAAGAGTGAAATTATAAATTCAAATATTATAATAAAATTTACTTAAAAATTAATTTTTAACTTAATCAGATTGAATTATCAAAACTTTAAATGATTATACCTTAATAAAAATAAAAATAAAATTAATCACGGTCTTCTAGAAAAATTGTATTTCTAGAAAAATATTGTAACAATTTTAAAAGACAGTTTTTAATAATCTTATTCTTATAAACGATATTATTTCTTTATTTTCTTTATTGTTATTCTTTTATTTCTTTATCATTCCTTTATTTCTAAAATCAAATACAATTATTCTTTTATTTCTTTTAATATAATATACTTATTCTTTTATTTCTTTTTCTTACTAAAATTATAATTATTCTTCGTTATTATTAAATTATTAAATTATTAAATTATTAAAATAATAAATAATAACCAAAATAAATTAAATTAGATAATTTACTTAAATAAAAATTAATAAAGATTAATAAAAATAATTATTTAACATTAAAATTAAAATAAATATGAAACAAAATAGCTTAATAAAATTATAAAATTTAGCTATAATTTAGGATAGTTTAGATTTAGTAGAATAGATTAATAAAAAAAATTATCCTAAAAAATAATTATAATAAATAATTAATAAATAATAAAAAATTATCTTATACAAAATAATTATAAACAAAGTTAATAATAAAATTTAATAATAAAAATTAAATAAAATATAAAAATTTAATAATAAAATTTTAATTAAAAAAAAATATAAAAGTTGATAATTCATTTAATGTGTAATTAAACAATTATTAATTTAGTTAATAAAAATAGTTTATAATTATTAGAATAATTATTAAACTAAAAAAGATATTTGTAATAATAATAAATAATAAATAATAATAAATAATAATAAATAATAAATAATAAATAATAATATAATATATAATATATAATAATAAATAATAGTAATAAATAATAGTAATAAATAATAGTAATAAATAATAAAATATAAAATAATTTTGATAAGGAATTAATAATTTCTAAATTAATATAATTATTTTTTTATCAAAAAATTGATAAATAACGAAATTATAAGTCTTAAAAATATTAATAAATAACAAATTTTTATTAAACTTAACCCAAAAATTAATTCTTGTCTTTAAATCAATTTAAGAAAATTAATTAAAAGAAATAAATGAAAATAAAAAAAAATAATAAATTAATTAATTACTAACAATTTTAATTGAAACTAAAATAAATTAATAATTAATATTCTTCTAAAATTACAAATAAACAAAATAACAAACAAATTTAATAAATTGTAAATAATAAATAAACAAACTTATAAACATTTCAAAATTAAAATTAAATAGCTAAATAATCTTTAAATTACTTTTATTTAAAATAATTAATATTTTATTTATTTTATAACTCAACTTTTATAAATAAATTATAAAAAAAAATTTTTTGGGGCTTAGTTTATGAGAAAGGTTACGATTGCGTAAAGATTCTCGAGTTTGGGTTAAATTGGTCAGGTCAAGATGGTTGTATTAATTATAACAATTAATTAAATTTTAAATAATTAACGACACACATAAAGTTTTATAATTAAAAATTCAATCTTTAAGATTTATGTTTTATTAGAATTTTATTTAAATATATTTTAATAATAAAATTTACTATGTTTAATATTAAGAATTATTATTGTTATAATTAATAGGTAAAGTTGGTTATTGGGTTAATAATCATACAAAGAATTTTAAAGGATGGTGTTTCAATTCCTTTTTATACTAAACTAAACTAATAATTAACAATATAATTAAATAATATATTTTAATCTAAATATATTCATGTATATAAACTATATAAAATATAATAATAAAATAATATTAATAAGAATCTTTTAATAAAATAACTATATAATTATTCATAAAATAATTTAATACTAAAACTAATCAATAATAAAATAAAATAAAATAAAATAAAATAAAATAAAATAAAATAAAATAAAATAAAATAAAATAAAATAAATAGTGAAGTAATATAAAAGATTAAAGTATTAATAAAAATAAAATAAAATAAAATAAAATAAATAGTGAAGTAATATAAAAGATTAAAGTATTAATAAAAATAAAATAAAATAAAATAAAATAAAATAAAATAAAATAAAATAAAATAAAATAAAATAAAATAAAATAAAATAAAATAAAATAATATAAAATAAAATAAAATATTAAAATTAATTAAAAGTCTCTTTTGGAAATCTTTTGAATGTTATAGAATTTCTTTGAACTTTTTAGAAAATAATTGAATAAAATTATATTATAATAAAATATATAAAACTTATAAACTTTTTTAAAATAATTAAATTATTATTTATATTTAAAATTTTTTTAAAATAATTAAATTATTATTTATATTTAAAATTTTTTTAAGTCCAATATCTCGTCTCCCAGTTGTCCAATAGGGTTGAAATTAACATATGTTGTAGTTCTCGGTCGTAACTTTTAATGAATATAATTTTAGCGAGGATATCAAATGTAATATTTCCATTCTTTGTCAAGTTATCGTTATTTTCTTCAAGTTATTTTTGACAATTTCTTAAGGGTTAAATTAAATTAAATTATTTTTAATGGGATCGTACATTTCACAATGTGGCATATAAGATTTATTAAATAAAGCCATACATTTTTAAGATATTCTATACAATCATATATAAATACATAAATAATTATTACTTTAAAAGAAATAATAATACATATTTTTCAATTAAATATATTATTAAATAACTATTTCGAAAGAAATAATAATATATTCTATTAAAAAAGAATTATAAAAAATTATTTTTATAATTAAATATTAATAAATTATATATATAAAAAAAAGAATATTTATTGTTTATTTAATAAAAAACAAGCCACATACAAAGGTACGCCACATTACGAAATGCTCGATTGTGAAACGCACTAGATTCATCTTTAATAAATGAGTTCATACCCTTTTCTATTATTTAATGTTTCTAATATTTATTTTTATAATTAAAATCGAATTAAAATAATTTTTGTCAATAACGAAATTAAATTCCAATTGATCTAAAAGGGAATTTTAGTTCTAAATCCACTAGTTTTTTTTTTTTATAATTATTTTGCATGAAATAATCCTAAAAATAATTTTTAATTTTTAAAAATGATAAATTTTAGAAATTATCTTAATTTTAATATAGAATTAAAAAGTGATAATTTCAATTTATTTTAATAATAACTGTATAAGTTATTTATGAATTAAAAATGTTTTATTAAAAATAACACTAAAAATTGATTTATTAGAACACTTGTTTTCTAATATTTTATTTTATAAATCTTTTATTAAAATTTATTAAACATTATAAAAATTAAAAGTGATTATTAAAATTATAAAATTAATTAATAATAATAATAATAATAATAATAATATTTATATGAAATATTTACAAGTATTTATATTTTTCTTTAAAATTAAACTATTTATAATTTATAAATAAAAAGAATAATTAAATAAAATAAAAGTAATAAAATTAATAATAAAATAAATAATTAATAATAAAATAAATAAATTTGTTTATTATAAAAATAATTAAAAATATTTTGTTATTTAAATTAATTAATTTTGTTATTATAAAAATATTATTTAATTATAAAATTAATTATAAAAATTATTATAAAACTAATTATAAAAATTAATTATTTTATTTTAAATTTAATCTTAATATTTTTATTTCTTTCTTATCTGAGTATTTATGTAATTTTTAATTTATTCGATTTATTAATTAATTAATTTTTTTTTTTATTTTATTTTATTAAATTATTATTAAACTTGGCTAAAGTTAGTTTCGATTTTATGTATAATATATTTTTAAGATTTATTAATTTTGTTATTTATCAATTCCTCGGCGGTTAAGATTGAACTTCGTCCCTTGAAGTTAATTCTTTTTCTGGAATGATATAAGGAAAAATATTTTTAATATGTACATTTCGATCAAGAAGTTTTCCTGTTTGAGGATCTTCGAGGACAACTGTATTGAATTTTTGTTTGTTAACTACTTTATAAGGTCCATAAAAGTAAGGATTTAACTTACTTCTTCCAATTAATCTTATCATCACGTAATCTCCGGGTTTATAATTTTTCTTTAGTGATTTTGAAAGTCCAATGCGATGTTCCCAATATTGATTTGCGTAATCCGAATATTCTGTTGCTTGTTTCACCCAATTCTGATGTCTTAGGAATCTTCTAAAAATATATTCTTCATCTGTTTCATTTGGATCTTTATAAATATCTGGAAACATTACTTCTAATGGCCAGGTGTCTTTTCTCCCATAAAGTAATTCAAAGCTGCTAAATTTTGTTTTGGAATTTTTTGTTGTTCTAAGAGCCCAAAGTGCGGATGGTAAATATTCATCCCATTCACTTTCGTTTTCAACTAAGAGTCTTAGAATTTTCTCTACTTCTCTATTACGGTTTTCAATCATACCATTTGATTCTGGATGATGTGGAGATACAAAGTGCACCCATGACCCATAAAGATCGATCATCATTTTAGTAATATCCGATGCGAACGAACTTCCATTATCTATAACAATTATTTCTGGAGGACCATGTCTTAATATAACTTCAGTTAAAAATTTTATAACTTCTTCAGTCTTTGTGTTTGGAATGGCTTTAGCTTCAACCCATTTTGTGAAGTAGTCAACCAATGTAATAATATACATATTTCCATTTTTAGTAATTGGAAGAGGACCAATCGTATCAAGTCCAACACGAGTAAATGGTTGTTCAACTGGTGTTACATTATCTGCAGTGTTTTTCGGGATTGGTTTTGGTCTACAAAGTTGACATTTTCTGCAAGATTTAATCCACATCCTAACGTCATTCCAAATGCCGGGCCAATAATATGAATTTAGTATTCTGTTTACAGTTTTTTCGGCTCCTTCATGTCCTACAGAACGAGCACGATTAATTATATCCTTTTTGTCTTCATCACGGTAGATAACTTTTAAATAAGTATCATCTTTCTTATAATATAATGTGTTATCAACAACTTGATAATTCTTAGTGAAGTATTTGATTATTCCTTCTGGTAGGTTTAAATCTTTTGGATTAAGATCAGCTAAAATTGTATTAATACATTTTATAATATCTTCGCTGTCTTTTGAAGGTAGTCTTGAAAGAGCGTCTGCGAAAACGTTTTTCTTTCCTTTTTCATATTTTAGTTCAATTTTATATTTGTTAAATTCTTCTATCCAACGCATGTGTCTTCCTTTATTTGGAATAGTATTTTTGTAAAATCCTAAGAGTGGTTTATGATCCGTAATGAATATAGTTGGTTTCTTGTTACTAATTAAGTACTGACGGAATTTTTGGATCGCGTAATTAATAGCCAAACCTTCAAGATCAGTTACAGAGTAGTTTCTTTCTGGAGGTGATAAAGTACGACTTACACAACAAATTGGGTGTTCCAATTTGTCTTCCTCCACCTGTAAGAGGACAGCACCGATACCTTGAGTAGAGGTGTCTGTTTTAACAATAAATTCTTTATCAAAGTCAGAATAACATAATATAGGGTCAGACAATAAACAGTGACGTATGTCTTCAAAAGCTTCATTACGATCAGAAGTCCATATATATGGTTGATTTTTCTTAAGTAGTTTAAAAAGAGAGTCAGCTCTAATAGAGAAGTTTTGTATAAATTTTCTGTAATAACTAGCAAGACCAAGGAAGGACCTGAGCTCATTAACATTTTTGGGAGCTTCCCAAAGGGCTATACTTTGAACTTTAGAAGGAACAGTTTTTAAACCATTAGGGGTAAGAACATGACCTAAGACTTCAATTGATTCTTGGAAAAATTTGCATTTTTGAAGATTGAGGGAGAGATTATACTTGGAGAATATTTCAAATACTTGTTTTAAATGTTCAAGATGTTCTTCAACAGAAGTAGAATATACAACTATGTCATCGATGTAAACGAATAAGCATTTACCAATGAGGGGTAAAAGGATTCTGTTCATCTCCCTTTGAAAGGTAGCGGGAGCATTAGTTAAACCGAAAGGCATAACAACAAAATTATAGTTTCCAAATTTTGTTGTGAAAGAAGTTTTTTCAATATCTCTAGGATTCATTGGGATTTGGTGATAATGTAACGAAATCTTCAGTTAGTAAAATTAGAACTATGGTTCAATGGTTAGTTACATTGACCATGACCAATACTTCATGGGTTCGACTCACACCTCAACCAATTTTGCATAAATAATTATTTTATTAATTATTTTATTAATTATTAATAATATCTTCTTGAATATTCTTTCTGTATAAAATTATAGAAAGTTAAAGATTCTTTCGGTTCGTAATTCAACCGAAATGAATTTAGAAATTCTTATTATATAAATTATTTTATTCTTTTTGATAAGATTCATTTTCATCAATTAAAATCTATATTCTAGAAACTTTACATTATTAATTATTACAAACATGTTTCTAAATATTTCTTTAAAATTATTTTTACATGTTAAAACTGTTTTTCCGTTAAAAGTATAAATAGTGCGAACTTCACGAATGAAAATATTTTTCTTCGTGCTTTTATTAATAATAATTAACGTATAAGTAATTCGAAATATTACCTTGTTGATTAATATTAATAATTATTTTAAATTTTATAATTAATAAAAAATATTTCTAATAAAACGAATTATTTATACAGATAGTGTAAACCTATTGAGTTTTCTTCTTTCTGTGTTTCTATATCTCATCTCGCCTTTACAATAGAAGCACCTCCGTTACAGATAACCCGAATATAAGTCAAGGGCTGAAAATATTTTAGCACCTCTAACTGAAGAGACAAGTTCATCGATGAAAGGAAGTGCATATGAATCTTTAATAGTGATTTCATTAAGCCTTCTGTAATCTATACATAGTCTCCATTTCCCATTTTTCTTTTTGACTAATAAAACAGGAAATGACCAAGGGGAATGCGAGGGAATAATTAAGCCTTTATTAAGTAAGGATATAATTTCTTCTTTTAGAATATCAGAATGCTCTTTGATAATTTATAAGGTTTTAGCTTAATAGGTTTTTCAGTAGTAGTAATTATTGAATGTGGTTCAAGGTTAGCAGTTGTTAGCTGACTTAGTGATGTTGCCATACAGTTTTTGTATTGATTAATAAGACTTTCAAATTTTGATTTAACTTTATCTGGAACAGAATTGAGAATTTCGTTTAAGGTAAAGTTAAATTCACGAATTTCTTCATCTTCTTTAGATACATAAATAGCATTCATTAAGGGAATATTATTCGTATTATTTGAGTTAATTATCTGGATTATCTTTTTAAGACCTTTTCTTGTTTTCTGATATATGAAATCATCATCTGGATCAATAAGTAATCTATATTTCTTTTGAATACTTCTTCCAAAAATAATATCAAAGTATGGATTATCTTGATTTATAATATAAAACTTTTCATAAATGTTACAAGAATCATTAATGTTAATTTTCAATGGAACATAGTATTTAGTAGGTACTGTAGATCCATTTGCTAAAGTAATATTTTGTTCTATTATATCTTCTTCAATTTTCACATCATTAAATTTATTTAAACATCCTGTTGTTATAACATTTACATTTGCTCCTGTATCGTAAAGAATTTTTAAAAATACTTCTTTCGTTTTTCCAATAAAGATTGGAATAGGAATATTATAAAGAGAGCATAATACATTATCTATCTTTGGCTTACAACCTTGTCCTAATTCCTTCCTAAGAGTAGGACTAATAGAAAGTAATTGTGCAAGACTAATTTTCGGAAACAAGTTGTTGGCTTCCTTAATTATACTAAATTTATTACCTGGTTCTAACATTTGTATATCTGTCATACTTCTTTTTCTGGTTTGTTTAGTTTGACTGAGAGATTGACTATGAGTTAGAACATCTTTGGTATTGTTTTCATTATTTATTTTACTACGTTCATCAATTATGTTAATTACATTATTCTCATTATTTCCATTATTACTTTCATTATTATTTCCATTATTGTTTTCTGGATTATTTTTCATTTCAGAATCTTTTGTATTTTCCTTTGTATTATTTGGTTCATCAATAATAATTTCATCATTATCATTTAATTCATGGTCATTTTGTTTTTCATTATTTAGTTCTTCACTTATTTTTCTTCTTCTTGTATTCCTGATTGCTTTCTTTTGTTGTTTAACTTTCTTAATATTTGGTTGATTGAGAATGGATGGTTTAACGATACTTTTATTATTTGGAGAGACTTTATTCTTATCCAAAGTACTTGTAGGCACTTTCTTTTTCTGGGCTACATTAATTTGAGGGATTTGATTTTTTTCATTAGTAAGGTAATTTATTGATTGATTTGATGATGCAATTTTAGTTATTTTGGGAGATTGCTTACTCCCATAATTTAATTTAAACATTCTTCTTCTAATTCAGGACAATCATCTTTAACATGACCTATTCTTTGACAATTTAAACATACATTGATTTTTAAATAAGCAAGTTTCTGAGTTATTTCTTGCAATTCATCATCTTGGAGTTGTGTAGGTTTCAATGTGATTTTTCTATTTTCAACATTTTGATTAATATAATTATGAGTAGGCTTTATATTATTATTATATTTTTGGTAATTATTGTTGTGAGTATTATTTATATTATTATTCTTATTATTAATGTATTATTTTTATTATAAGTACTTGTATAATATGTTCCATAATTATTTTGAGTGTTATATTTTATTTTTCTTTTGTTTGGTTCTCCTTTATCTTTAGATCTATTTGATTCTACTAATTTATATATCTTCTCCTTTTTAGACGTTATTTGCATTGCATCTTTTAAGTTTTGCGGTTCTGCTTCTAATAAAGCCTCATAGGTTTTAGTTAAAGTCCGAAATGCATTAATATAATAAGAGATTATAACTTCCTTATTTAAATTAATTCTAATTTTATTTAAAAGTGTTTCAAACCTTATGTTGAATTCTGCAACACTTTCACCTTTCTTAATTGTAGCTGTTGAAAGTTCTAATAACCTTGAATTTTTAGGAAGAGGTCCCTTGTAATGTTCCTGTAATTTACTTATAATGGTATCATATTTATCTGGGGTAGTTTTATTTAATGAATTTATTACTATCTTTCTTGCAATACCAGTAGTAATTGAAATTAAACATTCTATCTTTTCTTCTTCGTCAATTTTATTGGAATTACACCAACGAGTATATGAGAAATTCCAATCATCAAATTCTACAGTCGGTTGACCTAATATAGGAATTCTGTTGAAATTAATTGATTTTAAATCGGACATTTTACTCTGGAATTCAGAAGTATTTTTGTTTTCTCTTTAATATAATTTATATACTTTGTTTTATATAATAATTTATTCACTAACAAAATATTTATATATTTAAATTTAATTATTTAATCAAATTTTTAATTAATTAAAATTTTATATATTCAATTTCAATATATTTATTCATTCACTTTCTTTAATTAGTTATTTTTTTTTTTTTTTTTTTTTTTTTTTTTTTTTTTTTTTTTATTATTTATTTATTTAAGAACCTCGAATTATATATGTAGCAGTAATAGATTTTCTTGGCGTTCTGATTATATTTTCGACCTCATTAGACTCTACTTACTCTCTTGTGCTGTTTTCATTCGACTAGTTATAAAGTTTTCCGTTTCTCTGGATCTCTCACCAAAGTATCGATATAACCAATCAATTACTCTCCAGTACAATTTTCAGTTCTGTCTAACCTCTACTCTCTATAATCAGGACCCAATACTCTCTCTTGCTACTCTAATTTATATCTTATTAATTGCGACCTAGAGTCAAGCTCCAATAGTTTATGATTAATAAAATATAAACCTATATAATTCTTTTTTTTTTTTTTTTTTTTTTTTTCAAAATAATATCTATCGTTTCCTTTCCTTATATTTGTCGTTCTTTTCCTATTTATTTATTATTTTCTTCTTAATATAAGTGGCTTTCTTCCCAATATTAATTTAATTTTTATTTATTATATTATTATTATATTATTATATATATATACATATATATATTTTTATTTTTAATTTTAAATTATGAATTTTTATACTAGTTCATACTCTAGTTTTTATTTTTAATTATTATTATATAATAAATATTATTTATCCTTTATTTTATTATTATGAATTTTTATACTAGTTCATACTCTAGTGTTAATAAATAATACTTATTAATAATAAGTTAGCTGCCTCTCCGGTTCGAAGGATACTGATAAATTTTAGAAATTATCTTAATTTTAATATAGAATTAAAAAGTGATAATTTCAATTTATTTTAATAATAACTGTATAAGTTATTTATGAATTAAAAATGTTTTATTAAAAATAACACTAAAAATTGATTTATTAGAACACTTGTTTTCTAATATTTTATTTTATAAATCTTTTATTAAAATTTATTAAACATTATAAAAATTAAAAGTGATTATTAAAATTATAAAATTAATTAATAATAATAATAATAATAATAATATTTACATGAAATATTTACAAGTATTTATATTTTTCTTTAAAATTAAACTATTTATAATTTATAAATAAAAAGAATAATTAAATAAAATAAAAGTAATAAAATTAATAATAAAATAAATAATTAATAATAAAATAAATAAATTTGTTTATTATAAAAATAATTAAAAATATTTTGTTATTTAAATTAATTAATTTTGTTATTATAAAAATATTATTTAATTATAAAATTAATTATAAAAATTATTATAAAACTAATTATATAAATTAATTATTTTATTTTAAATTTAATCTTAATATTTTTATTTCTTTCTTATCTGAGTATTTATGTAATTTTTAATTTATTCGATTTATTTAATTAATTAATTAATTTTTTTTTTTATTTTATTTTATTAAATTATTATTAAACTTGGCTAAGGTTAGTTTCGATTTTATGTATAATATATTTTTAAGATTTATTAATTTTGTTATTTATCAAAATGTTGAGGTTCATATTAGAAAAGGAGTGTGAACATTAAATAAATAGATAAATTAACTAATTACTAAATTACACTAAAAAAAATTATTATTACACATTATAAATTTTATTTAAAGAACTATTATTAAAAATATTTATTATTTATAAATTATATAATTATTTTATTGTTAAAAATACTTTATTAATATTAATATTTATTTTTATAACAATATATAACAATATGGGAAACCTTTCAATTATTATTCCTATTTCATTATCACTACTATTTTTACTATTTCTTTTCTCAGAAAGGCCCCCTTCATAAAATATGGATCATACATTTATTTTATACTATTTAATTACATTATTAGATCCAATCATTTAATTAATAAATTACATAAATTTAATATTTAAAATTATAAAATATAATTAATATAAAAATTATTAATATAGAATATAAGAAAATTATTAATAGTAAATAATATAATAATATATTTTTATATAATAAATTATTAAAAATTTAATTAAAAATATCATTATTATTCTATTCTTTATCAAAAAATGATTTATACCTAATATTCTTAATCTACAAAAATTAAATTTTGCAGAAGTGAATAAAAGGATAAATACTGAATAAAAATTGATTTAAGGAATTTAAAAAAAATAAATATGTTTTATTATTAAACACAAAAATGTTTTATTAAAAAAATTTATTTTTATTTTAATATTAATCTTTATTTATTTAATAATTAATTTTGTTTAAATTAATAAAATAATTGTTAAAACTAATAAAATAATAAAATGAAATATTTATTATTTATACTAATTTATTTTAAATTTTAATAATAAAATTGATTATTAATAACTAATAAAATATATAATAATTTATCAAAAATAATTAATAATCATAAAAATTGATTATTAAAAACTAATAAAATATCTATAATAATTTATTAACTAATTAATAATAATGAATAATTTATAAGAAATATTTACATGTTTTTATATTTTTCTTTGATTTTAAACTATTTACATTAAAAATAATAAAATTAATAAAAGAGAAATAAAGAATAATTTATTATTAAATTAAACAATATTTACAATTAAAATGTTAATAAAGATGAGTTTTAAAATGTTATTTTAATTACAATTTGTTTATAAAAGTTGAGTTATAAAATAAATAAAATAATCATTATTTTAAATAAAAGTAACTTAAAAAATTATTTAACTATTTAATTTTAATTTTGAGATGTTTATAAGTTTGTTTATTTGTTATTTATAATTTATTAAATTTGTTTATTATTTTGTTTATTTGTAGTCTTAGAAAAATATTATTTATTAATTTATTTTAGTTTTTAATTAAAATTATTAATGATTAATTAATTTATTATTATTTTATTTTAATTATCTTTATTTAATTAATTTTTCTTAAATATGGATTTAATTTTTTTTTAGAATGGATTAATTTTTGGGTTAAGCTAGAAAACTTTATCAAGAATTTGTTTTTTTATTATTTATTTTAATTTAATAATTTTGTTATTTATCAAAAATTTCGAAAATGGGGGTGTTAGCTCAGCGGTAGAGCAATTGACTGCAGATCAATAGGTCTTCGATTCAAATCCGGAACGCCCCTTACTTTTCATATGACAATGAGAAAAATTGCTATGTTTGAAGTTTCTAATTCCTTTGGAACTTATCACTATAATATAAAGAGTGAAAAGACATAGTATGAGTCATTTTTTTTGTTTAATTTAAATAATTGTATTAACAATACAGTTTTTTTTTTTTTTTATATTATTTAATTTTATAATTATTTTATGACTAATTTAATTTTTTTTTTTAAAAAATTTTTTCATTTTAATTAAATATTTTTATATTTTTTTTATTTTTTTATTTATTTTCATTTATTTATTTTCATTTATTAATTTTCATTTATTTATTTTCATTTATTAATTTTCATTTATTTATTTTCATTTATTTATTTTTATTTATTTATTTTTATTTATTTATTTATTTTAAAGAAATTCATATATATATTATAAATAAACATATTATGAATTATATTTAGATTAAAAAATTAAATATAATAAATAATTAATTAAGTATTATTTCTTATCTATTTTATAATTTTCTTTTGAAAAACAAATATGAATATTTTATTACAGAAATATATAATATAATGTATATATATATATTTTCAATTAATTATTCTCTAAACTAATAATATTATAGTATAATGCACTAAATGTACATAATTTTATTTCTATTAAATATTTTATATTATATTCATATATATTAATATTCAAAATGCCATATTAAACTAATAGTATTACTGATTAAATTCTATTCATTGTTAAAATTTTGATATATTTTATGTTTTAAATTTAAATGAAATTATATGTTTTATTAAAATTCTTTACTAAGTCTATATGCCTATATAGTAGTATGCTATATAGATATATAATAATAATTATAAATATATTTAAATCTTAGCAATAACCTTACCCTAGTTTTATTTGCTACCTTTATATGTCTTAAACTACGAACGTCTGAGCTAGTGCAGTACCTGACATTACCCCAATGTCAGAAGTTAATAAGTTAAGGTCTGACGCCCAAGTTACCGTATCTGAATTGGCTTCTTCTGTTAATGACAATTTTTTATTAAAAGAAGATTTTAATAATTATAACCCGGACTTACAGAAAAAGCTATATACACTTAAAAGAGAAAATAAAAATATTATTAATTAACTTTCTAATTTAATTATTATATTAAATGAAAAATTAGATATAAAATTTAGTACCAATGATGAATCCTCTTCTAGCCAAACTGTACCACCAAGTCAAGATGATAATGCATTTATTTCTACCAGACGTGATGTAGACAATGATGTCCTCATGAAAAATAGTTATTTTAATAATTTGCAACAAGTACCTAAACCAGGATTCTTTTCTGGTAACACTAATGATCAGATTTATTCTGTCAATTTTGTGAAGATACTTCCTCAACTTATCCCAACTTAGGATTACCAGAAGAAGTAAAAATAAACTTTGTCAAATATCGTTTGAGAGAGGGTGCAAGAAATTGGTATATTGCTACCTATAACGAGAACAATCATCCAGGAACACTAAAGGAATTAATAAGTAATATAAAGAAAACTTTTACGAATGTTGCAAGTAAAAAATTGGCTAAAATCCAGTTAGTAAAATTAAAACATTCGTATGGAAAAATAAATGATTACATAGAAAAGTTTAGAACGTTAACTACTGGTCTGTCTTGGGATGAAGAAGCTTTAGTCTTATTTTTCTATAATGGACTTCACCCAAAGTTCCAAGAAGAAATAGATAAAATGGAGGAATTCCCTTCTAAGCTTAGTAATATTTATACCAAGTGTGCCTTATTTGAAAATAATATTAAAAGCAAGGACCAATTAAGAAATAATAATGGTAATAAAAATTTGAGAAAGAAACATTTAAGCCCACACGTAAGCAATAACAAGAATTATAATAATAATAATTATTATACTAAAAATAAATCTAACAATAATTATTTTAATAATAATGACAATGATAATAATCAAAATAATAACCAAAAAAACTAATTGATGGGCTTCAAAAGGAGTCCAGAACATCAAAAAATTTAAAAACAATTTATTATAATTTTCCTACACTTGATTCAATCAATGAATCAAATCTCCCATCTACATTCCTTTTATTCAAATCTTATATTCCTATTAAATTCTTAAATAATTTTTCAATTAAAAATGAAAAAATTCAAAAATTAACATCTGAATCTATGTTAGATTCAGGATCTGATTATATTAAAAACAACACTGAAGAAAAACATGAAAATATTTTAGACATTAAAAATGTTAAAGAAATTCCATGTTTTGTTAGTGACTTTTTAGAAAGAATTATTGATGCTTCCAAGTTTGACGCTACAGCTAAGGATATTCGACTTTACTTTAGTCCTCAAAATGTAAAAAATGATATGTCTTATAAGTCCTTTAGAAAAATGGAAAAATTTAAAATAAAAGATAATTTAATATTTTATAATAATCTAGTCTATATTCCTGAAGTTCTCCAATTAGAAATATTTACTAAACATCATAAAAAACCTGCTACCGGTCATTTAGGAGTTAGAAAAACTTTAGAGTTAATAACAAGGAAATTTTGGTGGCCTAAAATAAAAGAAGATGTAACCAAATATGTAAACTCTTGTCAATCCTGTGCAAGAAACAAAATAAATAGGCACAAAAAATATGGTCTTCTACAACCTTTGGATACTCCCGAAAGACCTTGGAAATATACAGAAATAGACTTTTTATGCGGTATTCCTGATTCCAAAGGATATACAGTAATAATGGTAGTTGTCAATCGTTTTTCTAAAATGATCCACTTAATTCCCTTTAAACAAATACCTGATGCAAAACAAACTGCTAAGGCTTTTACGAATAATATCGTTAAACTACATGGTTTACCTCAAAATATTTACACAGACAGAGGATTTCCTTTTCCTAAACACCATCCAGTATTCCATATATCGGAGCTCGAGCCTTTCATTCCTACTTCTCCAGAATATAGAAAAAGAAGATCTCATGAAGAATCTATTAAGGATATTATAGAAATCTCTCTGGATTTAGGACTAACCCTTAATTGTTATGAATATCGTGTAAGGTACAAATATAAAAATGCAAATGATTGGGTTCCTTCCGAAGAAGTTGAAAACAACCCAAGAAATCAGGTCATTTATTTATTATATTTAAAGAATGGAAGGAAGTTTACTTCCATTGCATATAATTAAAAATAAAAAAAATATTTTTTTAAATTCTTTAACTTTTATTTTATTATTAATAATTTTTTAGTTAAATTCAAATTTTAAAAATTTCAAAATTTCAAAATTTATAAACGTAGCTATATCATACTTTTCACGATTAATTTATAATTCAAACTTTCATAAAATATTTTAATTTTCAATTTTTTAATAGTTAATAGCCAAAATTAAAAAGTTAATTGAAAGTAAAATTTCAAAATTTCAATTTCAAAAATTTTTTTAATCAAATACATTCAAAAATGGTACCATTATATTCCCAATCATCAATTTTATTAACAAAATTTTAATTTTTTTATTAAATTTTAAAAATTTCACAATTTCAATAAAATGGTCACTTAAAAAAGGGGTTTCCTATAAAAATTTAAAAGGACTCAAGTGATCTTCTTTTTCTGAAATTAAAAAATTTTTTAATTTATGAACTTTCAAAATATTTTTATCAAATTAACGCTTCCTTTATGTTACACGAGAAGTCGTCTTAAATCTAAAATTTATAGGAGGGCGTTGTTGAAATTATAACTGAATTGAAATTTCAATTTCAGTTATTTACATTTCAATAATTAAAAATATTAATTATTTAATTTTAAATAATATATATTTACATAATAATTAATATAAATTCGTATTTAATATTTAAAGAGTTATCTTAGGTATAATAATTCTGAGAATATTAATAAATAAGGTTTATACTAATAATTAATTTCAATTCTACATTTGACGTTACGTGTATTTTATTTATATTATGTTTACAACATATCTATATTAACTACTATTTTTAATTATTCAAATTAATTATATAATTACATATTAAATTTATTTAGTTCTATTAAATATTTTAAACATATCAGTATTGTTATTATCTTAATATTTTATTAATATTCATATTACTATATTATTAATATCTTATAATTAAATACTATTATTATTATTATTATGTAACTTACAAAGTATAAAAGAAAGATGTAAAAATCTATCTTTTATGTTCTTTGTAAGGTTATTGTAATATTACCTTAATAGTAATATATTAAATTAATTTGATTTTAAAAATAATTTATTTTATTTAATAATGAAATATCTATAATATATTATTTTATTTAATAATGAAATATCTATAATATATTATTTTATTTAACAATGAAATATCTATAATATATTATTTTATTTAATAATGAAATATCTATAATATATTATTTTAATTATTAAAATTTTTTACTAAGTCAATATGCCTATATCCTATATAGATATATAATAATAATAAATATATTTAAATGGTTTATTTTAATAAAAATTTATTTATAATAAATTTTTAATAATTAAAATAATATATTATTGATATTTCATTATTAAATAAAATAAATTATTTTTAAAATCAAATTAATTTATTATATTACTATTAAGGTAATTTTACAATAACCTTACAAAGAACATAAAAGATAGATTTTTACATCTTTCTTTTATACTTTGTAAGTTACATAATAATAATAATAATAATAGTATTTAATTATAAGATATTAATAATATAGTAATATGAATATTAATAAAATATTAAGATAATAACAATACTGATATGTTTAAAATATTTAATATAACTAAATAAATTTAATACGTAATTATATAATTAATTTGAATAATTAAAGATAGTAGTTAATATAGATATGTTGTAAACATATATGAAAACATAATATAAATAAATATATGAGAGGTCATATGTAGATAATTGAAATTATTATTATAAATTTTATTAATATTCTCAGAATTGTTAGGCCTAAGATAATTCTTTAAATATTAAATAAGAATTTATATTAATTACTAATTATTTAAATTTATATATTATTTATAATTAAATAAATAATATTTTCACTATTGAAAAGTAAATAACTGAAATTGAGATTTCAATTCACTTAAAATTTCAACATTCCTTGTAAAGAGTTTTTTGTAGATAGGTAAGATTCTTGCTAAATCTTTCCTAGTTTGGGTTAAATTGGTCAGGTCAAGATGTTTTTATTAATTATAACAATTTAATTAAATTTAATTAATAAATAACACACACAAATTTTTATAATTAAGATTTCAATATTTAAGATTTATGTTTTATTAGAACTTTATTTAATATATATTTTAATAATAAAATTAACTAAGATTAATATAAAGAATTATTTATTGTTATAAAGTTAAAGGTTACTAAGTTAATAATCTTACAAAGAATTCAAAATATAGAATTTCAAATCCTTTTTATACTAAACTAAAATAATAATTAGCAATATAAATAATTAATACATTCTAATCTTAATATATTCATACATGTATATAAACTATATAAAATATAATAATAAAATAATATTGATAAGAATCTTTTAATAAAATAACTATATAATTATTCATAAAACAATTTAATACTAAAACTAATTTAATAATAAAATATAAAATAAAATATTAAAACTAATTAAAAATTCTCTTTCGGAAATCTTTAGAATGATAAAGAATTCCTTAGAATCTTTTAGAAATAATTGAATAAAAAATATAATAATAAAACATATAAAACTTATAAAACTTATTTAAAATATTATAAAACTATTACTAATAACTAATTCTGTATTTTTAATTAATAATACAAATTAATAATATAATTTCCAAGTTAAGAGATTCATCTAATATAAATTTCTTATTAATAATTTAGGGTCTTAAATAATTAAATTATATCTTTATATTTAAATATCTTTAAAGTCCAATATCTCGTTATCTAATTGTCCAATAAGGTTGATTTTAACATATGTTATAGTTCTCGTCCGTAGCTTTCCAATGGATATAATTTTAGCGGGAAATCGCGATATAGTATTTCCATTATTTGTTGAGTTATCGTTGTTTTTCTTCATGTTATGTTTATCAAATTCTTAAGGGTTAAATTAAATTAAATTATCCTTAATAAATAAGTCCAAACCCTTTGGTTTCTAATTCTTTAATGTTTCTAATATTTATTTTTATAATTAAAATCGAATTAAAATAATTTTTGTCAATAACTAAATTAAATTTCAATTGATCTAATAGTGAATTTTAACTTCAAATCCACTAGTATTCGTGACATTCCTAATTTTTATAATTATTTTGCATGAAATAATTTCAAAAATAATTTTTTGAAATTTTGAAAATGGGGGTGTTAGCTCAGCGGTAGAGCAATTGACTGCAGATCAATAGGTCTTCGGTTCAAATCCGGAACGCCCCTTACTTTTCATATGACAATGAGTAAAATTGCTATGTTTAAAGTTTCTAATTCCTTTGGAACTTATCACTATTATATAAAGAGTGAAAAGACATAGTATGAGTCATTTTTTTAGTTTAATTTAAATAATTGTATTAACATTACATTTTTTTTTTTTTTTTAATATTATTTAATTTTAATTTTATAATTATTTTATGACTAATTTAATTTTTTTTTTTTAAAATTTTTTTCATTTTAATTAAATATTTTTATATTTATTCATTTATTTATTTTCATTTATTAATTTTCATTTATTAATTTTCATTTATTTATTTTTATTTATTTATTTTCATTTATTTATTTTTATTTATTTATTTTTATTTATTTATTTTCATTTATTTATTTTTATTTATTTATTTTCTTTTCTTTTATATATAATTTTATTTATTTATTTATTTATTTTAAGGAAATTTATATATATATTATAAATAAGTATATTATGAATTATATTTAAATTAAAAAATTAAATATAATAAATAATTAATTAAGTATTATTTTTTATTTATTTCATAATTTACTTTTGAAAAATAAAAGCGAATATTTTATTAAAGATATATTAACTATAATATATATATAATTTAAAATTAATTATTTTCTAAACAAATAGGGTTATAATATACTACTATTTATGTCTCTATCCCTCCCACCCAACAGTTTTACCCTTTCCCTCTTCTCCCTCCTCCTCCTCCATTTCCTTCATCTTATAATCATTTACCAAGTATACCAAGTATACTTAATTCTTCTTAAGACGATCGACTTAGTGGATTCTTTTTTTTTTTTTTTTTTTTTTTTTTTTTTGGTAAAGCTAAGATGATTGACCGCCTTTACACATAATTTTTTTTTTTTCGGTAACCTAAAATATATATATATATATATTTTTTTTTTTTTTTTTTTTTTTTGGGGGGAGGAGGGAAATTTTCTCAAATAAGATTACTTAGACAACAGGGATAAAGGATGCCTGATATATATAGATATAAGCTTTTTTTTAAACAAAAAGTATCTATGGTTGAAGAAAACCTTGGAGAAGTTACGATGCGTTTTCGTTGTCTTTCTACAAGTTACCTATCAGAAAGTTCGGAACTTTCAAGGTAATAAGATGTTGATGAAAAAAAAGAAAAGAAAAAAAGAAAATAAAAAAAAAGAAAATAAAAAAAAAAAAAGAAAAAAAAAAAAAAGAACTACCTGTTTGAATGTTGATATTAAGTTGTTCTCCTTTCCATAATAATTTTATATAAATTATTACTTTATGAGAAATGAATAAAAAATTGTTATTTTAGTTAAGTTTACTTATAGCAAAACTTAACCAAAAAAATAAACTTATTGCTTTCTTTCTTATACTAATAGAATTCTAAAAATCATTATTATCCAAAAAAAAAAAAAAAAAAAAAAAAAAAAAAAAAAAAAAAAATTATTAATAATTATTAATATCTTTTAAAATAATTTTTATGCATTATACATCGAGAATCATCTAATTATTTTTATAACTAATTCTATTAGTAATATTTTATTTTTATTATTAAAATCTAGGTTTTTTTTTTTTTTTTTTTGATCAATATTATCAATATAGTATTACTTATAATAACCTTTTATTATATAGTATCAATATCAAATGTATATTATTATTCTTTTTTTCATTTTTATTAAAATTTTTTTTACAATATTATTACATTTAACAATATATTTTATTATTTTTCAATATAATAATTATCTGAATTCTATGATTGACAACTAAACTCCATATTAGTAATTCAACTTCAACATCTACACCTTAATAATTCGTCATTTTCTGTATAACTTAATTACAATACAGTTAACTATTTTAATCTTAATGTATCTTCATTATACTTTATAAATAATTTTGCTTGAAATGGGGATTTGGAAGACAATTAAAAATACATAGCTTATATATAATAAATAAAAAGTAACCAATTTATATATCATTTATATATAAATATATATATATTGTTAATTTCATTTGAAAAAAAAATTATATTAATGTAATTTAGTATTTTTCAAAAACAAAAATAAATAAAAAAAAAAATTAAAATAAGGTTTTTTTTTTTTTTTTTAAATAATTATTAAATCTAAATATTATTAATAATTAAGTTATATTTTTAATGAGTCAGCGAGTTTAAAGATTCTGGAATGCTATCATCAATATCATTTTTAACATCAATATCATTTAAAAAGTTTTTTTTTAAAAATCCTCGAAATATAAGATATTATTAGATAGTATATTCTGTATAAAATAAAACATAAAATAAAACATTAAAAAATATAATTATATTTAAAATAAAGTACAATAAAAAAAATCATTTAAGCTGTTCTACTAAACAGGTATTTCAAAATGTTTTATTGGGGATAATTTTTCTGAAATATATATATATATTTTAATTTTATTTTCTAATCTAGAGATCTCTCAAGAAACATAAAAATTTAATAAAAAAAAATAATAATAATAAAAAAAATAAATATAAATAATAATAATAAAAAAAAAAAGATAATATTAAAGTATATTTTTATATATACAAATAGTTTACTTTTATTCCTACATAGATATTATTGATGAAATTTAATATTTTTTATTGTTTCGTCTCTTTCTCTTTTTTTTTTTTTTTTTTTTTTTTTTTTTTTTTTTTTTTTAAAAAAATATATATATATATATTTATCAAGTAAAAATTAAAATTATATAATGATTATAATATTTATTAAATTCTGAATATAACTAAATATATATATATATATATATATAGAAAGAAAAAAAAAAGTCTTTTTTATATCAAAAATTTAAGATAAATTTAATAATTCATATTAGTAAAATGATATTAAGAAAAAAAAAAAAAATAAAAAGTAACTTCAATCTAATTTTGTATAAAAAAAATTTATAGGATTAAAAGTGTAAATAAATCAATAAATAATGATTAAATAAAATTTTTTTTTACTATTAATATTTTAAGAATAACAAATGAAAATATTTAAACTAGATGATATGAATAAAATCAATGATTTTATATAATTTATTCCAACTCAAATATAAATTATTAGAGTAATTTATCTAATGGAATAAATAATATCATTACAAGAATACATCATAATGAATTAATGCTTTTCCTTTATAATTAGTATTATTAAAAACTATACCATAAAGTTTATTAAATACTAATTAAATATATATAAATGCATTAAAAAAAAAAAGAAAAGTATACCATTAATTTTTTTTATCTTATAATAGATCTTTTAATAGATAAAAAAAAAATTTTTTTTAATAAATAATTAGATAAATAAATCATTTTTTTACTATTCAAAAAACATAAAAATAAAAAATAAAAGATATATAATGTTTAATTTAATAATTAAAGTTAGTACATTCAATAATAATAATAATAATAATAATATGATTTTATGATTTAGTCAATTCGTCTAAAATAAAAAAATATATATCTAATTATAATATTATGTATAATAATTAAATATTATAATGAATAAATTAGATTAGATAATTTCATAAGAAAAAAAATAATAATAGAAATAAAATATTTACAAAAAAAAAAAAATTCAATATTCAATCTATTAAAAGTGTTTAAAATAATATAAGGAATATATTTTATAAAATTAAAATTAAATTTTTTAAAGTAATTTATTACATAGATTATATAAAAAAAAAAAGCAAAAAATAAAATCATTAATTATAATTATTATTAAAATTAATTAATAAAAATTAAAAAAAAAAAAAAAATATATATATATATATATATATACTTTAAAATTTATTATATTTATATATAAAAAATAAATAAAAAAAAAAAATTAAAGCAACCTTCAATGATAAGGTTCTATAATAATTTTGAAGTGGTTCATCCACTTTTTATTTCTAATAAAAAAAAAAAAAGAAAATGTTTAATATAAAAATATATTTTTTTTTATACGAATTAAAGTTTAAAGAAGAATTTTTAAATTTTTTTTTGCCTAAATCACAAAAAAAAAAAATTCAAATTTTTATTTTATTTTATTTTATTTTATTTTATTTTTTGCACGTAAAAAAAAAAAAAAAAAAAACTTTAAAATATAATAAAAAATAAAACATTAAAAAATTAAAAAATAAAAAATTATAATAAATATAAAAAAAAAAAATAAAAATAAAATTTTTTAAAGATTACCAAAAATTATTAAAAAAAAATTTTTTTTTATAATTAATAAGATTTAGATTTAACTAAGAAAAAAAAAATTATTATTTATTTTATTATTATTTATTATTTATTATTTATTATTTATTATTTATTATTTATTATTTATTATTTATTATTTAATATTTATTATTAATTATTTATTATTTATTATTAATTATTTATTATTTATTATTTATTATTTATTATTTATTATTTATTATTTATTATTTAATATTTATTATTAATTATTTATTATTCAATTATTTATTATTTATTATTTATTATTCAATTATTTATTATTTATTATTCAATTATTTATTATTCAATTATTTATTATTTATTATTTATTATTTATTATTTATTATTTATTATTTATTATTCAATTATTTATTATTAATTATTTATTATTTATTATTTATTATTTATTATTTATTATTTATTATTTATTATTTATTATTTATTATTTATTATTTATTATTTAATATTTATTATTTATTATTTATTATTTATTATTTATTATTTATTATTTATGATTTTAACTTTTAAACTTTGATTTTGCCTTTTTGCCTTTCATTTGCTTGTGGAGTAAAAAATTTTGAGATTTGAATTTGGATTGAATAATAAATAAATAATAAATAATAAATAAATTAATAATAAAATATAATAATAATAATAATAATAATAATAATAAATAAATATTTATTTATTTATTATTAATCATATTAATCATATTAATCATAATTAAATATTTATTTTGATGATACCTAATCAATATGATGATGAAAATATTTATTATATATTTACATATATTTATTATTATTAATTATGTCTTTACTTTTTATTAATATTTATTTAATCATAATATTTATAGCATATTTATTATATATTGATAATTAATATTTATTCATTTATCCATCTTATTTATTTATTTATTAATTTATTAAATAACTAATTTATTTATTTATCTATCTTATTTATTTATTTATTTATTAATTAATTTATTTATCTATCTTATTTATTTATTTATTTATTAATTTATTTATATATCTTATTTATTTATTTATCTATTTATTTATTTATCCATCTTATTTATTTATTTATTAATTAATTTATTTATTTATCCATTTTATTTATTTATTTATTAATTA
>JACVTC010000218.1:12500-20000 GCA_016946835.1 Neocallimastix lanati (nom. inval.) | reverse complement strand
TATACTGAATAGAAACCAAAAAAAAAAGAAAGATAAAAAAAAAAAAACAATTTTTATTTATTCTTTTTGAATATAATAATAATTATTTATTTTAATATTATATTATTTTTTATTTTTATTGTAAATTTTATTTTATTTTTATTTTTATTTTTATTTGATAATATATAATTAAAAAATAATCATCTAATATATATTTATATTATTGATTATTTTTATATTTTTTTTTGAATAGATGTTTTTTTTTTTTTTTTGTTTATATAGACAAACAAACAAAAAATAAAAAATAAAATAAAAAATAAAAAATAAAATAAAAAATAAAAAATACAATAAAAATAGAACAATATATATATAGATGGAATATAAATAGTTATTTATTTTTTTCTTAAAAAAAAAATTATAGAAAATCATTTATATATATATAGTTTTTTTTTTTTTTATTATTATTATTATTTTTTATCTTTTTTCCTATTATTCTATTTTTTTTCTTTTTTGATATTTCAATTTTTCATGATGCTAATAGAACTTTTTTTTATTTCTTTAAAAAAAAAAAAAAAAAATAAAATAAAAAATAAAATATACAAAATATATAAAATTTAAAATGAATAAAATTTAAATAAAAATAAAAAAAAAAAAAAAAAAAAAAAATAAAAATTAAAAAAAAAAAAAAAAAAGGAAAGTAAAAAATAAAAAAAATCCATCTGATAATATAGTTATTGTGTGATGGATGATGATTATTCATTATTCATTAGTAGGATTATGAAGTAATCAAAAATATAAATAAAAATATAAATATAAATATAAATAAAAATAAAATGAAATTGGATTTGGATTAGGAATGAATAAAATAGATAATCCTGTAACAATAAATATATATATATATATATATACTTTTTTATAAACTATTAATATAAAAAAAAAATAAAAAATAAAAAAATAATAATATGAAAATAATAATGAAAATGAAAATGAAAATAAAAAAAAAAAAAAGTCAAAAATATTATTAATAATATTTAATAATTTTTATTAATTCTTTTAATAATATTTAAAAATTCTTTTAATTCTTTTAATTTTTTTTTATTTTATTATTTTTATTTTTTTATTTTTTTATTCTTTTTCCATTTTTTTTTTCAATTGTTATTTTTTTTAAATATTAATATCATTCACATTCTTCAACTCTTTTTTTTTTTTTTTTCTATTTCCATTTTCCATTTTCTATTTTCTATTTTCTATTTTTTATTATTTCCTTATGATTATTAATCATGAAAGGATGGAAATAATGGAAATAATGAAACATACCATTATATAGTAAATATTATGTATATTTATATATTTATTATTTAATGATTTATTAAATAAATAAAAACTCTCTTTTTTTTTTTTTTATTTATTATTTATTATTCAATGATTTATAGATAGATACTTCTTTTTATTCTTTTTATTATTTAATGATTTATTAAATAAATACACACTTTTTTTTTTTTTATTATTTATTATTTAATGATTTATTAAATAAATACTCTCTTTTTTTTTTTTATTATTTATTATTCAATGATTTATTTAGTTATTGATAGCTATATATTTTTTTATTATCATACGTTTTTTTTTTTTTTTTATTTCATATTTTTTTCATATTTTTTTCATATTTTTTCATATTTTTTCATATTTTTTTAATTTATTTAATTATAAATGTTGATCTCTCCAATTGAAAAAAAAAATTTTTTTTATTACAAAATAAAATAAAATAAAATAAAAAATAAAAAATAAAATCATTTATTTATTATTAATAAATATTTATTATTCAATTATTATTCAATCTATATTTATTATTCAAGTATTATTCAATTATTCAATTATTCAATTATTTATTATTCAAGTATTATTCAATTATTCAATTATTCAATTATTTATTTATTATTCAATTATTCAATTATTCAATTATTTATTTATTATTCAATTATTCAATTATTCAATTATTTATTTATTATTTATTATTTATTATTCAATTATTCAATTATTTATTTATTATTTATTATTCAAGTATTATTCAATTGTTACTGATGATTGTTTTTTTTTTTTTTTTTTTATTTATATTGTAATAATCATTAATTTTTTTTTTTTTTAAATTAATGTTTATGAATAAATAATGAAAATTCAACAATAAATAATAATAAAATAATAAATAAATAATAATAATTGAATAGTAAATAATGAATATTCAATAATAAATAATAAATAAATAATTGAATAATCAACTATTTAATTATTATTACTGGGATACTAAGATTTATTTATTTAATTATTTATTATTATTTGCTTATTTAATTTTATTTAATTGTTTATTTAATTATTTATTTATTTTTAAATTTTTATTTTTATTTTTAATATTTTATTGAGAAAATATTTTTTTTTTAATTTATATTTAATTTATATTTAATTTATTATTTAATCTATTTTTTAATTTAATTTTTAATTTAATTTTTAATTAAAATTTTCTTTATTTAATCTCCAAAAAAAAATTTTTTTTTATTTTTTTTTTTATTTTTTCATATGAAAAATAAATAAAAAAATAAATAAATAAATAGAAAAATAAATAAATAAATAGATAAATTTTTTTTTTTAATTTTTTATCTTTTGATTTTCATATGAAAATGGTAATTATCATTTAAACATATAATAAATAAAAAAAAAAAAATTAAAATGAAAATAATGAAAACAATAATAATAAATAATTAAAAAATGTTATAATAAATAAATAATAATTAAATAATTAAATATGAAAAATTATCACAATTTTATAGAAAAATTAAAAATAGAAATTTATTTATTTATTTCTATATTTCTATATTTATTGATATTAACTATTTTTTTATGGAAAAAGAAATATAAATCATCATCAAATAATTGAATAATAATAGATAACTAATAATAATAAAATAAATAATACTATTTAATAATAATATTTAATAATAATCAATAATAAATAATAGATAATAATAATCAATAATCAATAATAGATAATAATAATCAATAATCAATAATAGATAATAATAATCAATAATAAATAATAGATAATAAAATAAATAATAATAATCAATAATAAATAGTTTATGGTATAACGAATATTCGTTAATAAAAAAAAAAAACAATGAATACTAATAAAACAATATTGATGGATTATATTAATAAAATTAAATAAATGAATAAATAAAATATAAATAAATATATTAGATATAATTAATTAAATGCATATATACTATATATTTAAATAAATGATTGAGATGTCATTTATTATTATTATATATAAATAAATAAATATTAATAAATAAATAAATATTTATAAATAAATAAATAAAAATAAATATTAAAAATTTAAAATATTGATATAAAATAAAGTTTTTTTATCTTTTTTTTTTTTTTTTTCATTTTAAAATTTCTGAATTATAATTATCATTCTAATTTTTATTTTATTTTTTTTTTTTTTTTAAATTCAACTTTTCCAACCACCTCTACTTGCTTCTTACTTATTCATATAAACCTATGATTATTAAAAATAAAGAAAGATAAAGATAAAAAAAAAAAAAAAGAATATTTTTGTTTTATTTTATCTTATTTTAAATAGAAGAAGAAGAAGAAGAAAAAAAAAAAAAAAAAAAAAAAAAAGCAATTTGATATATGTATATGTAATATGTATTATGTATATGTGTAATATAGAAATATAATAACTCTTATTATATTATAAAAATATTTATGCTTTTTTTTTTTTCTTTGTTTTAAACTATAGAATAAAAAAATATATATTATAATATTATAATAATAGTAATATTACTAATACTATAGAAATTTCATTTCTTTATTTATATATATTTATATAAGTAAGAAAAAAAAAAAAAAAAAAAAAAAAAGGAAAAAAAATAATAATAATACTAATACTAATAATAAATATACACTTGACACTTCATGAATAAAAAGGAAAATCAATTTCTCTAAAATTAAATTAAAAAATACAAAATACAAAATACAAAATACAAAATTAAAACTTAAAGCAAAAAAAAAATATATAATAATAATAATAATAATGAAAAAAACAATCAATCATTAAATTAATTGGTATTTAAAATATTTTTAATTCTAATTTATTTAAAAAAAAAAAATATTACAATAATAATAATAATAATAAAATTTCTGACTTGAAATAATAATTAAAAAAGAATTTATTATTATTATTATTTTTTTTTATTGTCATATTAAAATTTAAACCATTTTTAAAATTAAGATTTACCATTTAATAAAAGCCATAATTAATAATTATAATTTATATAAATTAAAAATTTAAAGAATTATTATTAAAAAACAAAATTAGAATCATCAATTATAAAAAAAAGGGAAATTATTAAAATTTAGAAAAAAAAAATAAATAAATAAATAAATTAAACTTTTAAAATTTTATTAAAACAAAAAAAAAAAAAAAATTTTTTTTATCAATAAAAATTGATATATATAATATAAAAAAAATTTATCAATAAAAAAAAATATATATTTATTAATAGAAAAAAAAAATGAGAAAAATATTGGCTATTTTCATTTACGATTTAAAACAAATTTTAAAAAATCCTGCCGCCGCTTTCGTTTTATTCGGTTTAGCCTTCATCCCGGGTCTGTATGCTTGGCTCAACATCGATTCCAATTGGAACCCGTACGAAAATACCGGTAAATTACCAATCGCTATCGTCAATAAGGATAAGGGTACCGTCATCCTCGAAAAAAATTTGAATATCGGAGATAGCCTGGTCGATAGCTTGAAAAGTAATAATGCCATGAAATGGTACTTTACCGAGGAAAAGGACGCCAGAGAAAAGGTCACCAAGAGTGAATTCTACGGTGAAATCGATATCCCTGCTGACTTCAGTAAAAATTTGGTGTCCATCTTTCAAAGCGGTGAAATAAAGAGTCCTGAACTCGATTTCTATATCAACCAAAAGAGAAACGCTATCGCCCCCGTCATCGTCACTAAAGCCATGGAAACCATCGAAAATACCCTCGATCAAAATATCGTTAATGCCCTCATCTATAAAAGTCTCTGTACCGCTCAGGGTATGAAACTCTTCGTGAAAAATATTAAATCCACCGACGATATCATCGATCGGCTCAATGAGGGTAAGGAGAGCATCTACGATCTGAAATCTATTTTCAATATCATGCGCCTCATCTCTCATTCCATTAATAATTCGCTCGGTGCCATTCGTAATCTACTTCCTGCCGTCAATTCCTTGACGAATACCTCGAAGGAGGGCCTCAACAACCTTCAAGGAACCATAAAATCGGTGAAGGATCTCTCCGGAGATCTCGAGAGCGCCTTGGCTTCCATAGAAAGCACCGGAAGTGATATCGTAAAAATTGCAAAGTCTCTGGACTTGAACGCTCCAAAGGAAAATGCCGCCATCCTCTCCAAAAAAATCGATGAGATTAACGCTAAACTCTCCAGTAACAAGAAGAGGGTGCAGAACGTTCAAAGCTTCCTCGGCAACGTCAATGATCGTATCCCTCTGAAGTTGAAGGGTATCACCGCCTTGCAGAAGGAGCTTCAGAAGGTCGTCAACGAAATCAATGATGCTCAAACCGTCATCGCCAACAATCGTCAAACGAAGGAGGATATTCAGAAAATTAATGGTAAATTGAAGGATATTAAAAATCAGCAGAAGGGCGTCGCTGACACCTACAAAACCTACAAAAATGATATCAAGAAAAATATAGAGGATGCCTCCGACAAAGGCGGAAAATCCATGGCAATGATGTCCGGTTTATTGAATGAGATGGACGGGACCACCACGAATGCGGACGCCTCCTTAGCTAGTTTAATGAAGGCCCTCGGTAACACCAAGGATTTAACGAATAACCTCGAGGACGTCTGCTCCAACCTTCAAAATGATATCGTGAAAATCATCGATAGCCTCGGAGAGTCAAAAACAAGAGAAATCTTCGATAAGGTCGTCAACCTCATCCAGAATGACCCGGTGGATGTCGCCAACTTCTTTTCTAAACCCGTGGAGGCCGAGGAAAATGATATCTATGGTCGCGATAAATACGGTAATCAACTCTCCTACGGTTCGAAGATGGCTCCCTTCTGTACCGTCTTGGCTTGCTGGATCGGTTGCGTGCTCCTCATCACCATCATTAAGTTGGAAATCACCGGCATGGAAGGCGTCGAAAAATTTAAAAATTATCAAAAATTCCTCGGAAGATTCGCCATCTTCGCCTTGATGGCCGTCCTTCAAGGCTTCATCTTGGCCGTCGGCGATTTGATCTTGAAGGTCCAGGTTCAGTATCCCTTCTATTTCATTCTCTCCATTATGATGACTAGTTTCGTTTTTATGCTCTTCGTCTACTCCATCGTTCTTTCCTTCGGTAGAATCGGTTTGGCCTTTTCTGTCATCTTTTTGGTATTACAAATTGCCGGTACTGGTGGTACCTTCCCCGTAGAAATGTTACCAAAACCTTATCAGGTAGCTCTCCCCATCACTCCCTTCTATCCGGCCTTAAATCTTATGAGAGAAACCATCGGTGGTTTCTACGGCAACTACTACCTGAAGTACATGTTGATCCTCTTCTCCCATACGATCATCCCCTTACTACTAGGTCTCATCTTCAGAACGCCGATCATCCATATGCTTGAAAAAGTGGATAAGGAATTGGAGAAGACGGCCATGATTGTATAGATATAGAGATGAATAGATATAAGATATAGATATATATACTTTATATATACTTATATCATATCATATCATATAAAAAAAAAATAAAAAATTAAAAAAAAAAAAAAAAAAAAAAAATAAAAATAAAAAAAAATAAAAAAAAAAAAAAAATAAATATTAAAAAAAAAAGTAAAAAAATTAAAAATTAATAAACAAATCAATATTTTGTGAATAATAATAATATTAATAAGAAAAAATAATAATCATTTTTCTTTTTTTTACTCTTTATTTATAAAGATTAAAATAGGAAAGAAAAAAAAACAAAAAAACAAAAAAATAAAAAAAAATAAAAAAAAAATAAAAAAAATTATTTAAAAAAAAAAAAATTAAAAAATAAAAAATATTAATAAATTAATAAATAGTAGTAATAAAAAATTTTTTTTTAAAGTTCATATAATAACGTTTCTTTTTTCTTTCTTTTTTCTTTTTTCTTTTTTTTTTTTTAATTATTATTATTATTTTTTTTGTGAAATTAAAAATATAAATTGGATACTTAAAAAAAATTAATGGACTTTTAAAATACATATTATAAAGAATAAAATGGAAGTAAATAAAAAAAAAAAAAAAAAAAAAAAAAAGGAGTTATTTTTATTATTATTATTTTTTAAGTATTATTATCTTCTTAAAAAAATTTTTTTTTTACCCTTTAATGTTTTTTTTTTTTTTTTATATTTTTATTTTTATTTTCAATTTTAATTTTAGTTAATTAATAGAAATAGTTTTTTTTTATTTATTTAGTTTCTACAGAACT
>JACVTC010000218.1:0-10000 GCA_016946835.1 Neocallimastix lanati (nom. inval.) | reverse complement strand
ACAGAATGAACAAATAATACTAATTGTGCTAGAATAATATAAATTATTCTAACCTTATAGATTATTCTATTCTATATAATTGGAACTTTCCAATATTCTTCAAATATTACTAAATAGAAATCTTAAGTTAATAAATCACTAATTAACTTATAATTCCTTTTTGAATTATCGATCCGATTCCATTATAATGTATTAAAAATCTTTAGCCAAGAATATTGTCCTTGCCCACTTAATATATTAATATTATATTTCTTTTGTATTATGTTATATTGAAAATAATCAAATCTATTTAATTAGTTATTAAAATTTTCGTTATCAATATAAATTTATTTTTAATTACTAAATTTAACTAAACCACAATAAAATATTCTGTATAATCTCTTTATTTTTATTTTATATATATATTAGTATTAAACTATTATTAAATAATTAATAATTCAATAATATATAACTACTATTTATAACAATAATATTATTAACTAAAATAATAATTCAATTTCAATTTAAATGTTTTATTTATAAAAATAATTAGTAATTAGTTTATTAAAAAAATAGTTAGGCTTTACAAATTTTAATTTGATAAAAAAATATAAATACATGTAATTTTAGTGAAATAAAATATAATCAATAACTTTCTTTTTATTAAATAAATAATTATATTATTATTTTTCTTTTATAAATTTAAATAAATAAATATTGATTTTAAAACAAATTATTTTTTTTTTATTGTAATTTTATTATTTGTGTTAATTATTATTATATTCCTAAAATTATATGAACCATACCATGAAAAATTGGTGGAGATATCGGGGAATATAATAATAAATTAATACATTGGGGATAAAATTATAATATTAATAAATAATTTTTCTAATAAAACAAATATTTTTTTTAAAAAAAGAAAACAATTTTTATATTTTTAACTAATTATTATTAATTGTTAAAAATATTAATTAATATTAAGTTAAACTAATATTCGTGCATAGATTTCCGGGTTAAGTTTATCCTACATAGTAATTGGGCTAGTAGGCTCTGGACTGCTATTTTTTATATTGAAAATAGTAACCGTGGCACACGCGTGGCATGACACCTTTCAAGAGGTAAGCTGCACGTCAGACAGTGTGTACTATCAGATTGCACGATTATTATAATTTAATAAATGATTAATAATAATAAATAATTAATAATTTTATTAGTTAAAAGATTTATTTTTTTTAATTTTTTTTTTATTTTTATTTTTTTATAACAATTTATACATTACGAGGTTTAGCATTCTATAGATACAATAAATTTTATTTTATGAGAACATCCAGTACTTCCAGTACTCCAACAGAGAGTACTCCAGAAAGTAAGCTTAGCTTCAGAGAATTAAAGAAAGAATTAAAAGATTTTGAAAAGCTTACTAAACAAAACCTTGACATCAACTCCTGGGCAAATGAGTTAAAGGCATGGATAAAATACCAACATATCAAGGATCCTGAAACTATTTTTACTGCTTGTATATTAACGGCTTCTGGAGAACCAAGAGAAATTATCCAAGAACTAGAAGATGGAAATGACCTTACTGAAGATGAAGATTCTGATTTCGATAGCGATAATGAAGGAGAAGATGATGAAGAAAGTGAATCTACTACCACCTACCCAAGCCTTGATGAAATCATAAATCATCTGAAGACTTTCTATGGACTTAAAGAAGATCAAACCAACTTGTTACGAGAATTGCGTTCCATGAAAATAAAGAAGAACGAGAAAGTTAAAGATTTTAATGTCCGTTATAGATCTTTGTACCATAAATTGGATAAAAAGAGAAGAAGAAAAATTAGTGTTTTAGATTATGCAGATTCCTTAACCAATAATCCTGACGCATGGAGAAAGGTTATGCTTAAAGACAATATTTCTATTACCAAAGCATTCGCTATAGCTGAAAAAGTTGATCGTTTATCTATTAAAAATAGTACTGAATATTATGATAAGACTCGTTACAATCTCCTTAACTCTAAAAGTAATTTTAATAAGAACATTTCAAATGATTTTAACAAACCAAAAACCCACAAAAATGTATCTATAGAAAATCTCACTAACAAGATGAAAGAAATGAAAATTAGTACTTGCTGGTTTTGTAGCAATGAAGGACATACCAAACGAAACTGTCCTAAATTAAATTCTATATTGGAAAATAACCGCAAGAAGTTTTATGAAAATTATTTAAACCACTAAAAGGGAGAAGAAGCACTCCCATCGTCAAAAAAATTGCTTCAGTCTGCCATCGTCCCAAAACAGTTGACTTAAAAGAAGATGATGATTATGAAGAAATTGCTGATTTCCAAGAAGGTACTACTACGGATTATTACGAAGATTTTGATGATGAGTCGGATGGTTCCAAAGAATTGGATTACTTAGTAAACGTTATAAAGAGAAAGGCAAATCCTAAAGATGAAGAGACTAGTGACCAAAGAGGAAAGAGGGTTCACCGTAGTCTAAGAGATGATCCTAAGCCAATAGTTACTCCAGGTTTACGAAAACAAAAAGAAAATCAATTAAGGGGAACATCGCGACCAGTCAAAAAGCCAACAACTCAATTACATCCTTCGATTATGGCTCAACCCAGAATAGAGAAAGAAAAGAGGATTGAGAAAGAGCTAAGAGATAAGGAAAGAGCTAGTACTAGTACTTCTGTGGAAAATAATAAAAATAGTAATGTTAATATTATTAATGATGAAACTTCTCAGGAAGGAAATAATTCTAAACAAACTTTAAATAAATTAATTCAAGAAAAATCATCAGAAAAATCAACTGAAATTATGCCAACTAGAATTCCAAAAAGAATACAAATGCAAACTGATTGTGATAGTTATGACGTGATCAAAGATTTAAACTCCAGTAATTGCAATATTACATTTGGACAATTATTGGACGTTGCTCCAAAGATACGGTCTCAAGTATCACAAGGACTTAAATTAGAAAAGAATAATACTAAAATTTCAGGTGCAGTGGATAATATGTGTGCTACTACAATAATAACGAACAATATAGATCATACATATAAAAGTAAACATCATGAACCACAAGAAGATGATATTGCTATGGTTGATGTAATAGTAGATGGAGTTCGTGGTAAGGCTTTAATAGATTCATGTAGCAATTTAAGTATTATCACAAAGCAATTTTTAGATAAATTAACTTATCAGTATGAACCTATAGGAGTTAGTGCAGGACGAATACGTTTAGCAACGATGAATGATGATTACTCAGAAGATGTGTTAATCAAAGTTCCCGTAAAAATTAATGAACTAGAACTACTTGTTACGTGTAGAATTATAGACAAGGAGGATCCATTCTATGATATATTAATCAACCTCAAAACTCAAATTGATAACCAGTTATTTATACATCCAATTAGATATAGTCTTTGTCGATTTAATGATCAAGGTTTAATTGAAGAAATTGCACCTATTAATAATGAATATGATGACGAAGAAAAATTATTATGTGTAATCAAAGCATTGAATCACCAAGAAGCTAAGCAACAATTGAAAACGATTGAAGGATTACCACCCATAAAATATATATATGACACAGTTTTTCAAAGTACAATTAATTCAAATTATAGAGAAGCTATTACTAAATTACTTGAAGAATATATTGATATAATTGCAACTTCTTCTGAAGAATTAACACCTTCAGATTTATCACCACACAAAATTATTCTTAAGGAAGGAGTTAAACCTATTAAACAAAAATTTTATCGACTTAGTAAATTAAAAACAGATATCTTAAAAGAAGAATTAACCAAACTCATATATAAACGATTAATTGAACCTTCATGTTCAGAATGGTCATCACCAGTAGTACTTGTGCCTAAAAAGAACGGTAAATGGCGCCTGTGTATTGACTATAGGAAAGTAAATGAAGCAACTAAGAAGGATTCTTATTCTTTACCAAATATTGAGGAAATTTTTGATAGCTTAGATGGAGCAAAAATCTTCTCAACATTAGATCTTTATTCCGGTTATCATCAAATATTAATGGATGATGATAGTGTTGAAATCACTACCTTTACAACTAAGTTCGGAAACTACCAATTCAAGGTAATGCCCTTCGGTTTAACAGGTGCTCCAGCTACATTCCAAAGAGAAATGAACCGTATACTATTCCCGTTAATAGGAAAATGCGTATATAACTTTATCGATGATATTTTAATCTACTCAAGAACTGAAGAAGAACACCTAGAACATCTTAAACAAGTCTTAGAAATATTCAAGGAACATAAGTTAAAAATCAATATCGAAAAGTGTTCTTTCATGCAAACTGAAGTAGAAGTACTGGGACATAAAGTATCCTCAGAAGGTTTAAGTCCATTGGAAAACAAAGTTGAAGCTATTAAAGAATGGAAGGCTCCCTCTAACATTCATGAACTTCGATCATTTTTAGGAGCCATTGGATATTATAGAAATTTTATTAAGGACTTTGCAAAAGTTACTGCTCCTCTATGCATTCTATTAAGAAAAGGTATTAAGTTTGAATGGAAAAAGGAACAAGAAGAAAGTTTTAAAATTCTTAAGGAAAGATTAATCAATGCCCCAATATTAAGATTTCCTAGATTTGATAGAGAATTTATTATAAGAACAGATGCTTCCTATGATGGAATAGGCGGTGTGCTTTTACAAAAGGATGATGAAACTGGAAAGGAGCATCCGGTTCATTATATTAGTAGAAGTTTATCTAAATCGGAAAAGAATTATGGAATTACGGATCTAGAAGGTGCTGCTCTAATTTACTGTATTAATAAATTAAAATCTTATATTATGGGAAATCCTAAGCAAACTATAGTATATACAGATCATAGACCATTAATCGGATTACTTAAAAGTAAGGAACCACAAAATTCTCGTCATACTAGATGGTGTTTGACTGTCAGTATGTTAGGAATTGATTTACGATATGAAGCTGGGAAGAATAATGTTGTCGCAGATGCTTTATCAAGAATGAAAAATGAAAAAGAAAAAGTTGTATTAACAACACAAATAATCAAAGAACAAGATGAAAACCTGCTTTCAAGAACCATTAAGGAATTTATTGAAGAAAAATTTACGACAATTGATGGTGTGGACTACTTTGTTGATGGCAATAATTATAGAAAATTAGTTACAGATACAAAAGAAAAACTTCAATTAATTTTTCAAGCACACAGTATAGGACACGAAGGCTATTACAAGACATACCAACGTTTGAAAAAGAGCTACTATTGGAACAATATGGTTAATGACATTAAGCGAATTATAGGTAAATGTGAAAAATGTCAATTAAATAAATCTCAACCATACCCTGAACCAACGGAAGATAAACCAACTGAAGTGGAAGGACCATTTACACACTTAGGATTGGACATTATAGGACCTCTAAGTAAAACCAGAAATAATAATCAATATATAATCGTTGTGGTTGATTATTTTACTAAATGGGTTGAGGCAGAGCCCACTGAAAATGTTACTTCTCAGGATGTGATAAAATTTTTAATTAATGTATTTGCTCGACACGGTGTACCTCAAATTATCACTACTGATAATGGAACACAATTTACATCAGATATGACAAAAATCTTCCTTGATTTATATGATGTATATGTTAAATTTATCACTCCATATCATCCTGAAAGCAATGGTTTAGTTGAGAATCGTAATAAAGAAATTGGAAAATTATTACGATTACTAGGACAACAACACAAAGAATGGGATGAAATTTTACCATCTGCACTTTGGGCTTTAAGAACTACTAAAAACTCAATCACCAACCATTCAAGTTTTGAATTAGTTTATGGAAGGGAGGACCAACAACCTTTTGACATTGCTGCCAGACCAACTAAGGGTATAAATAAGTCTTCTGACGAAATTCTACTGGAAAAATTTGTATCACACTACCAATGGGTAATGGAGGCCGCATCTAATATCAAAAATGCTTCGAAGTATTGGGCTACTAGGAGAGAAGAAAAGACCAGTATGAATCAAGCTAAAAGAATAAAACCAGGTGATTTAGTACTAGTAAGAAACTTTAATCGAACTAAATTAGAACCTTACTTTGTTGGACCTATGAAAGTGGTAAAGAAACAATTCAATACAGTCACTTTAGCTGATCCTGCTACTAATATACAAATGAATCGTAATGTTCATTTGAAAAATATTGTCAAGTTTAACTCAGCTTCTACCTAGCTTGAGTCTTAGCGGGGGCATCTTAATACAGAATGAACAAATAATACTAATTGTGCTGGAATAATTTAAATTATTCTAACCTTATAGATTATTCTATTCTATATAATTGGAACTTTCCAATATTCTTCAAATATTACTAAATAGAAATCTTAAGTTAATAAATCACTAATTAACTTATAATTCCTTTTTGAATTATCGATCCGATTCCATTATAATGTATTAAAAATCTTTAGCCAAGAATATTGTCCTTGCCCACTTAATATATTAATATTGTATTTCTTTTGTATTATGTTATATTGAAAATAATCAAATCTATTTAATTAGTTATTAAAATTTTCGTTATCAATATAAATTTATTTTTAATTACTAAATTTAACTAAACCACAATAAAATATTCTGTATAATCTCTTTATTTTTATTTTATATATATTAGTATTAAACTATTATTAAATAATTAATAATTCAATAATATATAACTACTATTTATAACAATAATATTATTAACTAAAATAATAATTCAATTTCAATTTAAATGTTTTATTTATAAAAATAATTAGTAATTAGTTTATTAAAAAAATAGTTAGGCTTTACAAATTTTAATTTGATAAAAAAATATAAATACATGTAATTTTAGTGAAATAAAATATAATCAATAACTTTCTTTTTATTAAATAAATAATTATATTATTATTTTTCTTTTATAAATTTAAATAAATAAATATTGATTTTAAAACAAATTATTTTTTTTTTATTGTAATTTTATTATTTGTGTTAATTATTATTATATTCCTAAAATTATATGAACCATACCAATGTTGAAAAAGAACAAAATAATAATTATTAAATTGTAATAATTTTCATAATATATTACAAATATTCCAATTATAATTATTATTGATTTCTTATTAAATTAAACTTTCCTATATTCTTCTTTCATGGAAATTCTAAAATATTGATAGTAAATATTATTATTTTTCTAAAAGTTTCTAAAAGATTTCTATATTAAGAATCCCTTAAATAAATTCTATAAATTTTTAGAAAATTCTAAATAATTAAAATAAAAATATTGGTTGATTATTAATATATATATATATATATATAAAAAAAAAAAAAAAAAAAAATTTTTTTTTTAGAATAAATTAGTAATAAAAATATTATATATTGTAATTATTATAACCAATTAAAAAAAAAAAAAAAAAAAAAAAAAAAAAAAAATTTTTTTTTACTAATAAAATTTAAAATTATTAGTAATGACTTTCTAACGTTTTCGAAAAGATTTTGTCATATTTATTCAATTATACTCTTAATAAATATAAAATATATTGAATAATTATTAAAATCAATTTCAAAAATCCTAATTTTAATTCAAACTCTTTTTTTTATTGAGGCTTTACAATTAAAAATAAAATTGAAAAAGTATAAATAGACCTATGTCTACTCAAAAAAAAAAAAAGCAGAATCTTTCCTTAGATTATAATAAGATTAATAACAAAATTAAAATAATAAAAATAAAATTAATAATAAGAATATTTTTAGTTAGTTTTAAATAGTTTAGTCTTAAAAAAAAAAAAAAAAAAAAAAAAAAAAAAAAAAAAAAATTTTTAGTTTTAAATAGTTTAGTTTTAAAATAGTTTAGTTTGTTTAGTTTTAAATAGTTTAGTTTTGATAGTTAGTTATTTAATTAAATTTTTAGTTATAATAGTTTAGTTAATATTATTAAGTAATTTATTTAGTTTAGTGCATAATTTAATAAATAGTTTTATTTAGTTATATAAAATAAAAAAAAAATTATATTGTTTAATAAATAATTGTAATAATTAATTTTCTTATTAGTTAAAAAAAAAATATAAACAAATAAACACATAAACAAATAAACATAAAAAAAAAAAAAAAAAAAAAAATTATCAAAATAAAGTGTATTTATTGTAATCCTTTTATTTCTTATATAACCGAACATTAGAAATGGTGGAGATATCGGGGATATAAGAAATAAAAGTAAGGAAAGATAAATATTATAAAAAGAAAAAAAAAAAAAAGAAAAAAAGAAAAATTTTTTTTGTTAATTATAACTATAAAAAAAAATATTAAAATTTTAGTTTATTAATTGTGATATATAAAATATAAAATTCTTATAATTACTATATATTTGCATATAGTATTTTCACAACGGTATACTGAGTAGAGGTTGTGTAAAAATATAAAAATAATTAAATAAAAGAGAGTAGAATAGGGAAGTCTCTTGTAGAAGCGAGAGAGTAAAGGGTTTTAGAATAAGATTATAAATTAACAGTAAGTTGGATATTGAAAAAGCCGTAAATTCCATGTTTCAATTGGTAGGCACAATAGAAAACTTTATTTATAATTGACGGTTCTAAGATCGAGGTTGAAAATCGTAGAGAGACGACCTGCGGGTTTCGAATATTTTATTTAATTATAATATATGCAAATGAAATAATAATAATAATAAAAAAAAAAAAAAAAAAAAAAAAAAAAATTTTATTTTTGATTCTTAGATATATAATTAGCAGTTGGGAATAACTGGATTATATATATTTTATATTTCTTAATTTTAATTATAGACTGTCGAAAGAATTTCGAGTCTACTATAGGAGGAATAGACTGTCAAAAGGATTTTTGAGTCTAAAAATTAATTTATATTATATTATAAAATCAATAATAATTACTCTATATAAAGAAAAGAAAATTTTTTTTATTAAGTTGGAATATTTATTAATACATTTTTTATTATCAAAGATGACTAACCAGGAAATAGATTTCAAATCTTTGAAAAAGGAACTCAAAGATATTGAAAAATTAACCAAGGATAACTTAGATATTAAGACTTGGGCCTCAGAAATACAATTATGGATTGAGCTTGAAGAAGTTACTAATCCAAAGAAAATATTTATTGCATGCGTTTTAACATCTACGGGTGAACCGAGGAAGGTAATTCAAGAATTGAAGAATAATTTGGATAACTATGATAGTGATGATGAAGATGAAGATAATGATGAAAGTGACAATGAAAGTAACGACGAAAATGATACTTCTTATCCTACATTCTCAGAGATTATTGATGCATTAGAGACGTTTTATGGCATTAAGGAAGATCAGAATTTATTAGTAAGAGAAATACGTTCCCTAAGAATAAAACGTAATGAAAAAGTGAAAGATTTTAACACACGCTTTAGATCTTTATACTTGAAACTAGACAAGAAGCATAAGAAGCAAGTAAGTGTTCTAGATTACGTGGATTCTTTAAGAAACAATGAAGAGGCATGGAAAAGAGTCTCCTTACAAGATGATATTTCTTTAAAACAAGCTTATGAAGCCGCTGAAAAGGTAGATAGATTAATGATTAACCAAACCGACTTACAAATCAAGAGAATTACCATCGAAACAATTATAATAGTAATAATACCTTCAAACGAAATTCTCCCTCTATACCTTATAATAAGAAATTAGAGTCCGAAGAACTAAAGAGAAACTAATGTAGATGTTGAAAGGGAAGATCTTACTAGTAAAATGAAACATTTAACTATTAAAACTTGTTTCTATTGTGAAGAAAAAGGTCATTACAGTAATCATTGTCCTAAACTTCAGTCCATTATTCAAGAAAACAAAAGAAAGTACTTCAATCAAAACCACAATATGCCTTTAAATCAATAGTCGGGAGTAGAAGCACTCCCGGAACAAAAAAATTAGCTTCAATTCAATTTCACCCTAATAAAGAGATTTCCTTCCCAGATGTTCTGACAGTAAATAAAATTGGTAGTGAGGAAGAAACGAACTCA
>JACVTC010000217.1:0-167967 GCA_016946835.1 Neocallimastix lanati (nom. inval.) | reverse complement strand
GGATAAATTAATTTAATTATGATAATTATTTTAATTATTCTTATTTTTACATTCGAATCCATAAATTTTTTTAGTAATTAAACACATTTTATGAAATTATTTGCTATTATAAAAAGAATAAAAGTATTGTATATATTCTTTGTATTTACGTATATAATGTTTTGTATATAATATAAATAAGCAAAACTAAAAAATGATATTTAATATCCTTCAAAAATAATAATGTAGATAAGTAATAATGTTATAGTGTATGTGCTTGTGGCTTGCTGCATCCAACATCTCCAAATCTTGTGTTCTGTTATCATCACTGAGAGCTTCGACGCCGAAACGGTCTCGCATGGGAGCACTTTATGTGGTCATCCTGATAAACCCGCTATAAAGTTTGTCTGATATTAATTGTCTGTTGTGGCTGGGATAATATGATCACGACTTATAAGGGATAGTCCAAAAAAAAAAAAAAAAAAAAAACATCCTTCAAAAAGAATTAAAATTTTAACATGTATATATATTAACTGAATTCTTCTTTAAAAATAAAAAATTAATAATTGTTTTTTTTTTTTTTTTTTTTTCTTTTTGAATATCAGATTACTAATTAATACTATTATTTTAAAACTTATATATAATATTGTATTAAAGTTTTAAAAAGTAAAAATAAAAAATAAAAAATAAAAAAAAAAAAAAAAGATAATAAATTTATTAATATTAATTGGCTTTAATAAATTTAACGTTATTCAATTTTAGGTTAAGATTTGTAATTAAATTTTTTACCATTATTAATTAAAAATGATAAAATAATTAATAATTAAAAAAAAGTACTTTGAAAAATTTATGTGTTATATAATTTTGAACTATTTTTAAAAGTACTTTTTTTTATTAAATTATTATTGATAATAGATATTTATAATAAATCCAACTTCGAAAATAAGATATTAATGAAGCATAAATAAATAAATATATATATATATTTTTTTTATTGGTTGGTTTGTTTTTCAATAAAAAGTTAAATAAATATTTCAATAATTTATAGTATATAAATTTTAATATAATAGATTCAATATATTATATAAATATAATATAGTATATAAATAAAATTTTTATCCAAAGAAAATATTAATTCTATTCTTTTTCTTAAAAAAATTTAAAACATTTCATTTAAACCAATACACTTATTTACATAATCTAATATATTAATTTAATATTTCTATTGTATTTCAATATATTAAATAATAATCCTGATTAAAAACTATTTGTTATTTCAAAAGTAAATAATATCAAAAAGAAAATCCTTAAATAAAATATTATTATATATTATATGTTTTTCATGAATAGGTTAAAATTAATTAGAATTAAAATTATAAATATAGTTTATAACTAATTATTAATCATAATTTCATATATTATTAAATTAATAAAATAATGAAATAAATATAAAATATATAAGATATAAATTTAATATATATAAATTATATATTTTTATTTTTTTTTATAAAAAAATACATTTATAAAAAGATATATTTATAAAAAAATACATTTATTTCCTTTACGATTTTTTTTTACAATTAATAAAGAATTAATAAAGTAAAATTATTTTTGATTTAATTTTATAAAAAAAAAAATAAAAAGGTATATTATTACTTTTTTTTAAATAAATATCTATACAGTTAAAAATTTATAAAAGTCAAAAAAAAAAAAAAAAAAAACAGTGTTTCATATACAATTTATTTTATATTTATATTGAATTATTTAAAAACATCACAATTTAATAAATAAATTTTCTAATGGATTTCAATCTATAAATTTAGCCTACTTTTCTTTTATTATTATAATTAGTAATAATAAAATAATAACATATATATATATTTTTTCAGTAAGAAAAAATTCTCGATAAAATTATTTGTAGAATAATAATTTTAAATGATTTACGAAAAGAAAAAATTAAAATAAAATATAATAAATAATTCAATATATATATTTTAATCTTATTAATTCGAAGTAAAAATTTTATAAAGATTAAATAAATTATAATTATTTATTATTAATAGAATTTTTTATAAAGTACAAAAGAATATATCATAAATATTTTAATAAAATGAGACTGAAACCTGAAATATTAATCATTTTTAAATAGAAATTTGTAAAAATTAATAATTTTGAAAAATATTTTATAATATATTATCAAATATTTATGTTTAATATTAATATTTATATATAATTAAAGATATTTACAATATGGGTGAATCAAGAACAGAACTTTTAACTTGGTTAAATGATTTATTACAATTAAATTATACCAAAATTGAACAATGTGGAACTGGTACATTAATATAATAATAATTTATTTATTATTAAAGAAAAAAAAAAAGATGTAAACTTATTAATATTATAATTTATATAGGTGCCGCTCTCTGTCAAATTATGGATTCAATTTATCGTATATATTATAATATAAATTTGTTGATGATATACATTTAAAAATTAATAATATTAGTATTAATAATAATATAATTTATATTTAAAATTATAATTATTTATTTATTTATTTTTTGTTTGTATGTTTGTTTTTTTGTAAAACAAATAAAAAATAGCAGGAGATGTTCCATTAAGAAGAGTAAATTTCACTACCAATTTAGAATATGAATATATTCAAAATTTCAAAATTTTACAACAAGTTTTGATAAACATGGTATTGAAAAGGTATATGATATAAACAAATATTATAAATTTCATTTAGTTTTTTATGTATATAGTAATCATGCTTTAATTTAAATTTTTATAAATCTACACAAGGCCATTCCAGTTCAAAGATTAATGAAATGTAGATTCCAAGATAATTTAGAATTTTTACAATGGATGAAAAAATTCTGGGATACTTATTACTCCGGTAATGCTTATGATGCAGTAGCTAGAAGAAATGCTTCTGCAAAAAAAGGAACTAAAAAAATGAATTCAGTTAAGCCACGTGTTGTTACTTCAAGACCAAGTACTGCTTCCTCTCGTTCAACTCCTACTACTAGATCTACTGGCTTAAAAAGTAATACAGGAGTTAAATCAAACACTTTAAAATCAAAATCTGTTGATAATCATGCTGCTGAACAACAATGGTATATATATATAAATAAACATTAAATAAATACTTTGCGAAAGTTAGTAATATTTTATATATACTAAAAGTCATTTTCTTTTGAAATATTTTATTTTTTAAATTAATAAATATAATATATATAATTATTTTATAAGGGCTATTAAAAAAGCTGAACTTGAAGCTGAATATCAAAATTCAATGAATGAATTATCTGGCGAAATCACAGGATTAAAGGCAACAGTTGAAGCATTAGAAAAAGAAAGAGACTTTTATTTCGGTAAACTTAGAGATATTGAAGTTTTAATACAAAATCAAATCGAAATCGTAAGTCTCTAGAAATTTAATAAAAAAAAAATTGTAATATAGTTATATAATGATAATATTAATAATAAACTTTTAATTAATATATATATATATATATAATTATCCTTGAAAATTAATTATATAATATAGTCTCCAATAGAATGTCAAGAATTTATGAAAGAAGTTCAAACCATATTATATAGCACTGAAGTAGGAATTTATTTTATTTACATATTCATTTGTAATGAATTGACTATACTAAAAAAAAATTTTTTTGCTAATATAAATAAATTATAAATATAAATAAATTATAATACATAAAATAAATTATTAAATAATAGGATGGTTTTGAAATACCTGATCAAGGCGAAGAATTAGAAAATCAAGAATTAGAAAATCCAGAAGACGAAATGTTTTAGTTTTGATAAAATAATAAGTGATAATAATTAATATCTTTAATAATTTAAAGCGATTACAATATTAAAATCACGAATAACATTTAATTATTATTTAATATTTAATATTAATATAATTTACGACGATTTATAAATAATATATAATAATAATAAAGATAAAAATGCATATATATATATAAATAAAATAATCTTTTTTTTTTTTTTTTATTTATCGTTTATATATAAAATAATTTTTTAAATAACATACAAGTAGTTCATTATTAAAGTAATAAACTAAAAGTAAAAGAAAAAATATATATATATAAAAAAAAAGAAAATAAAAATAAAATAAAAATAAAAATTAATAAGTAAAAATAAATAAAAATTAAAATAAATTTTGAATATATAATAAAAAAAATTTTTTTTTTTATATAAATCAATATTTAAATAATAATTTATTTTCAATTTTTTTGACAAAAATTTTATTTTTTAAAAAAATAAAAAAAAATATATATGTATATATATTTATATATAGATTATAAATTTAAATATGGTATATTATCATTATTATTATTATTAAGATAAAAAAAAAAAAAAAACCTTATTACTTTTTTTTTAGTTTAGTTTAGTTTAGTTTAGTTTAGTTTAGTTCGTTTATAGTTGTCAATTCCACATCACATTGATATAATGTTTTAATCTCTTAATATATATATAGAAACATAAATTATATATTTTCTACATAAAAATTTTTTCAAGAGAAGTTTCACTGGTTCGTTATAGACCCTGAATTCTCCTCCTTCATTTTTTTTTTTATATAATAAAATACAAAAACCAATATGGGTTTTTAAATCTTCAAAGGGAGAAAATCTTCATCCCTTTAGATTGTAGAGAAACGGTTTTTTTTTTAAAAAAAAAAAAAAAAAAAAAAAAAAAAAAAAAAAAACTTAAACTTTATTACATATATAAATTCATTTAATTTAAATGAATTTATTAAAATAAAAAAAAAAAAAAAGGTTTCATATATTTAAATGTATATTAATATATAATAATAACGTTACACAATATAACAAAATGTAATTTAATATATTTTCAAATAACTAATTTTTCAAATAAATTATTATTTTTATAATTTATTGATACTTTTATACTATTAATTCCAATGAATTTACTATTATTATTGACTCTTTTAATAGATCATGTGAATCAATTCATAAAAAATGCTAAAGAATTTAGGAAAAAAAGAATATTTATATTAGATTAAAATTAGATCATTAGTTATATATAACATATATATTAATATACATATATTTAAAATAAGCATATTTACATTAATAGAATAGCAAAATAATTCAATTTATTAAATAATTCCTCTATTATATATGATGTTAATTATTTTAAAAATTTTGAATTTCTTTAATTTTCATTGAAATTTTGTTTTTTATAGTTATATCAACAACTATTTAATTAAATTTTATTAGTATTTTTTTTTTATCTTTTATTTTTTTTTTCTTTAATATTAATATGTAAATATTATATTTTTTTCTTGATTATAAAAAGATTTTTTTCTCTTAACTTTTTCTGAATTTTATTTGGAATTATAATTTAATCATCACCTTAAATTACTTTTTTTTTTTTTTTTTTCCTGTACTATTATTATTATAATAATTATTATTATAATTACCATAACTTTTTTTTTATTAGAAATAATAACTAAATAATTGTTCCATTATTTCGTACGACTCTTTCTTTTTCTTCTCAAAGATTTTGGTTTTCTTTGAATTTTCATTGAAATTATTGTCAAATCCCCATCACCTTCTTCATTATCTATATTATTACCATAGTAATCATTATTAGAAACCTTATCTTTTTTTTGAATTGAATTATATTTACGTCTCTTTACACTTTTTCTATCATCATCTATAATAATAACACTACCACTAGTACTATTATTATCATTATTAATATCATTATTGTTATTATCATCATTAATAACATCATTATTAGTATCATTATTAATATTTTTATTGATATCCTTATTAATATCATTATTATAAGTATAATTAATATCTTTATTAATATCATTAATATCATTATTATAAATATCTTCATTAATAACATTATTATTGATATTATTATTATTATAATTATTATTATTACTGTTACTATTAGTAGTAGTAGTAGTAGTAGTAGCAGTAGTAGTAGTAGTAGTATTTAACTTTTTTTGAGAAGTACTCTTATTATATTTAATTAATTCTTTTCCTGATTTATCTATATTGTGTTTATCAATAATTTTTACCATTTCATCAATATAATTTTCATCAAGTAGATTTACCTTTAAATTTAATCCATTTTTATCTTGTTTTTGTTTTTTAACCTTAGTATTTGACACTTTTTTCTTTAAAATTGATTTTTTCCTTTGATTAAGCTTTTGTTTTGATTTTTGTCTTTGTAATCTTTGACTAATTGTTTTCTTTTTAGTATTATTTTTATTATTTATTTCATATATTTGATCCTGAATAATTATTACATCATCACTACCTTGATTACTTTTATTACTACTATTTTCTGTTTGAGGATCCTCTCTAATAAGAATAATGTCATTATTATTATCATCATAATTATTATCATTATCATTATCATTATCATTATCATTATCATTATCATTATCATTATCATTATCATTATCATTATCATTATTATTATTATCATTATTATTATTATCATTATTATTATTATCATTATTATCATTATTAATTTCTTGTTTCAATTCTTGATTACTTATCAATATTTCAAAGTTTTCATCCTTAATAGTAAAATCTTGATTTGGTTTTAAATAATTTTGATTATTACTAATATCATTTATTGGCTCTTCATTTAATTTATCATTTATATTAATTGGTTCTTTTTGATCTTTGTTAAAAGATTTTTCATTAGTATTAATTATATCCTCATTTATATTAGTATCGTTTGTAGTAATTTCATTATTGATTTCATTAATATTATAATTATGTGATTGAATATGAGTATATTTATTACTTTGGTTATTATTTTTATTTTTATCATTACTAATATTCATATCTAATGCATCATCTAATATTAATATATTATTGGAATCATTCTTTTCTTCATCTCCTTCCTTTAAAATCACAAATTTATTCCCTTCAATACGATAATTTTTTAATTTTCCAAATTCCAATTTTCTTCTATTTATTTTTTTATTTGTATTATCTTCAAATTCAATTTTTCCATTATCAGTATTATTGTTATAATTATTGTATTGATTAGTATGATTAAAATAATCAATATTATTACTATTATTAGTATTTATACTAGTATTAATATTAGTATTAGTACTAGTATTACTAATAATACTGGTATTAAGATTAGTATTGATATTGATATGTTTGGTTTCATTAGTATTACTAATATTATTATTAATTTTTTTCATGGATGGTTTTTCTATATTAATTATACTATTTTTATTCATTTCTATTTTTTTATCAATATTTAGATTAGCTATTTTAATATTAGTGTTAGTATTAGTGTTAGTATTAGTATTATCCGTATTTTTAGTATTATTAGTAATTTCTTTCAGGGATGAGTTCTTCGTACTAACAGTACTGTTTTTATCTATTTCTATTTTAGAAATTCTTTTATTAACAATACTTAAATCATTAACTTTAGTTTCTTGTTTTTTCTCAAGTAGCATCTTATTGTTGAAAGAAAACTTACTTACTAGTTTTTTATTCTTGTCGTTTGATTTACTATTATTATTTACTCTTTCTTTGTTGTAACCACTAATAGCCTCATCAATAATATTTTTTAATACACCTCCTCTTGAATTCGTATTTTCTAATATGAGATTAGAATCCATTGATTGAGTTGATATTGAATTAAATTCGGTTAAATCAATTAGACTACTTACAAAGTGTTCTCTTGAAGAGGTAATTAATTTCTTTTTTTCATCATAATTTTCATTATTTTTATCAATTTTTTCTTTCTCTATACTAACTGAACTATCTAATGTATATTTTTTATTCACAAGATTAGACTCATTATCATCTATAACGATTATAGATTCTTCAGATAATCTTTTTTTTTTTAATAAATTACTATTATTTTCTTTTATAGAATGATTTTCATTCTTTGGTTTCTTTAACTTTCGATTGGTACCTTTCCTTTTTGAATTATTAATTACTTCTCCAATTATTTCTACAATATCATCATCCGTATTTTCTCGTCTTAATGGTGAATTAGTATTACTTTCTATTATTTCTGGTTCGTCAATTATTTCAATGCTATCAATAACTATTGGATTATGAATTCCACCTATTGAATCGGAATATAATAAATTATTTTTTGAAGTACTACATTTAAAATTTTTATTATTCCTATTACGGGAATTACTACGTAAATTATAACCTGATTTACTCTGTGAAATATTATCATTATCAATTCTCTTTGCGTAAGGCAATTTATTTTCAATTATTATAATATGTTCATCAGTATATTCAGCCTCATCATTAAAATTGCTATATTTTAACTCATCAGAACTAAAAGATGATAATGTAAATGAATTCAATGATTCAAAACTACTAGCCGAACTAATATCAGAATCAAAAAGAAATCCATTTTTTTCTCTCTCCTTTTGAATATCTTCAAAATAATCAATATATTGATTTAATCGCTTTGTAATTGATATATCTGCTAAATCTAAAAAATCCTTTTTAAAATAGTTATTGGAATTAGTATTATTTGATTTTTCTATTGGGTATAACTTACTATCAGAAAGTACAGAATTGTTTGCATTTGAATTGTTATTAGCTATATTTATAGTATTAAAATTCAATAATGATTCTAATAATTTATTATTACTAGAAATATCATTTTTTAATTTAAATGATAAAATGTTATTTATTGTTTGTTTATTAATATTAATTAATAATTTCGGGTTCACTCTATCTTTATTTCTATTCAAACCGAATAATAGTCTATCAGTATTATTATCGTTATTGTGTTTAAAATTAGAGATATTATCATTATTGTTATTGTTTTTTTTAATGTTTTCATTAATATTATTATTATGACTATTATTATTATTATTATTATTATTATTATTATTATTATTATTATTATTATTATTATTATTATTATTATTATTATTATTATTATTATTATTATTATTATTATTATTATTATTATTATTATTATTATTATTATTATTATTATTATTATTATTACTATTATTATTATTATTATTATTATCATCATCATTATTATTATTATTATTATTATTATTATTATTATTATTATTATTATTATTATTATTATTATTATTATTATTAATTCTATCATCATTATCGTTATTATTATTATTATTATGACTATCATTATTGTCATTACTGTTATTATAATTATCATTGTTGTTATCATTATTATCTGACGAATCTTTATTTATATTAGTATTATCATTGTCATTATCATTATTATCATTGTTATCACTTTCACTATCATTTATATTACTAGTATTATCTTTATTATCATATTTTTGATTATTAATATTATTAAATTTATCTTTATTATCACTTTTACTATTTATATATATACATTTAATACTATTACTGTTATTGATATATATTTCCATATATTGATTTTGAAAAGTTTTATTATAATACTTATAATTAAGAAAATTGCAATTTTTAAAATTTTCATTTTGTTTTAGATATATCTTATTTTGTTGATTAAAAGGCAAAAATTGAAATTGTGATTCACATATATTATTCATATTTACTAATGTATTTTCATTAATCAAAATAATAAAAATATATACTATATAAAAAGAGGTTTCATTAAAATTAATATAACTTATATAAATTTTTTTAGTAAAAAAATTGTTTTGATATTTTTTTTCTTCTTTTTTACCTATACTTCCATCTTTATTATTTTTATTATTTATCCCATTATTTTTCCTTTGAGTTATTTTGTCCTTTTTTTTAAAACTATTATCAATATCTTTTTTAATTTTACATTTACGAGGTGGACCTCTTCTTATATTAATTAAATTTTTAACTAAATAATCACTCTCTATTTTATTTGATTCCTTATTATTCTCAAATAACTTTCCATTTTTTGTACTTTTCTTTTTTGGTCCTTTCTCATTATTTTCATTATTATCATTCTTAATTTTATCTTTATCTTTATTATTATCATCGTTCTTAACTTCATTTTCATTTTGAATATCTGAGCTATTATTTTTAATACTTCTTCGTATATCTATATTATCTATATTATCTTCCTTTTTTTCATTATTCTTATCATTTATTTCCTTATTATTTATTTTTTCCTTTTTGATTTTCTTATCAAATACCCTGTTAACTTTAGTATTTTGTTCATATTTCTTTTTATTTTTATTAATTGTATTTTGAATTTTCATCTCAACTTCATTTGATTCCTTGTCATAATCTTTTTTATTTTTTTTCCTTTGATTACCTTCTTTTTTATTTTCTATATTTATTTCTTTATCTTCAATTTCGTAATTTTTACCTTTATTTTTAAAGTTCTTTTTTTTTTCCTTAATTTTAGATTCCTTCTTTATTTTACCTTTCTTATCATTATTCTTAATATTTGATTTTTCTTCAACTTGATTGGTAAATATATTTTCTTTCCTTATAATTTTTCTTTTTATAGTTTCCTTATCTTCCTTATTCTCTTTTTTAATATTATTATCATTTATATTTAATATTTTATCTTTTTTTTCTGTACTATAATTTACTACTTTTATATCATTATCATTATTATCATTTTTTTGACATTTATTGTTACTTGCTAATTCCATATTATTATCTTGAATATAAATAATATCTGGGTTACCATAACTTTCATTACTACTAATTTTTAGATAATAATTATAATTTTTTTTCCTTTTTTTCATATTTAATGGAACAACGATTTCATCTGAATCAGTTTCATAAGTATTATCATCATTAATAACGACAATATCATTTATTTCAGAATTTGTACTAATTCTATTATCATTGTGACTATTAATATTGTTATTCATTATATTATTTTTTACTATTAATTTTTCATTTTTAACCGTAACTTCATTTTCATTTGGATTCTCTTTTTCAATATTATTTTCATTTGAAAATTCATTTTCATTTTTATTTACATTTAAAATTTTATTTGAATTTGAAATTTTATTAAAAATTTCAATTTCTTTTTTACTATTAATTTTATTTTTTTTTTTTTGGTTTACTTCAATTTCCTCTTCATTTATAATAACACTATTATTATTATTATTATTATTATTATTATTATTATTATTATTATTATTATTATTATTATTATTATTATTATTATTATTATTATTATTATTATTATTATTATTATTATTATTATTATTATTATTATTATTATTATTATTATTATTATTATTATTATTATTATTATTATTATTATTATTATTATTATTATTATTATTATTAGTATTATTATCATCTATTAAATATATTGAGGTATCTTCTTTACAAATTTTATCAAAAACGACATATGGAACATCCATTTCAGATAAAAAGTCTAATTCATCAACAATTTCTTCATTACTAAAATATTCACTATTATTATTAAAACCTAATTCCATAATGGAATCAAAAACTTCTTGCTTATTTTTACTATTATTAATTAATGGAGAAAGTACATTGTAATTTTCTATAAAATCATTTTTGAAATTATAATTTCTATTTTTATTATTTTCATTATCTATATTGGTAAAATTTTGAATTGAATCCTCATTATCAATCTTATTTGTTTTCTTTAATACTCGCTGTGAAATTACTTGTAGTAAAGTATTTTTCTTTGGTACTAAAAGATTATCAAAATCATTTTCGTCATATACAAAATTATTTTCCTCATTCTCCTTTTTTTTACCTTTAATATCTTTTTTATTACTTAAATTAGTTTGAATTGAATCTTCTTCATCCATAGTATTAATCATTGATCCAAATGGTAAAGGTTTAACTGATTTTATAAACCATTGGTCCTCTATTATTTCTCCTGTAAATAAATCAACAACATCATCATCTAATATGGGTTTTGAATAACGAGCAATAATATCTTCCCATCTAGTTTTAAATTGCTTTAATGAATACTGTCCTTTAGTTTGAATATAAGTTTCAAATTCATTTAATAAATTATTTTTAATTTGACCCATTTTTTTTTTTTTTTTTTGGTTTATTAATAATATAGTCCAAAGTTAAATTTAATTTAAAATAATAATAATAATAATAATAATAATAATAATAGTAATAATAATAATAATAATAATAATATAAAAGAGAAATTAATAAATTATCTTCAATTACAATTATAATATTAACAGTGCTTGAAATAAATGATTTTTTTAAACTCAAAATTAATAATATTATTGATATTGAGAAAAAGAATTAGTATTCATAATAATTTATTAATTCTTCCGTCTTTTTTTTTTTTTTTTTTTTTTCAAAATTTCATTTAAAATATATATATCATATCATTATATTATTTAATATAAAAATATACATAAATATATCGATTTTTATTGTTTAATTAATAATATTTAAATTTAATTATTTTTATCCTATTTTAAAGTAAAAAAAAAAAAAAAAAAAAAAAAATTAATTTAAAATGATTAAATTAAATTATTAAAATATAGTTTAAAAAAATTTTTTTTATCGGTATTTAACAACATTATAATTATTCAAATTCATTTTATTATTTATTATTTATACTCTAAAATAAGCCATATTATAAATATGTTAATTATTATTACTTTTTTTACAGCCGCAATTATTGTGAACTTTAACTTAATTTATTCATTCATTTATTAATTACATGAATATTTTTTTTCTTTTATAAAAAAACAGACAATTAATAAAAAAATGAATATTATATGTCCAATTTGAGTATAATAATATTTTAAATAGTAATGTGAAATAGAAAGTTATATTCAAAAATAAAGTGTATAAATGAATTCAGAAAAAAGTTCCTATGCAATGATCCTTACCGCCAAGATTATAATATTTCTGTTTAAAGGAAATTCTTACTCCAGATTAGGGTTTGAATTGACTATTTGAAAGAAAATTATGGTCTTCTCCTTCATCTGGTCCTGTTAACCTGTCTTACTACATTTTCAGCGTTGACGATCCTGGTTAGTTTGCGCTTATACCATAGGAATAGCAATCTTTGTTGAGTAATAAGTAATAGGCATGACTTCTGTAAAAAAAAAAAAAAAAGAGCCACAAATTGCACCAAAAAAAGGAGTTTTAGAATTATCACGTTATTAAACAAAGCATTCCATTCCATATTATAATTTAAATTAATAATGTTTACATCTCCATCATCAAGAAGGAAGTTATATAATCAGTAACACATCACATATATATACACAGTCATTAAATTACCAATATTAACACGATTTTCACCAATTGATCTATTCACTTTATTATTAGTAAAGATACTATTATCTTCACTATCACTAATATTAATATTAATATTTTCACTATCAATTCTAATACTATATTATTTCTATTGTTATTATTATTAATGTTTACTCTTCGTTACTACTATCAGAATCAGTACTTGATGCTACATTATACATAATATCTGTGACAACAATGCTGACATTACTATTTGATATTGTACAATATTTGGTAATTACAAAAAAACGTTAATTATTAGATAGGTATTAAATAGTTATTATAAATCTTATTTATTATACTTTGTTAAACTGTAATTTTCCCTTTCATGTAATATTCATTTAGTTAAATATTAATAAATAAAAGTCATATTAACTATAAATAATCTATATTAAAATTATGAGATATCAATTATATATATATATATTTATAACATAACTATTATCATTGATATTTTATAATATAATTATTACTATTATTTTTAAAAGATGTTATTACTCTTTTTTTTTACAAAAAAAAAAAAAAAAAAAAAAAAAAGAAAAGAAAAAAAAAAAAAAATATATATATATATATATATATTATTTATTTATTTATTTAATATTTATTTTTATTTATTCATTAATTGTTAATATTATTAATTATATAATTGATCAAAATTTTTCCTTTTTATTTTTCTTTTCTCATAATTTATTTACTTATAGTTTACTATTTTTATAATTATATTTTAATTTGCCATTATTATTTTGCTTCTGTTTTATGTTTATATATATATATATATATAATTTTTTTTTTTTTTTTTTTTTTTTTTTTTTTTTTTTTTGCTTTTACTTTTTCTTTTGTTTTTGTTTTTGTTTTTATTTATATATATTTATATATATTTTTTTTATTAGTATTATTTTAGAAATGCATTACATTATTATTATTTTAATTAGTATAATATTATTCTAATTAAATTATATTAATAACTTTTAATTCCGATTATCATAATATATATTATCTATAATGAAATTTTTTATATAAATATATATTACTAATATATTCCAAATTAAAAAAGAAAAAAAAATGGTCAATAATAATGTATTATATATTTATCTAATCTATTCTTTCTTAAATTTTATTTAGTATTTAATTTATTTTCTTCCTTTTCCCTTCTTCTTCTTTGGTTGAGTTTTCTTCTTTGGACCTTGTTTTGGTGGAGTTTTCTTTACTTCTTCAACTGGAGATTCTGGTTTTTCAGTTTTTTCAACTAATGGAACAAATTTACCACCACCAATGTTAGCACTACGAGTACCACCAATACCACCACCAGCAACAGAAGCACCTTGTGGTCCCTTATTTAAGTTCTTTCTCTTATTCTTGTAATTAGATCTTTCATACTTTGGTAACCAACGTTCTGGATCTGGTTTAAAGTTTGGAATAAAGTTTTTAGGAACGAAAGGCTTTCTCTTACGTGGTTTCTTAACACGTGGTTTTTCATTATTAGCAACAGTTTGGTTAACCAATTTCTTATAAGTTTTAGTTGAAGCATAAGATGATTCAAGATCATCAATATTAAGCCCTTTAACTAATTCACTTAGATGATCAGTTTGTAAGAATTGTTCATATTCTTCTGCCTTTTTAATATCAAACTTAGAAAGTGCAATAACTAAACCAGAAATTGCTTCAACATTAGTTGGATCAGCTTTAACAAGTTTCTCATAATCCTTAGCAGCTTCTTCTGGATTATTACAATGTAACTTGAAATCAATAAGCTTCTTAATTAAGGCTTGGTCTTCAGTTGTCTAAAAAATATATTATATAAATAAACATCATATATATATATTTATTATTTATTATTAATTATTAATTATTAATCATCAAATTATCATTTATTAATTATTAATTATTAGTTATTTATTTTGAATTATTAAGTATTTAAAGTACTATTATTATTGTTACTATTATTATTAGTATTATTTTATTATTTTCAATTTATTTATATATATATATATTTATTTATTTATTTATTTAAATTTATATAATCAACTTACATCGTTATTATCAATATAAGTTTGTAATAAATCTAAAGACTTTTCAATGTTGCCACACTTTTCGTTGAGCCATAAAACAAGGGATAAAAGACCGGGATATTCATAAATATCAGAATTTGTACATTTAAGATAAGTTTCTACAGTCTTAAGAGCATCTTCATACTTTTCTTGAATAATCTTAAATTGAGCAACACTTAAACATAATTTTAATGAATTTTTATTTTCATTGAAATGTTTCTATTTGAACAATATGATGATAAAAATGATTAAAAATAATAATAAATAATGAGAAAAAAAATTAAAAATAATTAAAATAATAATAACAATAATAATAAAATAAAAATTTAAAATATTAAATATAATAAAATTATTTTATTCTATATAAATTATTATAAATAATATAAAAATATAAAAAGCAAAAAGTAAAATAATAAAAAATTAATCTCTACCTCTAATTCCTTAAGAGCTTCAGATGCATTCTTTTGTCTGTAAAGAGCAGCTGGCTTAATTAACTTTAATATTTCTTCTTCTGGATATTTATCCATAAGAACATTGGCTTGTTCAATGGCAGCTGTGTACTAGGATTATATATAATAGTAATTAATTTATAAATGTTAATATTAGTAGTTCATATAAATTTGTATAAAAATATTATATTTTCATTCTATAAAAAATTTTTAATTTACCTTATTCATGTATAATGAAAGTAAAACACCATTAATTTCAATACTTTTCTTTTGAGCCATGGTTAATTTATTATCAAGAGCTTGGTTTGATATAGTACGGTACTTTTTACTTGAATCTAAAATATCATTTTCTTTTCTGATAGCAATAACATTGTTTAATGCAATAGCAGTAACAACCTCATCTGCAGACCTTAATAATATTAATAATAATGTTATTAATTAATTAATCATATTAATATTTTAAAAAAAAAAAATTTTTTTCATATAAAAATGTTAATATAAATTATTAATATTAAAAAATTTATATTAACAAAAAAAAAAAATAAATAAATAAAATAAATTATTACTTTAATTTTAAAACATTTTGATAAAGTTCATTTGCTTGTTTACTATTTCCTTTTAATTGCTTTACGTAAGCTAATTGGACAATGATAATAGATAATTCTTTTTCAATTTCGTCTTCATTATAATCTTCTTCAAGTAAGGCTTCACGACAAATACTTTTAGCAGTTTCTAATAATTTTTCAGCTTCATCATATTGTTCTTCAGCAATTAATATGCATGCAGAATTATAAGCTAATTCATAAGTTTCAGTACTGTTTTCTTTAACATCATCCTTTTAAATTATTTATAAATAAATTAATAAAATTAATAAAAATAGGATTATGTATATATATTATTCTTAAACGAATTTATACTTGTTAATTAATATATATTTACTTCAATAATAGTAATGTTATCATAATTCTTGAATGCGGCTTTAACAGCATAATAGTTGGACAAAATTTCTTCATAATATGTATCATCCTATTAAGAAAAAAAAAAAATATTAATTAAAAATTCATGGAATTTTATTTCTCATTATTAATAATTTATAATTAAATAAATAATTACTTCACTAATGTCCTTTAAAATGTCTTGATAGATTTGAAGAGCATCATAATGTTTTTCCATTCTGTAAAGCTATCATTCAGTTGTTTTTTGTTTATTTATTAATTATAAAATTTTATTAATATATAGATATTAAGAATTTTATTTCTAAATAATAATTAAAATAATAATAATAATAATAATATTAATAATAATAATAAACGTACAATTTGTGCCTTCAATTGTAAACAAGGATTCTTTAAATCTTCACTTGTAGAATCATCTTCTAAAAGATTCGAAACATGTTCTAAAGCTTCTTCAAGTTTATCACTACGATAACATGAATAGGCTAATTCGAATAAAAGAGAAGAAGGTCTTTTGGCCTTTTCAATAACATCAATGGCTTTTTGATATTCACTAAGTTGAATATAGGTAATAACTTTAGCTTTTAAAGCATCAGAATCATTTGGAATAAGTTTTAAAACTAAAATTTAAATAATTGATAAAAAAAAAAAAAAAAAAAAAAAGTATTAAATATTATATACATAACAAATAAAAATAAATAAATAAATAAAGTGATGATAACAAAATAAATAAGTAATAAATATTCTAATATAATTTATTTCACGAAATTATTACAAATTCTTCATTAAAATTTTACGTAAATAAAACAAACATATAAATTATTATATAAATAATTATTTATAAAATTGCCATTACAATACATATTTTTTATTTATTTTATAGTAATTTATCATCATCCATTAAATGAAAACTTTAAAATTAATTGATTTAAAATTTATTCAATTATTTTGATTAAATTATTTTAATATTATATAATCCCTTATTGCTAACTATTTATTATTATCTTTGTTTTTTTTTCTTTTAAGCTATGTTCATTATATCCTTATAAATTTTCTTTTTTTTCTCTTTTTCTTTTTTTTTTTTTTTAATTAAATTATATTTCGTTCAATTGCTCCAAATTATTACATTTGAATTTAAAACATGTAAAAAGTATTAACAATGATTAAAATTTAAAAAAAAAAAAAAATAATAATAATAATAATAATAATAAATAAATAATTTTTATATACTTTTATCACAAGTAACTAATATTTTTTTATATTCTTCTTGTTGACATAAACGTTCAAGTTCAGTAAATAATTTCTGAACCTTAGCATCAGTATCTTCTGCCATGTTTCAATATATTATTACAAATAAAATAATAATGATAATGATATAATAAAAAAAAAAAGATTAATATTTCAAAATCAAATTATTAATATATAATACTTCAAAACTATTCGTAGATTAAACAGTAAATAATACATATATATATATATTGTATTTATTTAAATTCATTCATTTAAATTTATTTATTTAAATTTATTTATTTAAATTTATTTATTTAAATTTATTTATTTAAATTTATTTATTTAAATTTATTTATTTAAATTTATTTATTTAAATTTATTTATTTAAATTCATTCATTTAAATTTATTTATTTAAATTTATTTATTTAAATTTATTTATTTAAATTTATTTATTTAAATTTATTTATTTAAATTTATTTATTTAAGTTTATTTATTTAGATTTATATATTTAGATTCATTTATTTAGAATTATTCATTTAAATTTATTTATTTAAATTAATTTATTTAGATTTATTTATTATTATTTTTAATTATTTATTTATATTAATTTATATTCATTTAGATTTATATTTACATATATTTAATATAAATATAATCTAAAATATATATTTATATAAAAAAACGACTATTACTATTCATGTTATATTACTTTGACTGACTAATAATAGAAGTTCTCCTTTGCCATTTCAGTTTGATATTGACTTTTATGATTGTAAAGGTAGTTTTTTTTTTTTTTTTTCCTATGCCTATCAATAAATAATTCAAGAGAATTATTAATAAATGATATAATGTTGGTAAGGTAATTAGTTAAGCTAGATATATGTGAAGCATCCGATTCAAAACTCTGTAATAAAAGTTCTTTTAAATATCTTTATTCTCCAATATTGAATTGTTGCCATTTTCCATTTAAAGCCTAAGTTCCACCAAGAAGGAGAATATAAATATATTCATTAATTCATTTTTTCACTTCACAATTTAAAATAGTATAATAGAAAAAAAAATAAAATAAAATAAAATAAAATAAAATTAATAATTTCCTTATTTTATTATCAAGAAAAAAATAATAATAATAATAATAATAATAATAAAAATAAAAACAAAAAGTCATTGATGAAATCCATTGATTTCGATCATTAAAAAAAAAAAAAAAAAAAAAAAAAAAAAATTGGAACATTTAAATACCAGAAAATAAATAATTGATCACTTCTACCACAACATAGACGATATTTGGGATAATTTTCTGAAACTCTATCACTTCTGATAGCAATAACACTATTGTACTTATATTCATATCTTAAATGTAAAACCCAATTAAATCCAAAATTATGATTAGTTAATTTATAATTAAGATTGATAAAATATTCTTAAAGCAATAGGTACTCTACTAAGTTTAAAATATAATTACTTGACAGAAAGAATATAATTTATAATGATCCAGAGGACACGGAAGATGAATATTCAAATATTTATTAAAAAAAGACACAACATTTAAAGTAGTTATTAATAATACTCCCACTTCTTATATTTGTAGTAATATTTTTTTTTAAAAATAAAATAGGAATAAACTTTATTTAATAATATTTATTAAAAAAAATATATGAAAATTAAACACATGAAATTTTTTGTATTAATATTAAAATGCTACGTTAATGAGTTTTGAGGAAGAAATGGTCTCTAACTCTTCCCATTCATTGATAATAACTCCATGTGGATAAAAATTATCATTAGAATCTGTATCAGAATTTCTTCTTTGCCTCATCGTTTCAACAACGACACTCTTGACAATGGTATGCAAAATGATTTTAGTGTAAAAATCACTGATCTAAAATAATAAAACAAAGAAGTAACGTCTTTGAAATAGATAGTGTAGTATCCACTAAACTCTTCCTTGAACCACAAAAAAGATCATCGAAATATTGAATTACTTATTATAGGTTCTGTGTTTGGAATTGTGCTGTTAGTAAATGTGTATTGATGAGAATTAACAGCACTTCTAACAGCACTATTCCTTTGCCATATCGGTAAGACGTCGGCACTCTTGGTAATGAAAGTGTTTATGCTAAACCTCTCAAAAAGTAACACAAGAGAGCTACTGACGATCGATATTATATTAACAAGATATTGCGCAAATCCCACAATATACGGAACAGTAGACCCCTGTGAACTACTTTGGAGTTGTTCACTTAAATGTCCCTGTTCCCCAGTATCGAACTCATCTAAAGCTGAAATTCCACCAAGAAAGAATATATAAAAAAACCTATTTAAAAAATTATCTTATTCTAAAATATTAGAATAAGAAGGAAGTAAGGAAAGACTATAAAACATTCCCATCCGTTAAATAATGTCTTAAGCACAAGAGTGAATCAATCTCCTACATTTCCATTTTAAAATACCTACATGAGAATTTATATAAAACTATAGAAAAATACATATACAAAAATAATGCTAAAGTAAATGATTTAAAAATCATTTCTTTTCTCCATTTTTTTTTTTTTTTTTTTTTTTTTTTTTTTTTTAGACAAGGAAGAGAATACACTTCCAAAGCTTTATTAAATTTATTTTAAAAAATACATGTAGGTGAAAAGTATAATTGAAATTAAAAATAAAAAAATTAAAAAAATAAAAAATAAAAAAGTTCGAAAATACTATGTATTTCGGCAAGTTGTACTATGCGGGTATTTTTCCCTTCCTAACAAATAAAAAAGAAATAAAACCTAGAAGTAACATCTTTAAAATAGATAGTGTGGTGTCCACTAAACTCTCCCCGGATTCATAATTTATTGAACTACTAGGGCGAGATTCATCCTTCGTAGAAATAGATGCTGATCCTGTATTTTCATTATGCCTTATCAGTATGACGTTGACGCTCTTGGATAAGTTTGGTATTTTGCAATACCTATCAAATAATAGCTCAAACGAACTACTTATGATAGGCATTGCTCTTGTTAAGAATTCCGCCAAGCCCACAATCTTTTGGAACAGGTAACTCAGATGAACCTTTGAAAAGTAGTTCATTTAATTGTCTCTGTTCCCCACTATCGAAATGTAGCTCATTTAAAACTAAAGTCCCACCAAGAAGGAACAAGTATATATGATGATTGATATAATCTTCAAAAATAGAAATAGAGTCATAGGAAGAAAGAGGATTAAACACTCTAATCTTCCTAAGGAATAAAACATAGAGATCATCGATGAAATTTAAAGAATTCCATCTAAAAGATGCAAGAGCATCGCATTTAAAAATCCAAATGTTCAAAAGATTGGTTGCTTTCGCCACAACAGGGGCAAGACTTGGGACAATCTTCTGAAACTCTACCCATTTTAATAGCAATAGTAGTATTGTATTTATAACCACAGCGTAAACGTATAATCCACGAAAACCCTAAATTAATTTGGGGATATTTTAAGCTAAGCATAATTATAGCTTTATTGTTTGAGAACTTATTACAATCGTAATTTTGACCTTTAATACCTTGAAATTTGGCAATTGATTTCCAGTAACGTTCTAAAATATCGTCATATTTTTCATATTTATATTTTTTAATTTTTTTTATACAGTGTTCTAGATTCTTTAGTCCAGGAGTAATAAGGCATTTTGGGAATAGATTTAATAAGATCCTTTATAATACAGTTTGATGTACTCCATTTTGCAAATGCTTTAATCTGTAAGGCTGCGCAGACACCAGCAATAGGAGGAATGCTTAGATCTCGAGATAAAGCATAAGTACTAATAGTAGAATTATGTCTAATATAGTCATTGTTTTCTGAACTTGTTTTACCATTTTTAGAGAAGGAGCCGATACACAAAAATAGACCAGTATTAATTAATGTTTGTTCTTTTCTCCATTAAATTAAGTTTTATTTTTTTTTTTTTTTTTTTTTTTTTAGACAGGGAAGAGAATACACTTCCATAACAACTCAATATATTAACAAATAAATAATAAAATTATAACTTCTTAAAAATATAATTGTTTATAAATAATTTTTTTTTTTTTTTTTTTTTTTAACGGCAGCAAACTTGTTTCATCTTTATTAATTAAATATTTGATAAAATACATGTAATTTTTTTTTTTTTTTTTTTTTTTTTTAGACTTAGAGAAAACTTTATTTAATTTATAATAATAATAAAATTACATGAAATTAAATGAAAAAATAACAAATAAAATACATGAAATAAAATATTATATATTATAAAATTATAAAAGTGCGTTAGAAGCAATAGCCTCTAACTTTTCCCATTCCTCGATAATAACACCACGTCCATTATTGTGAGTAATAATTTCAGTATTAGTGTTATCAATCGAATCTGTATCTGGAGGTGAAAATCCATGCCTTATCATTTCGACGTCGACGCTCTTGGTAACGGTAGATTCAACGGAATACCATTTCATCATCAATCTAAAAGATCGACAAATTAATGGTATTACGTTTGTTAGAAACTCCGCAATCCCCACAAAATACGGAACTGTTGACGAAGTTGAACTTTGTTTAAAAATATTGTCAACTAATTGTCTTTGTTCCCCATCATTAACTTTAATTTTTGAATATATTGAACGCCCACCAAGAAGTGCACTCAATATATAATAATAAATATTATTATCATAATCCTTTTCTGAATCTAAAGAAACATCCAAGGATTTTTGTTCAATTATCAATGCAAACTTCAAAAAGAGATCATCTAGAAAAGGTAAAGATTTATTTCTGTAATTTTCCAATTCTTTACAGGCAAAGATCCAGTGAGAAAAGCTAGGTACACTAACACCACAACAAGGGCAACATTTAGGGCAATCTTCTGAGACGATTTTTCTTTTAATGGAAATACTAATGTCGAATTTAAAACCACACCTAATACGAGAAATCCAAAAGAATCCCAACTGATACTTAGGATATTGAAATGTTAAGTTTCTGATTTCTGAAATAAATCCAAAATCATTCTCCTTGTAAATAATTGCTTTTTTAGCTTTTGAGGGTTTGAAGACATCTCTTTCCCAATAAAACTTTTTTATTTCACTTGTTTTCTTACCATTTAATTTCTTATCCAAAGTCCTTGATTCTTTAGTCCATGAATAATGTGACATAGTAGGAATATTATTAGTGAGATGATTAATAATACATGATGAGTTTTTCCATTTTCTAAAGCATCGTAATTGAGATATAGCACAGACAGCTGAAAGAGGAGGTATTCTCAATTCACGAGTAATATTATAGAGACTAACAGAAGAATTGCGAGATTTAAATCCGTAACTCCAATAAAGTCCTCTATTAATAATTTTTTGAGCTTTAGAACATCTGCTCTTATTTGAACCAAAGAGAGGAGCATAATATATAACAAGACTAAGAATAAACGAAATTAAAACATATTTCTTCAATGGGAGAGGAACAGATTTATTAATAAGAAATCGAAAGTACAAATTTAACTTGACATTTAAATTACTGTTTAATTTGGATTGTATAGGTTTCAGTGATAAAGATTCATCAAAAGGAATACCAAGATAGGTATAGTTGTCAGTTTTAGGTAATTTTTTACTGCCAATAAAGAAAGATGGATCTTCATAATTTATCGGTTTAACAAAGTTAATCGGTTTTACAACAAGAGTAGCACACTTATTAATTCCAAAAGTCATTTCATTTTTAATAGCCCATTCATGAACTTTATTCAAAATTTTCTTAAGAGCTTGTTTAGATGGAGCAACTAAAACAATATCATCCGCAAAAAGTCCACCACAACAATATTGAGAATCTAAATATACACCATACTTATCACAATTATCCAGTATATCATTAATGAACAAATTGAATAAAATAGGAGATAGAGGGCATCCTTGTCTAACACCACGATTAATCGAAAATTCTTCTGAGAGATTACCATTAAAAAAAGCACGAGCTTTAGAGGATAGATAAAGATTCTTTAAAAACAGATGACATTTATCTCTAATTCCTAAGTTATATAATTTGGTCAAAATATTAAAGATAGGAACTGAATCATAGGCTTTTTTAAGATCGAGAAAAGCAAGATAAGTAAAATTTCCTTTAAATTTTCTTCTTTGACATATCTCTCTAATTGAAATATACAAACTTATGCATTCTTCTTTATTTCTAAATCCAAATTGTTCAGGTCTAACAAATTTATGTTCAAGGGCATATTTAGCAATTCTATTAGTAACAATCTTTGAAATAATTTTTAAGCCAACATTAATAAGAGAAATACCACGATAATTATTACAATCCGAAAGATCTCCTTTTTTTTGGAATTGATATTATAGAAGCCGAATTCCACTCTTCAGGGAAATCACCATCCCAGATTTTGTTAAATAATGAAAGTAAACATTTAGCACACTTAGAGTAGTGATCATCTGAAGAATCATCTTGATTATCGGATAAATCAGATTTACTAAAGAAGGCTTTAAAAAATTCAATCGGAATACCATCGGGTCCAGGAGCTTTATTATTTTTCATTTCAAGCACAGTGTTTTGAATTTCTTCCATAGTAATAGAATCATTAATATCCCAAGTTAGATTATTATTAGGATTAGTTTCAAATAAACTTACCCAGTATTCATTATCCAAACTGTGTTGAGTAACATCAGAAGCTAGTTCACTGTAATGTTCAGCAAATCGATTTAATTGATCCGAATGAGAAAATAAAAAGTTACCCTGCTTGTCCTTTAAAACACTTGACGAAATAGAATTAGAGTACATAGGGCGAGATAGCTTCTTTAATTTTAACCAAGCACTCCTAGCATTTTTATTACTAAAATCATTACATGCAGATTCTATTGACTGATGAAATTGTTTTGATTTAATAGAAAACTTAATTGACCTGACTTTACCACATATATTTTTATACTCACGAAGCAAATTTAAAAATTCATCAAGGTTTTCAAGATTAGAACCTAAAGAAAAATTTTTGATTTCATTAAATGCAACATGCTTTTCATGAGAAAGTTTCTTGATATAATAAGGGCAGTGGAAAGCTGATCCTTTAAGATCACAAGGAACTCTAGCATGAACTTTATCACCAACTTTATTAGCTGTTTCTATAAATTTATTGACCATTTCATTAGAACTTAATTCTTTATTATCATCAAATTCATTAAGAAGAATTGAGAAGTAGTTACTTGAGAATATTTCATTATGCTTTTCATTACACATGCGTTGGGACCACTTGAATCTTCTAGAAGGAGTAGGAGCACGAAAACCTTCTGAGTCATCTTTCTTACAGGAAAGGATAAGAGGGAAGTGGTCAGATATATCATTGAATGTACTACAAACAGATACCTTATTAATGTATTCCTTCATTTTACAATTAAATAAAACATGATCAATACAAGACGATCTACCATCCCGAGCCCATGTGAAATCGAGACCTGATAAGTATTTAGTGAACCACTGATAAGATGATTTATTAAGTAAACTATCTAATCGGGATTTAGACATATTAAAGTCACCTACAAGAATAGAAGGTGTATTAGTATGTTTCTTTATCCAATTAGTAATTTCTGAAAAGGCATTCTTTCTTTCTTCCTTATGAGTGACCGTAGGAACATAAATATTACCAATAGTGCATTTAATTCCCCAAAAAGAAGTAATGTTGACAGAAATGATATACTTATATTCAAAGGGATCAGGAGAAAATGAACATGAACGATGTACACTTATACTAAGACCTCTCATACCGGGTATATTTGGATCAGCTTTACGTAAAATTGTATTATAGTGACAAAGAAATGGGTAATTATTTGAATGTGCATTAAGGTATTGGCTATTACCGACCTCTTGCAAGCAAATACAGATGGGTTTAAAAATTTCATTAAAGTATCTAATACCATAACGTTTTTCATCATTCCATCCATTAATATTCCAACTGACACAAAGATTAAAGAACTGAGTAGACGGTGAATAAATATTACTATAAAGAAAATCTTTAGCCATTGATTTAGTTTCAAAAGAAGAAAATTTGTTGTTAAATTTCTTAACTTCACTGAAAGTTCTGATTTTGTCGGTTTGGATCCAATTAATTTTATTGATTGGAAGGCAATGGGTAAGAAGAAATAAAATATTTAGGTAATAAGTGGGTTTATCATAGTTTATCCTTAAAATGAAGTAATTTTCCATATTAGGTGTGTGTGTTTTTATAATTCCATGAACTATTTCATTGCAATTGGAAATACGTTTACTAAGAAATTCCCAAAGTTTACTAACAGACCATGATTGAAGATCATGAATAAAGATAAGAATGAAATCTTTATTCTGAATATCGTATCTTCGAAGACCACGTCGCAAAACAGGTATAGTTGCTGAATTTGAAGAAGTATTATCCATATCAAGAAAGCCTAAAAAATAAAATAAAAGAAGAATAAAATAAAAATAATAAAAATAATAAAAAAAATAGATAAAAAATTTTTTTTTTTTTTTTTTTTTATAAATATATATGTAATAAAATAAATTAAAAAATAAAAGAGAAAGTAAATTCTCTTTAAATAGTAAAAAAAAAAAAAAAAATATTGGTGTTGAATATTTGAAAGCTTGAAATATAAAATTGTTCTTGATGATTGAATAGATTTTAGATTTTGTAAATAATTGATTTTATCCTGTATAACTGATATAATATTTATAAATTTACTCAAGGGTTAGTAATTTATTGATACAAAATTACTTGTATATACTGTAAAAATGAATAATTGTTTCTTTTTATCTTTTGAATGATTGTAATTCTTTCAATTAATAAAGCGCTTTAAGATGTTAAAAATTTTCTGTTGAATAATCATAAATTAGCTAAAAGTATATTTAAAAAGAAAAAATATTAGTAGAGAAAGACTATAAAAAAGATTCCCATCCGTTAAATAATGTCTTAAACACAAGCTTTGGAGTGAATCAATCTCCTACATTTCCATTTTACAATAGCTACATGAAAGTATAAATAATACTATAGAAAAATACATATACGAAATAATGCTAAAGTAAAAAATACAATAGATTCATTACAATGATAATATGTAGAAACTACATGATATTATTAATTATACAACTCCAATGTTACTACATATCCAGTTTAAAACAATATAAAACATCAGGTTCACTTTCTACAGTCTTCCAGTATTCCAGTTTTCACTCTTCGTACTAGAAGCCACTTTAGAAAGGATAACCATCGATTATCATCAGAATCACAGAAAGCTGTAATTAGTACACCTGATATAGGTTATTCCTTTTCCATCAACCCTCCATGGACCTGGAAAAACAGTCCACATCATTGGGGAAAATACATGTAATAAAATAATAAAAAAAAGATAAAAAAAAATAAACAAAAATAAAACACAAAATAAAATAAAATAATGGTATAATATATTCTAGTTTCATTTAATTAATATTTGTAAGACTTCACAAGGGCATTATTATACTGAGGTATAATAATTAATTTTGACTTCGCAATGTTAATCATAATTTTAAGATACAAAATTATGATCTTCATTGGTTACGCTAGCCCTGCTGGCCTGTTTTACTGTTTCTTCAGCATTGACGCTTTTGGTAGTAGTAGTACGATTCGATTTGAACCTATTGAACAAAGACCATTGCTGGCCAATAGCAATGTTTATAAATAAATCACTTTAAATTTAATTATCTTTAAAATTTTTAAAATAAACCAATAATAATAAAAAAAAAAAAAAAAAAAAAAAAAAAAAAAAAAAAAAAAAAAGATAATTAAATTTATAGAGCTATAAATATATATATACATATATTAAAATGATAATAATAAATAATTATACAACACTTTAAATGTTAAATATAATATCAATTTCAATTTAATTTTTTTCTTTTTTTTTTTTTGTTTATTTAGTTATTTATAAATAATTATATTTTATTTTATTTTATTTTTTTTTTATTACTATTAATATATATATTATTATGTTTAATTACATTTATTATTCATTTATTATATTTTTTTTATTATTATTATTATTATTATTATTTGTAAAAACGCTTTAATGATCTAAATCAAAAATAAATAATATAATCAAAAAAAAAATTATATATAAAAATATTTTTTATATATCTAATTAATCAAAAAAAAATTTTTTTATTTTTTGAGTAATTAATAATATCAAATAAGAATTACATATTTCCTTTTTTTTTTATTTTTTAAGTTGTTCACCAACCTGGACGACCATAACCACCTTGTGGTCCTCCAAAACCTCCTTGTGGTCCACCGAAACCTGGACCTCCAAAACCACCTGGACGGCCATAACCACCTGGTGGTCCACCGAAACCTCCTTGTGGTCCACCGAATCCAGGACCACCTGGTGGACCGTTTCTTTTATAACCAGTACCATATTGACCAGGGTATTGATTTTGTTTTTGCTTCTTAACCTTCTTCTTTTTCTTTAGTTGTTTTCTAAGCATCCAGACACCACCAAGAATAGCACCACCAATTAAAAGTTTCTTACCGATACCACGTTCACCATCAGCTGGAGCAAGTAAACCTCTTTCTTGAGCTTGTTGTGGAGTTAAAATGGTACCATCTTCATCTTCAATGTAGTCACCATCATCATCAGTAATATATTCATATTCACTATCATCATCATTATTTTCAAAGTTATTGTATCCACCTGGAGCTCCATAACCTCCTGGACCGCCTGGTGGTGGAAAACCTGGAGCTCCAAAACCTCCTGGACCGCCTGGTGGTGGATATCCTCCTCCTGGGAATCCTCCTGGACGTGGCATTTGATACATATTGAATTAAATTTCTTTGTTTTTAAAAAAAAATAATAATAATAATAAAATGATAATTAAAAACAAAAAAAAAATAAAATAAATAAAGTAAAAAATTTTTTGACAGTTTTTATTATTTATATATATTTTTATCCATAATATATAAATATTAATAAAACAAATAATTTAAACAAATGATTTAAGAATTATATATATTAAATATATATAATATTTGGAAAGAAAAAAAATAAAAACTATTATAATTATAATATGTTTATTATATATTAATCAATATAAATAAATAAATAAAGATAAAAATTATATTTATAACAATTATAAATTAAAAATAATAAAAAAAAAAGAACTGCCATTTTTTTTAATATAGTTTTTAATATAATTAAGAATTTAAGGATAAAATATCAATAAATTATTGTTCAATTTATCAAACATTAACAACCAATATATATTTATGATGAAATATAAAAATTTACATATAATATATTTTAGTAATTATAATAATATATATATTGTAATTATATTATGGAAAAACTCTAAGCAGATATGATTTTTTTTTAATATTAACATTAGTTTATATAATATTATAAGAAATAAATGTTTCAAAAAATAAAATAAAAAAAATAATAACGATCATTATTAAAAAAGTATTAATAAAATCAATATATGTATTATCTGTAAATTAATAGAAATAAGCATATAAATAAATTTGTTATAATATTTAAATATTTTTATATATATTATTATATATATATATTCATTTAATATTTATTATAAAAATACTTTAAAGTGTTATTATTTATATAATTTATCTAATATAAATAATATAAATAATAAATATCTAATTTTTTTATTATAGCCGCAATTATTGGGAACTTTATTTATTTATTCATTTATTAATTGTATGAATAATTAATAAATCTCTAATTCTTTATATTCTACCAAATAATATTTTTACTACTTCGAACTTTTTATTTAATAAAACTGTAAATTATAATTGTGTCTTAATATATTCAATAATTTATTAGTAGTCTTTTTTTTTTTTAATAAAAAATAAATTTAAAACAATAAAATTATTTACTATATTAAATATTTAAGACTAAATATTATATATAGTAAATCTATAAATCTATACAAATAATAAAACAATAATATTATATATCATAAGTAATATTCCCTCTTTAAAATCATTTTCTACTTGATAACTCTAAAAACATAATTTAAATAGTAATAAAAAATAGTATTAAAAATATAAATAAAAACTTTCTTTATCTAAATTCACTACATGCTTTTCTTCTTCAAATTATTATTGAACATAATAAAGATTATATTTTTTATTTCCATAACTCCAAATTACACATAATCACACTATAAATTATTTTCATTTCAAAAAACACTTGAATAAATTATTTTTCAATATTAATGTTTATTTACGTTTTTTTTTTTATGATTAAATGCTTGCAATTATGATATTTTTTTAATATCATAATACCGTTTAATTAAATTTTGCACATAAGTATAAAAAATAGAAATAAATAGTAATTTACTTATTTATTTATTTTTTTACAAATACAATAAAATTTCGACTTTTATTACGAAATATTAATTTTATTGAAATTATTTTCAATTTCTAGTAGATTTTAATAACTAACTTAGAAACCACGTTGTTGGTTAGTAGCAGCTTGTTGTTGACCGTTAAGTTCACTCTTCTTAACTCTCTTCTTCTTCTTAAGTTGTTTGTTAATAACGTAGGCACCACCACCAGCAACAAGACCGGCAGCAGCAATGGCAGCAGCACCAAGAAGCATTTGCTTGGTGGAAAGGTTTTGGAAGTTAAGACCACGGTCAGATTCGTCAACTTGACTAATTAAACCACGAGAGTTAGCTTCTTGAAGAGAAATAATTTCACCATTTTCATCTTCAAGGTAATCACCTTCATCATCGGTGATGTAGACGTATTCATCATCGTCATTGAATTGTTCTTGTTGAGCTCCGAAGTTGTTGTTGAAATCTTGATTGTACATTTTGTAATTACTTTCTGATTTTAAAATAAAATCTGAAGATAAAAATTTTTGGGCCAATTTTTTTTTCTTTTATACTTTTTTTTTTTTTTTTAATTTATTTATTTACTACTTCCTCCAAAGAAATTTATGAAACACTTGATAAAGCAAAAAGGAACAGCCATCCAGTAAATTGACTAAATATGCTTATTAAACAATAAAAAATAAAGTTATTTATTAAAAGCCGTTATACATATAATATATACTTATTATATATTTTAATAATATATATTTATTATAATTAATATATATTTATTATAATGAAATAACGTATATACTATTAAAGAATTTATTATGCATGTAGTAATAATGATAATATATTGATAATATTAATGCATAATTAAAGATAATAATTATATTGTACTTTATAAATTTTAAATAAATAATAATTATATTTTTATTATATAAAAATTTTATTCTTTTAAATTTTTCTTACTTTTAGAAACTCGATTATAAAATAAATAAATAAATTAAAAAATATATTATACAGATTGTAATACAATTAATGAATAATTTTGTAAATGTTGGATAATTGGTTTATACACGTAACGAATTATTATAATAAATGATCAAAAAAAAACTTTATTTTCAATTTACATTACATTTATATATATATGTTATTTAAATGAATCTTTTAAATTTAAATATATTTTATTGAATTATTTTATTATCATTTAGGTGGCGTATTTTATATTTTAATATAATTTATATATATAATTAATATTAATTAATATTATAATATTTTAATTGCCTATTATTTAATTTGGAATAAATAGATTATTCCTATTAAATATTTTAATTTTTATAAAATATTAATATTTTATAAAAGTATTACTTTATGTAAATAAATACAAGTAAATAAAATTATTAAATAAAATAAGGATTATTACAAAAATTAAAACCAAAAGGCTCATTAAATCATAGTAAAATAATTAATTTGTTTATAATGTAATCTATATATATATAAATAATAAATTATATTTATTATATATAATATGTATGTAATAAAAACTAATATTTATATATATTTAGTTATGTTATACAGTATAGATAATAATAAATAAATAAATAAATTTTATACTTTATTTGAAATGTTTACATTTATTACAGAATAAACATTAGAAATAATTATCTTCTTATACAACTTGATATATATAAATTATTCCATTTATTTATTTATTTTATTTGGCAATAAATGAAAATTTGTGAAATCTTTAAAAAATTAAAAAGTTTGAACATATTTCAATACAACTTTGATACGCATGATAATATACTTATTAATATGATACAACAAGCCACTTTATAATATATATGGATTTAGTTTATCGTTATTTGATTTAAAAAATATTTTACTTTTTTTTTAATTATTATTATTTTAATTCTTAATAATTTATTAGTTACTACTAGATTTTTACTTTTTATATTAATAGTTAAATCTCAAAGAAAATTATTTTTTATTATTATTAAAATTAAAGATCGATAATTTTATCCTAATTTAAAAAAAAATACTAATAATAATAAAATAACTTAATCAGGTTCTTTAAATATTATAGATTATTATATATTTTCATTATTATAATATATTATTATAATAGAAACGATTATTATAAATGTTTTTTTTTTTTTTTTTTTCAACAAATTTAAGTATATTATGATAAATAATAAATAAATATCTACAAAATTAATAAATTCAAATCATGGTATAAATATTATTATTCAAACAAATTAGGTGTTGTATTATTAATTTTTTTTATTTAAAATAAATAAACCTCATAAAATAAATGATATATAAATATAAATATATTAATTTAATTCTATATAAATTATATAAGTAACTGTAGTAATAAATGGATTAAGTTAATATTTTTATTTTATTATTAATGAATATGTCACATTACTAAACAATTGGGCTTATAAAAAATAAAACGTTAATAATTACTAAATAAATGTCTTTTACATTGATTATTTATATTACATACTATTAATTTATATTTTAAATGGTTTTATTATTTCTTATACCTTATAATTATTATTAATATATATATGATTGTACAATTAACTAATTATACTTATATTGTAGTTATTATTTTTATAATAATAAATATATTCTTAATTTTTCTTTTATTAATATATATATATAATTTAATAATTATTGTAATTAATTTACTTATTTATTTTTGTAAATGTTGAAAAGAATTTTACTATTTCAAATTTCATTCTATAAATTTTTATATAAATCAAGCCACAAGTAAAATACCTGATATAATTAAAAAGTTTGTGTAAAAATTTATGTTTGTTTATTATAAAACTTATTGGATATTCTAATGAAATTGATTTATCTTAATTAGTTAAAAAAAATAATTAATAACTATTTATTCTTATAAATTATAAATTTTGTTTTAAAAAAAAAATAATTTATCTAATTCTTTTTTTTTTAATGATTTGAGTTATTATTTTAATTATAGAGCTTTTTGTAAATATAATATTTAATAAGTAAATAGTAAAAAGAATTATTTAACATATAATATTAAAACAATTAGTTATTACTTTTTTATTATTATTTTTTTTTTTTAAGTATAAATTTTTATTCATTTTTCTTCTGTTTATTTTTTTATTACATCTGTTTTTCATCTGTTTTATTATTAATTTTTTTTTCATTAAGATTATTATAAATTTTTATATTAAAAAATATATATATAATGATAAAAAATTACTTTATCTGTATATTGTAATCATATATTGTAATATAATCGCTTTTCATTTAATATATATATTTATAATTAATTTTTTAATATTACATTTTAATGACTTCTTTTTATAATTAAAGTAATATATAAAGAATTTGATCATTTGATGTACCAAGAATATAAATGATTGACGAAAAAGAATCATAGATAAAAGCTAATAATAATATAATATAATATAATAAATATATAAATGTAAATATGAATAAATATGAATGAAAATTCAAAATAAATATTGATAAATAAAAAAGTTTATATAGTAAATATAAATATAAAATTATTAATAATTATTGTATATAAAATTATTCTATTTTTTTTTTCCCATAAAATAACAGAAGATATATAAATTAAAAGAATAAGTAATTACTATAATGCTAAGTAAGGAATAATATGAAATATTATTAATTTATAGTAATTATTGAAATCAAATGAATTATTTTTATTAATAATTAATTATTACCTATTTGTTTACATAAACATCTATCAAGTTATAATTTGTTTAAAGTTAACTCATACTTAATTTAATAATTATAGTTATTAGTCATTATTAAGTATTAAATTTATAAATTGAATTGCTAAAACTTTCAATATATTCTAAACTATTCCACAATATAAAGTAATATATTTATTATTAATTATCACAATAATAATAATTTAGAGATTTTCTGGCAATTGACATTATTAACTGTTTCATTTCATATTATATAATGAATAATAATAATTTTTAGATTATTTTTCCATTACTATTATTTGTTTTTAAATTCTTTAAAACTCATTTTTTATTATATTTTATTCAATATATGCTTTATATTTAATATTCTACTATTTATTTTATTTAATTTTATTTTATATTCATATTTCAATTATTTATTTTATTTTATTATATTATATTTTATTATATTTTATTTTATTTTATTTTATTTTATTTTATTTTATTTTATTTTATTTTATTTTATTTTATTTTATTTTATTTTATTTTATTTTATTTTATTTTATTTTATTTTATTTTATTTTATTTTATTTTATTTTATTTTATTTTATTTTATTTTATTTTATTTTATTTTATTTTATTATTCTTTTTAAAAATAACAGTTTGTTTTTTTATTTATGAATAAATGTTTTATATATTACATATATATATTTTAATATATATTAACGGATAATTATCTTCAAATATAAAGTTTATTCTAATATTTGTACCCTTTTTAATAAATCATTTAATGCAATCTAATATATTATTTTATATATTGATATAATTGATATTTATTTATACTATATTTTCTATTATACTATATTCTATAAAAAAAGGCTTCTTGGCTTGTTATTTATAAAAATAAATTTAATTGCTAAATAAGGAAATTGTTTAGGTTATAATATAGTATAGTAAGAATCTTCTTAATATTGTCTTTTTTATATTAAAATATGAAATATATATAAATTATTAGACTATTTAATAACTTATTGCTATAGTTAGGGGCAATAAATATTAATTTTATTTTATTTTTTATCATATTTAATATTAATATTTATATTATGATTCATATTTTTGTAGTTTATATAGGAATAATTAAATAATAAATAATAAATAATTAAATAATAAATAATAAATAATAAATAATTAAATATTAAATAATAAATAATAAATAATTAAATATTAAATAATAAATAATAAATAATAAATATTATTGATAATTATTTAAATATAACAAATTAAATTATATATATTAGTAATTTCTATTAGAAATTTCAAATATAGTAATGTACTTTTATATTATAATTGTTTGTGTGTAATAATGATTATTTATTAATTAGTTACTATTTATTATTTTTATCTATTTATTAATTAGTTACTATTTATTATTTTTATCTATTTATTATTTATTATGTTCAATATACATTCAAGAAAATGAATCTTAAATGTTTTAATTTTTAAGTATATCTTAATTTGATATTCTAAAAATATTCATTTTTCCATTCCTATTTTTTCTATAATAATTAATTGAATATATGTTTATTTAAAATCTTTATCCAATTAATATATATTGATAACACTTTATTAAAGAAATATTTAAATGCCAATACTATTTTATTATAATATTTATATGAAATATTAATTTTAAACTAATTAAAATATAGATTAAATATAATTTAGTAAAATGTTTTCAAGCCCAAAATGAAGAAAATATCAAAGTTATTTATAAAGAATTGTATGAAGATTGGGAACATTATAGATTATAAGATATAGCAATAAAAGAAAAAGACTTATTCTTGTTTGAACCTTTACTTGGATATGATAAATTAAAAGATCTTGTAAATACTATTAAAACCGATTTAACAGGTAATCAATATGTTATGATTAACAGTAATAAATATATGAAACATGTATTTCAACAATTATTAAATATCAAAAAAAAAATATAAAGAAAATAGCCATAGTATATTTCCCGAGAGCTTAACAAATTTAAAAATATATAATAGTTCGGTTTTAATATTTTAAATGAAAATCTAGTTAATATAATGATATATTAATTATATAGGTAGAGTTTATTTTATATTATGTCTATGAACACATCATATTTTAACAAATTAATTTTATTTTCTTTTTTACAAATTGGTATGATCTTTTTTTTAAATTTCATATATGAAACTTTTGAACTATATTTTAATAACAAGTCTCTAATGAATAAATTCATAAATTTATGTTATTCGGTGTAAAATTTGTATTATTTTTTAAATAAATAAGTAAATGTTGTAGAGATATCAATATGTTTGACTATTTTTCAGTTATAATAAAAAAGAATAACAAATATTCTTATTGAAAATAAGTAATCGTTATTACAATTCCATGCCATATAGTGTATTATTAATATTTTCTATTATAGTATTAATTTTTTTTTTTTTAGACTTCGCATATGTATATATCTACTAATACATATATGGTGCCCTTCTTTTACACAATACTAAATTAATTTTTTTTTAGGAAATTGTTTTGGTAGTGTAGAAGATTATATTAATTCTTATGATAACAAATATATTAATAAAGGAGAATTTATAAAAGAAATATATAAAATATTATTTAGAATATCATATAATACATTTGATAATTATATTTCTATATATTCAAAATAAGATTTAATTAATATGAATATAATTGACTTTAAATATAATATTTATTATATTAAGAGTATTAAAAATGTTTTTAATATATTTAGTTAATATTTATTTACAAGCAATTATTATATTGTATTAATCCACAGGGAGTTTCGATGAATATGAAGAGTTAAAGGTCCTTTCGTCCTCGAAACTCGAAACATAGTATTTAAATATTAAAGTAAAAAAAAAAAAAAAAAAAAAAAAATTATGTATTTTATTTTTATTTTTATATTTATTTATTTTTATTTTTATATTTATTTTTATTATTATTATTATTATTATTATTATTATTTACTAAACTACTATTATTATTATTTATTAATTTATTATTTATTATTAATAATAATAGCAATAACAATAAAAATAAAAATATTTAAAAAAAAGAAAAAATCTTCAATTACAATAGATTTAAATAATTTATATTTAATTTTGATAAGTTAATAAAAATTAATTAAGATGGATATATCATAATTAAGATATAATTATCATTTTAAACTCTTTTTATTGGTGATTAATAATCAAAGTTATTTTGCTTAGCAAAATATTGATAAATTAATTTGTAAAAATATTTTTAAAATTAATTTGAATAGATTTAATATATATTCAAAAAAAAGTTTAACACAAAAGTTTTCAAAAATAATTTTTATAGTATTATAATATTTATTTGCTTTTTTAATTACTTTTATTTTTTATTTTTACTTTACTTTTATATTTTTTTTATTTTTTTTTTTTATTTGATTTAAAAATTTTAATAATAGATTTTTATTAAATTTTCTATTAAATTAATAATTAAAACATTAAAATAAATAAAATACTTAATTATCATATATATATATATTTTAAGTAATAACAATATTTTAAACCAAAATAAAAAATATTAATATATTAGTATAGTGAAAGTAAGAAGTACAAAATATACATAATTAATAGAATATTTATTTTCAAATCAAAAGCAAAATAATATAAAAAATAAAAAACAAAAAAAATTTACAATTTCTATATTTAAACTAAAAGAGGGGGGGAGTTGCAATTCGTAATGTGGCTTATATATATTTTTAAAATAAAGCCATACATTTTTAAGATATTCTACACAATCATAAATAATACTAATAATTATAATTTATTATGTTTAAATTTATTTATATACATATAAATTTATAATTCTTTTTATTGATATAACATTATATATAAGGAATTCTAATTCTTTAGTTAATTAAAAATAATTTAAAGTATTACTTTTTACAAGTCATAGTATTATTTAAAGAGTTGAAGTGATCTTAGGGTTATTAGAGATTATGATATGTTTTTGAATAATAAAATTGATATAACATTTTAAGGTTCAAAAAAAAAAAAAAAAAAAAAAAAAAAAAAAAAAAAAAAAAAAAAATGATGAATATAATATTATTAGGAGACTAAACTTTTTAAGAATTGAATCTAATGAAAAAATATTCATTAGTATTAAATTTATTGATTTTAGAATATTCATTGAAATCCCAAACGCATTTTTAGTAATTACTACAATGAAATATGGTTTATTCATCAACATTATAATTATGTCTATATCATAGAGTATCCTAACAAGAAGTACTAAAAAATAGTCAATATGAAGCCATTAAATTATTCTAATAATAAATAAATAAATAAATCTTATATTTTATTTCTTGTTAAATATAATTTTTAATACAATCATTTTATAGAAATTATATAAGTTTATTAATTTTATTATTTTTATTATTTTTATTATTTTTATTATTTTTATTAATTTTTTTAATTTTATTAATTTTATTAATTTTATTATTTTTATTATTTTTATTATTTTTATTATTTTTATTATTTTTTTTTATTTTATTTATTTAAATTTATTTATTATAAAAAATAAAAAATATTGAAATCAATCTTTTATAAATAAGTTTTTTTTATATATAATTTTAGACTTTGTAATAATTTAAATCATACTAATTACATAAAATCTATAAAATCTATTTTTAAACCACTTTTTAATGAAATTAGATTTTTATTACATTAAAATATATTCATTATTTTTTTTTTAACACCCATATTACTATATGGGGAAGACCAAAGTCTTCAGTCTATAAAAAAAAAAAAAAAAAAAAAAATCAGTGGTATTATTATATATATAATATATATTTATATAAGTTGAATATTTTATTTAATTATTTAATGTACATAATAACTAAATAACTATGTATATATTTTATAAATAATTATATAAAGATAATATTTAAAGAGTAAATAATTGAATATATATTGTAATGATATATTTTTTATAAAATATATACAATGAAGTATAAAAAATATTTATTAAAAAAAAAGAATAAAATCCAATATTAGTGTTAGTATTATTATTATTATTATTATTATTATTATTATTATTATTATTATTATTATTATTATTATTATTATTATTATTATTATTATTATTATTATTATTATTATTATTATTATTATTATTATTATTATTATTATTATTATTATTATTATTATTATTATTATTATTATTCAATTAATATAACTAAATAAAATTTTCGAAATTTTTATTTTAAATTTGATCGAACCAGGTTCTATCTTGGTTGTTAGCCCATGGGTTAGTGTACATAAGGTTTTTTGAAATCTAGTGCGTTTCGCAATCGTACATTTCTCAATGCGGCGTATTTGTATGTGACTTTTTTTAATAATCAAATAAAAATAATTAAATAAATAATAAATATTCTTTTTTATATATATATAATTTATTAATATTCAATTATAAAAATAATTTTTTCTAATTCTTTTTTAATAGAATATATTATTATTTCTTTTGAAATAGTTATTTAATAATATTTAATTGAAAAAATATATTATTATTTCTTTTAAAATAATAATAATTTATATATTTGTTTATGATTGTATATAATATCTTAAAAATGTATGGCTTTATTTAAAAAATATTATATGCCACATTGAGAAACAATTACGAAATGCCCGATCCCCTGTTTTTTGACTATTATTCAAGGTTTTCCTCACAAGAGGTTTTTAAAGGGATATGATGGTTAGGATTACAGATAAGTATTTCCAGGGAGTGGTGCATTTTGCCAATTTGTATTTCTCCAAATTGAAAATTATAAAATAAATAAATAAATAAATAAAATTAAATATTATTAATATTGAATAAAACAAGATTTAAAGAAATTATTTGAATTATAATTTATTTATTTATTCATTTATTCATTTATTTCTATCAATACTCCACTTGGCGAAATGTAAAATGGCGAAATGCAGCTCCCCCTTATATAGATAATATTATTCTAAATATCCAAAGTAATATATAAAAGATACTGTCCTAACTGTGGGCCTGAGAGGACTGCGCAGTTACTGTCATTTAATATATTTACGTGGGAATTATTAACATTTGGATATATGATTTCATGTATTCATGTACATATATTCTACTAAATTGCAATTTTTCTAACATTTATGCTATTATGTATCTACATGGGTTAGGTTATACCGACTTCACTTCAAAGGGAAGTGGGAGAGTTGCATTTCCCCAAATTGCATTTCGCCAGGTTGTATTTCGACAAGTGACGTAGTATTAAAATGTTGCATTTCCCCAAGTTGCATTTCCCCAAGTTGCTTTTATAGACAAGTAGAGTATTGATATAAATAAATGAATAAATAAATAAATATTAATTCAAAATATTTTTTTTAAAATTGTTTTTATGCGATATTAATAATATTTAATTTTATTTATTGCTTTATTTATTTATTTAATAATTTTCAATTTGGCGAAATGCCCCACACCCAAGGGAAGTTAGGAAAAAAATGTAAAAATTCTCAGCAATAATATGGAAGGTTTGTAACTACCTCAATATTTCCACAAAAGGGTAGTACATACCGGAAATAAAAAAAATTAATTTAAATTATAAATTTTCTTAAATTTTCAATTAAAAATAATATTAAAAAAATATATATATATAAAAATAAAGAAAAATTATTATTAAATATTCCTTTAACTTTAAATATTTTTAATTATTTATTATGGAATGTTTATTAGCAGAATTTAAATTTTGTAACATCATTCTTAATAAAAAGATAAATTAATATTTATAATTAATTTAATAGTAAAAAGTTATAACAAAAAAAAAAAAAAATTTAATGTATTGAACTATAATTTTTTTTTTTTTATTTCAATTTAAATTTTTTTTTTTTTTTTAAAAATATAGTAAAAATTATTTATTAAATTTTATATTATGGTATAGTGAAACAAATAAAAGAATATACTTTTTAAATTTTTATAGAAGAAAAGTTTATAATCTTATTATTTTATTTTATTTTATTTTTATTTTTTTTTTTTTTTTTAAAAAATTAATATGCACATATGTACTATATAATTTAATAATAAATATACATATACATATACATATATTTGTTATTTTTATTAAGTATGATAATAAGAATATAATAAATATTTTGGAAGTTAGTATGAATTAATTTATAATATTCAAATAATTATTAGATATTATAGTTTCTATTTTTATTTTAATGTATATATATATATAAAAGAAGATATAATTCTTTTTTTTTTTTTTTTATTTTTTTTTTTGTGTAAAACATTTATTTTATTCAAACATATTATATATTAAATTTAAATTTTATTAATGAAAATAAAGAAAAATAATATAATACTCAACATGAATATTAAAAATAAGAATATTTAAATATAATAAGATATTAATATTGAAATAAAAATATTTAAATTATTATTTGAAATTAATTTATTTATTATTAAACTCCATTTTTCATTAATACTTTAATTTCTAACCAGTTGTTCTATAGCAATAATATTAAAGTATTTAAGAAATTATTTAAGAAATTACATATGCAATAATTAATAATTATTTGAAATATATATCTATAGAAATGATAAATATATATTAAAAAACTCTATTTTTCATATTTATTATTAAGGATGAAACATAAAAATATATTGTTTAATAATCTATTTATTTTTTCCTTTTTATATATATGAAAAGCTTAAAATTTTATTTTTTTTTTAAAAAAAAAAGTTTAAAAAAAAATAAATTAATGATTCATAATTAATGATTTATTTATTAAAAATTAAAAAAAAAAAAAAAATATATATATATATATATAAATAAAATATTTAATTAATCTTACAATTTATTTATTTAAAAGTAAAATTATAATAAATATATGTTTCCATTTAAAATAAATTTATATCAATTTCTATGGAATTTGATTAAAACTAAAAAAAAAAGAAAAAGTATTACATATAAAATATATTAAATATTTAAATATATAATTTATGAAATAAATTTCGGATTAATATTCTATATATTAATTTTTTTTTTTTTTTTTTTTTTTTTTTTTTTTTTTTTAAATGTATTTTACTATTAATAAAAATATTGTATAATAAAAAAATTTTTAATAATAAAAAATAATAATAATAATAATAATAATAATATAGAAATAATAAAGAAAATTAACATATAAAAAAAAAATTTTTTTTTATGTACTTTAATATATTTCAGTACTTATTTTATTTATTTATTAATGATATTATATAAAATTATTAAACATTAAAATTTATTAGTGATTTAAAAAAAAAAAAAAGAAAAAAAAAAAAAAAATAGAAAGATTTAAAATAATTATTTTTATTTTATTTTATTTTAAATATGCGAATTAATTAATTAATAATAAATTATTTATAATAGATTTAATAGATTAATAACTAAACTTCGTTATTAATTTACAAAGTTACAAACTATGAATATTGATTATTAATTTTTCTTATTTTTTCTTATTATTGTTAATGATATTATTATTAATATATATATATATTTTTTCCTTTCACTTATTTTAATTATATATATATATTATATATATTTTATATATATTTTTTAATAATTTTTATGTATAATTAAGTATTTAATAAATAATTATTTAATGCTATTTGATATAATAATAAAGGTGTCAAAATTTTTGCATTCTTATTTGTTATGACTTTTTTTTTTTTTTTTTTTTTTTTTTTTTTTTTTGAATGACAAATTAAATTAACGAAAGTTTTTAGTTATTTGATATTTGATTTTTTCTTTATTGTTTAATAAATAATATAAAATAATCTAATGAATATATAATTATATATTTTTATATGTCTTTTTTTTTTTTTTTTTTTTTTTTTTTAGCAATAAAACATCAATTAAATAAATATGAATATTAAATTTACTTTAATTTATATTCTCTATTATTGTCTTTCGATTTTTTCAATTAATTCATCTGATGGATAGGATGGAATTTTAAGATCAATATTACGGAATTTTGAATAAACGTTTAAAGAAGTAATACATTCATAAATCATACTTTTCTTTTCTATATTTAATTTAAAAGTTTCTTGTTCCATAGGGTTGTGTAATTCCATTTTTACCGGGGTCATAGAACTTGAATTCTTTCTACTATTGTTAGTATTGGCCTTTATTGAAGTATTTGAATTGTCAATTAATATATTATCATTATTTGAATTTTCTTTTATTGAATTTTTAGAAGTATCTTTACTTAATGTTCTTAAACTATTTCTAGTGTTAGTACTACTTGCATCATTTTCAACATTTTCTGCTATTACTTCTTCAATATTACTAACAACAAGCGTTGTATCAGAACTAGAACTTAATCTAACATTTGCATTAATTTTTGGTCTTGATAATTCCTCGTTGCATTGATTTAAGCGAGCTGCTAAATTATCTATAACATCTTGTGTATGTACCTGATATGTTGCAATAGCTTTTGCCATAATATAAAATTGAAATTTACCTATCATTTGTCCTTCATCCTTTAAAAGGTTATAGATATCTTTAGTGTAATGGTCTAGCATTAAAAGTACAGGGTGAATACTTTTAAAATTAGCTTCAATATATTCTATAATATAAAAGTAACAACTGCCAGGTTTAGTTTTAACTTGCTCATATACCTCAATAATTGTATATAAGTCATCAATTGGTAAACCAAAATTGTATAAAGCAATTATATAATTTAATATTGCTACAAGTTCTACCACTCTGACATTTTGATATGTAAAGTTATCTATAATAGTTTTTTCTTCTTTCTTTTTTGCGAGACGAACTATTTCGTTAAAAAGACTTAATCTTTCAGAAATTGTACTTGGACCTGATCCGCAATTAAAATCATTCATAGTTATTTTTAATTTGTTGTAGTCGGATTTATATTTATTAATATTAATTATTATTATTATTATTATTATTATTATTATTATTATTATTATTATTATTATTATTATTTTTTTTTTTTTTTGTAGAAAGTGTATTTATTGGAATATTGGTATATAATTATTTTATTGGATATCTTATCTATAAATACGTTTTTTTAGGGCTAATTATTTAATATATTTTTCAATTTATTTTTCGATATTTAAATAAAAATAAATAAAAATAAATGAAAAAAAAATAAATATAAATATTTTGTCAGTTTTTTTTTTTTTTTTTTTTTTTTTAAATTAATTTTATATTAAAATAGTACTATTATAACTATTATTACTAATAACTACTATACAAATACAATTATATATACAAAAAACTATTCATTCTGATATAAGTAATAATATTTTTATGTATATATAATACTCATATATAGTTAAAATTTATTGCCAAATTTATTAAATTTGATAGTTAATTTATATTAAACACAATAAATTAATTTATTAATTCAGGTTTTAAATTTAAAAACTATTTATTGAACTATTTAAAGATAAAATTTCAATTAATTATACTTTCATACTTTTAGTTTTTTTATTTATTGTTATTAATAATACTTTTTTGAAAATATAAATTATCAGAAAGATTATATTATTACTATAATAATTATTTCATTTAACAGAAAATTTTAAATTTAAATAATTTTTTGTGTTATTAAAATATAATACTTATTTTAATATGTTAATGTTTTCTTTAATAATTATATTTATTAATAAATACCTTTTAATTTGAATTTACTTTAGTCCTTACTCAATAAATATTATTAAATCAATTTGTTTATTATATTTTTTTAATAGAAGAAAATATAATTTATTTTTGATTATTTTTATTTTTTAATTTTTTTTTCTAAAATTATATTTTCTTTTTAAATAGTATAAATTATTCCCCTTTAATTTTTATTTTATTTTATTTTATTTCTAATTAGTTAAAAATATTCTATGAAAGTAATGAAAAATGATTAAAAATTCATTACATTTTATATTAAAAAAGGTTTATTCTATAGTTTTTATTATTATTTTTTTTTTTAAAAAAAAAGAATTTTTCAAATTGTAGTTAAAAAAAAAATAAATAAAAATTAAACTTTTTTTTTAATATATAAAAAATTAATGCATTTTTTTTTTAAAAGTCCAAGGATTAATTATAAACAATTTAAATAAATAAATAAATAAATAAATAAATAAATAAATAAATAATATAATACATATTATACACAAATTATAATTACTAAAAATTTTTATGTTAAATGAAATGAATTATTATAATAATTAGTCATATATTACATTATAAATATAATATATTAATATATTTAATACAATGTATAAAAATTTTTATTATTTATTTAAATAATAAAATTAAATAATATAATTAATAATATAAATATGATTATAAAATAAATAATAAAATAAATACTAAAAAGGGGCGTTGTAATTACGAAATTATACAGTATAGTAATAATTTGAATACTAACAAATAAATAAATAAATAAATAAATAAATTACAAAATATTAAATATTAAAGAAAAATATAAATATAAGATTATTTTATAAAAATAAAATATATTTTATATTATAGTGAAGTTTTAAAAAATAAAAAAGATTATCATATTTTAAGTTTATATTAACAATCCAAAAAAAAATAAAAATAAAAACAGGAAATTAAAAAAAATTTTTTTTAATAATTAAAGTGTATACATTCTACGTTCAACGTATACGTTGCTTTATAAATGGTTTAATATATTAAAATTTTTATTCCAATTACTAATTTCTATTTTATAATTAAAATATATTTATATATATTTATTTATATTTTTAATTTTTTTTTAAAATTATTTTTTTATTTATTAAAATTTTGGCAATACATTGTGCTTTATTTTGGAGGCTAATATATTAAAATATAAATATATATTAAATTTAATATAATATTTAAATATCTTGTTTATATTAATTTACCTTTTTCATTTAAAATTAATTTAGACTATCTTTTATAAAAATTTTTTTTTGTATTAATTAAATATTATATAATATAATAATATATTAAGATTATAATGTGAAATACTATAGGATTGCTTTACCGTAAATATTTAATATATAAATTTTAATTATATATTAAATGTATAGAATGTAGAATATTATTAAAAATATTCTCCTTTTTAAATATCCTTATGTTTTATGCCAAAAAAAAAATATTTATACACATATAAAATGATTAAATACTATATATGGATATTAATCTATATTAATATTATATAATGAACAATTTAATTTTGATGTAACATATGCTATAAATAAGCAATCAAACAAACAAACAAACAAACAAACAAATAAATAAATAAATAAATAAATAAATAAATAAATAAATAAATAAATAAATAAATAAATAAATAAATAATAAATAAATAAATAAATAATTAATTAATTAATTAAATAATAAATAATAAATAAATAAATAAATAATAAATAATAAATAAATAAATAAATAATAAATAAATAAATAAATAATAAATAAATAAATAATAAATAAATAAATAATAAATAAATAAATAAATATTAAATAAATAATAAATAAATAATAAATAATAAATAAATAATAAATAAATAAATAAATAAATAAATAAATAAATAAATAATAAATAAATAAATAAATAATAAATAATAAATAAATAAATAAATAAATAATAAATAAATAAATAATAAATAAATAAATAATAAATAAATAAATAATAAATAAATAAATAAATAATAAATAAATAATAAATAAATAATAAATAATAAATAAATAATAAATAAATAAATAAATAAATAAATCATTCCATATGAAATTTATTTTTTTTTTATTTATAAAATTAAATAATTAAACATTGACATTTTATTTTTTATACTTTTTGAAAAATAATATAATGCTTACTAGATTATAACAATTGAAACTTTTTTCATTTTAAAAAATATATATTTATGTATATCTTTCATAAAATTATTTTATTTTTTTTTTTAAACCTCAAAAATATAAATGTTATTTTGTTTTATGCCAATAAATATAAATCATTTTAAACTATATTTATAAATATATAACAAAGCTTGTTACTATTTAAAATTTTTTTCTTTATATTTCTATAATAAATATTTAGATTATGAAAAAAAATTTTTTATTATAGAAATATAAGGAAAAAAAAAATTAAAGTTATGACAAAGCAATATTACTATTATTATTTAATTAATAAAAGTGCTATATATATATATATTGAGATCAATTTTAATTATCATCATTACTATTATTATGTATTTATAATTTTTTATAGTTTATTTTTATTTTATATTATTTTATTTTAATATATATATTAATTTGAAATTATAATTATTAATTATTAATAAAACATATTTTAAATTATAGAAAATCATATAAAAATAAATAAAATTTATATAATAATATTTAGTTCAATTTTAATTATCATTATTACTATTATTACATATTTATATTTTTTTTATAATTTTTTTATATTTTTTTATACTTTATTTTTATTTTATCGTTATATTTTATCGTTATATTATCTTAATATTTTATTTTGAAATTAAAATTATTATATAATTATTAATACAGACACAGCATTTAAATATTAGAAAATCATAATATTTTATTTAAGATATAGTTTTAAAATTTATATTATTTTATATATCATTTTTATAAGATAATATAAAAACTTTAATATTTTTACAATGTAAAATATATTAATTATATATATTTAATTTTAAAATTTTTAAAATTATGTAGAAATCTATTATCTGCATTAATATATACTATGTATATAAATTTTTTTTTTGTATATTAATTTTACTAAATAAATATATAAATCCTATTTTAACCTTTTTTCAATTAAATTACTAAAATTTAAAAGTATTTTAGAGGTTTATTTTTATTTTTATACAGTAAAATTTTTCGGTTAATCGTTAACCAAATAATTAAGAAAAATAATTTTTTTATAGTTTTTTTTATCTTTTTTTTTTTTTTTTTTTTTTTTTAAATTAATATTGTTAAAATTTTAAAGTATTTTAGAGTTTTATTTTTATTTTTATACAATAAATGTATAAATATTATAAATATTATGGTTAAATTATTCTATAACAATAAAACTTTTTTGGTTCAATAATTTTATACATATATTAAAATATTAAATATATATAATTTAAATTCATATTTTTTTTTTTTTTTTGATTATATTATATCGTTTTCTATTTCCTATATATATATATATATATATAAATTTTTTTTTTTTAATTTTAAATTTATATTATTATAATATAAAATAATAGTTAGTTGATTCTAAAACTTTTATATATGTACTATCGCATTAAATTCATAATAATTTATATGAAAAAATGTTTTATAATAATAAAAAATTAATTTATTATATTGTTGTGTATCTATTTGCTGTACAACTATCTATACTAAAGAATGTTAATATTTATAGTTCGGATGATTTTTTTGAATATTTTTCAAAAAATGATAATGAAGATTCAGTTACCCTTATAATAAATAATGATGTTAAAATTTTTAGTTCAAATAAAGAAATAAATTTAACAAATCATATAAATAAATTAAAATTTCAAGGAATATCAAAGGATGTTTCATCATTAAATTTAAGTTCTGTACTAAATGGAATTATATTTTCTAATGAAATTAAAAATATCGAATTTTCAAATATAAAAGTTGAGGGACAATTTTTTTATAATGAAAATAAGAATATAACTTACGGGAATACCATTCATTATGGAAGTATTGACTATTCATTGAATAGTGATAGTGAAGGACTATTATATTATGTAAATTCAGATTATTATGGAAAGGCCAATGAAATTGGAAATTGTATTAAAATTAAAAATGCAAATGCTATTTTTTATAAATCAAATTTATATGGTGATTCTTCATGTACCACAAATAGAATAGTTAATTATAATGGAAATGGTGAATCAAGTATTATTATTAATGAATCCATGGTCAAGGGTAAAGGCGTAAATTCATTATTTTATATAAACAACGGAATAATTGAATCTTATAATTCCTCATTTTTGGATTTTTATTCTAATAATCATCCGGGGTAAGACTATATAGTAATATAAAACATACATATGATTTATCTTTAAAAATATAAAATGCACACATATATTTAATCTTTAAAAACAATAATATTAATTGATATAATATAATATAATATAATATAATATAATATAATACAATATAATACAATATAATATAAAATAATATAATAAAATAACTCATTTATCTATATATTATAGTGGAGCATTTTCTATTATAGATAATAATTATAGTAACTTTTATAATTGTACATTCGATAGTGGATATAGTAAAGATAGAGGAGCTGTATTTTATTTATTTAATAATAAAGAATTCAATGGTGAAAAAATAACTGCAAATAATATAACAGCTGAGCATGAAGTATATTATACTCTTTAATAAGATTAATATAATAATGATAATAAATAATGAATAATAATAAAAACAACAATAACAGCAACAACAACCATAATAATATATAAAAATATATTTATATAAATAAATAAATGATTTATAATACTAATTATAATACTAATGATAATAATAAAGGTTATAACAATAATATAATAAAATAAAGAAATATAAAAAAGAAAAAAAAATTTAATACTACAAAATATTTTGAAATAACATATATTTGATTAAAATGTTCTGAATTTTTATTTTTATTTTTATTTTATTTTATTTTATTTTATTTAGGGAACGCTAATATATACATCTGCAGATAATAGTATTATTACAAAAATAGTATTAACATATATAACAGAGACAAATATTGTTACAAAAACAGGAGATGGAAAAGGATTAATAGCATTGTAAGTTTAAAATTCCACAAAAGAGTTTTTTTTTTTTAAATGTATATATATATATATATGTATAGTTAAATAAAAAAAGATAAAATAATTATATATAAATATAATTATAATAATTTTTAATCATTATGAATCATATAATGATATGCATATAGTATTGATTCAGCATCAGACTTACAACTGAATCATTTTAATGGAAGGAATTTTAAATCATATAATAATGAAGGAACATTATTTATGACTAATGTTGCATGTGCAATTAATATATCGTAAAATTTTTGATATATATATATATATTTTATTTTGTTTAATTTGTATTAATATATAATATATATACATATATATATATTTAATTAATATAAATATGTAATCCAAAGAGATTTTAATTTTGAAGATGCATGGTGTAAATCAAAAGGATTTAGCGCATTTATATATCATACTGTTGAAAGTATAACTTCTGATGGTGTATTTCATATCAATGGTTGTGATATAAAAAATATAATGATGTATACTGATTTTACTGTAGAACTTATTGGATGGAATAATAAAGGAAATTTAATTGTTGAGAAGTTAGTTTATATACTATGATATATATTTTTAATAATATACATATAGAATAAAAATTTTTATATAATATAATAATAATAATAATAAATAATAATAATAATAAATACTACTATAACTATTACTACTACTAAAAATACTATTATTACTACTACTACTACTAATAAATATTTTAGCTGTCATTTTTCAAATATATACGGTCCTTCTTCAGGGTAATTTTCTTTTTACTAGAAATTTTTATAAAAAACATTCATTGTAAATGATATATTTTATGTAATATTTATTTAATTATTATTATTATTTTTTATTTCTATTTCTACTTCTATTTCTATTTCTATTTCAATTCTATTTTATTTTATTTTTAAATTATATAGAATCAATTATAATTTTGATCAAGCTTCTTTTAAAAATTTAACTGTAGATACTTTTTATTCGAATAATCCTAGTGTTAGTATGTTCACTGAGAGTACTAATGGAAGTAATAATACAGAAAAATATATATATATATATATTTAAAAATTTTATTATTAATTATATTATAATGAATGAAATATTAATAAATAAAATATTATTATCTTATATGCAACTAAAATTTTATAAATAATTATGTATATTATTAATATTACTTTTATCATTTTAAAAGATAATTTTGATATTATTGATACTCATATAACGAATTTTATCTCAAGAGGACGTAATTGTCTAATAATAGTATCATGCTATCATTAATATAATAATATAATTATTTAAAAATAATAGTAGTTTCAGAAAAAATAAATAAATAAATAAATAAATAAATAAGTAAATAAATAAATAACCAAACAAACAAACTAATAAACTAACAGGTAAATATAAATGTTTATATTATAATTAATGTAGATTTATTTTTTATTGAAAAATCAACCATGACAGTAGAAAATTCTGAAGTAAATTATTTTAAAAATAAAATATATTTATATATATATTATTTATATAATAAAACAATATTATTAATTTATATTAAATAAAATAAAATGAACAATATTAATTAATGGTTAAATATTATTTATATAATATTAAAATCATTTAAATCAAGTTTATTTGTTCTCCCAATAATAAAATAGAAAATGATATAAGTAATTATTTTAAATTACAAAGTAATGCTGGTATGCATGGAATATTGATGCTTAATTCAAGATCTGGCTCATTAAATATTAAAAATTCAAGATTTGAAAATTTTTCATATTGTATAAATATTTTCTAATATATATATATATTTTTTTATTTTTATTATTTTTATATCAATAAAAATTAAATTATATATAGTTTTTTTTTTTTTTTTTTTTTTTTTTTTTTTTTTTTTTTTTTCTTATATTCTAATATATATTATATTTTTTATTTAATATGTAAAAAATGTATTAATAACAATAAAAAAAAAAAAAAAAAAAGATTTCGGAATTAGAATAACTAGAGACACAACAGTAAATATAGAAAATTCATATTTTGGCAATAGTTTTTTTACAAGGGGTTTATTTCTTCTAAAAAGATATGATTCTGTTTCTTCTGTTGGACGCTATGTAATTACTGATTCAACTTTTGATAGCATTTATGGAGAGAAAGGCTCAGTATTTAGTATAAATGAACAAGAATTCTCATCATATGGTTATAATATTACAAATTGTATTTTTAAAAATAATTATTCAAGATATGGTGGTGTTATTTATTCTATTAATAGATATTCACCTGAATTAATTAAATTTGAAGATTGTGAATTTATTAATAATCAATCCGAATTAGGTAAATATAATATAACCCTAAATATAATATAATTAAAAAAAAAAGAATAAATATATATTTACTTATAAATAAAATAAAATAAAATAAAATAAAATAAAATAAAATAAAATAAATAAATAAATAAATAAATAAATAAATAAATAAATAAATAAATAAATAATTAATTAATTAATTAATTCATAATAATAATAATAATAATAATAATTAATAATAATAATAATAATAATAATAATAATTAATAATAATAATAATAGTAATAATAATAATAATAATAATATTAATATTAATATTAATAATAAAAACAATATTTATAGGTAGCATATGTTATTCTTCAAAAATTGAAGCTATTCCATATTTTTCAAATTATGATGAAATGATAAATATTAAAGAAGCATTTGTTACAAATCCAACCTATATAAAAAATGAAAATAATAATGAAATAATAAAATTGTATTCAGGAGATACGATTAATAAAGATATAAAATGTAATTTATATATATATATATATATATATATTTTTTTTATGCTTTGTTTTCCTTTAATACTATTTATAAAATATAAAAATATATTTTATTTTTTTTATTAAAAAAATATAAAATAAATAATTTGTAAATATTATTATTAAATTGAATTTTCATAGATACAATTTATAATGATTTTAATTCCCGTATGTATTATACTAATCTTAATAATCTTAATGGAATAACCATTTATTTAAATGATATAGAGATGAATTTTTTTTTAAAAAAAAATAGTAATTAAAAAAAATAAAAAAAAAACATTAATTAATATTTATATATGAATAATTATTATATAAATAAATAGAGTTATATTTCCATGAAAGTATGGATGAAATTGAAGAAAGCATAGACAAAATGCCATTTTACCATATAGAAATTAATGATACATTAAATGCAGAAATAATAGGGAGTAAATTTAATTATTGCTATTATGATTCATGCATATTACCAAAAATAAGAGGTACTGAAAGAATTATTTATTTTAACGTTTTTTATAATAATAATAATAAAAAAAAAAAAAAAATTAAATTATAAATAATATATTTGGTATATATAATATAGTTGTAGGTAATCCTGGGGTTTATGCAATTCAATTCGAATTAAGAACATTTGGTAATTAATAAACTTTTTTTATATTACTTTTTTTTTTTTTTTTTTTTTTTTTTTTTTTTTTTTTTTTTTTTTTTTTTTTTTTTTTTTTTTACTGTATTATATCTATTTATTGATATTTTTAAATAATTGCAGTTATTAATTTGCTAATGATATTATTATTATTATTATTATTTTTTTATATTAAATAAAATAGGCAAATTTGTCAAATTTGAAAATAATAAAGATTCGTTTGAAATAGAAATTCTACCGTGTCCTTCAGAAACTAATGGATATAACAAAAATACTACTAATAACATATTATATATTAATCAAAATATAGAAACTAATGATTTTAAATCATGGTAAATATTTTTTTTTTTTTTTTTTTTTTTTTTTTTTTTTTTTTTAAAAAAAGAATTATATAAATGAATTGATATTATATTTAATATATTACGCTATTAATACTATCAAAAATATTTATACTAATCTTTAAAATTATGAATTTTATATTAAAAAAATTAAAATTACTAATTATATATAGTTATATTCCATATTGTACTCCTCCATGTGCTAATAATGGTAAATGTGTTAATAATAACGTATGTAATTGTGAAAGAACAAAATTTATTGGGTTATTATGCAATGAATATAGACAAATGGAAAGTATAAAAGAGATGGATTATTTAGTTTTTATATTATCATTTGTTTTTATTTTATGTTCAGTTGGATTTATGATTGGAATTTTCAGTAAAAAAAATAATAAATTCGTTAAAGGAGGTAATTTTTATTATTTTAAAAAAAGAAACAAGAAAACAAAATATATATATTAAATAGAAAAATAATAATAACCAAATTTAATCTTTTTTTATTCTTTATTCTTTATTCTTTATTTTTTATCTTTTTTATTTTATTTTTTTTGTAAGGTGGTTTTGAATTTTTAGTTATTATTTTAATTGGTACAATTTTATCCTATATATATTCTTTGCTATCAATTTTTACAAAAACTGAAAAAATTTGTTATATTACCTTAGTATTAAAAAATTTAGTAAGTAAATAATAATAATAATAATAATAATAATAATAATAATAATAATAATAATAATAATAATAATAATAATAATAATAATAATAATAATAATAATAATCATAATAATCATAATCATAATCATAATAATCATAATAATAGTAATAGTAATAATAATAGTAATAATAATGATAATAATAATAATAATAGTAATAGTAATAATAATAATAGTAAAAATAATGATAATAATAATAATAATAGTAATAGTAATAATAATAATAGTAATAGTAATCATAATAACTATGATCTGATATGTAATATAGAAAAAGAAAATGAACTAATAATTAATAATGAATAAGTAATAATGATATCGTTGTATTAATTCAAATATATTAATAATATTAATTTAGAGTTTTTCTTTAATTTATGCAACTATTCTTATAAAAATGTTAAGAATTTATGCTATGTAAGTATCTCAAATAAGGAGAAATACTGTTTATGTGTTTTTAAGAAAAATAAAAAAAAAAAAGAAGAAAAGGAAAAAAACGAAACTTATATAAATTTATAAATTATAATATATATTTATTATTTTTAGTTATCATCATCCAAGACATAAAGTAATTTCAAAATCTACAATGTATGGTTTTATTATATCGATTTCATTATTCCATATATTTATATCATTAATGGAATTTTCATTAGGTTTAAAATTTTCACAAAAAAGTATAAATAACAAAAATGAAGAATATCAAGAATGTCATTATCCATTATTAAGTAACTTTAGGTATATATAATAATTTTATTATATAAATTGATTAAATATTATCAATTAATATATATATATAATATATATTTGAATTTTTTTTTTTTTAATTCATTGATATTATTCTATGATATTATTTTATTATTTTACTATTATAATATATAACTAATATATATAAATATATATAAATATATAATATATTTATATAATTTATAGTTCAATTGTTAATATAATTGTATTAATGGTTGGAAGTGTTATTGCTTATTTAAATAGACATATTGAAAAAATATACAATGAGGTATAATTTAATAATAAATAATTATATATATTTATTAATGAAAATTCATATAATTTTTTTTTTTTTTTTTTTTTTTTTTTTTTTTTTTTTTTTTTTCAAAGTTAATATATATTGATAAATATATAAAATTTTTAATACTAAAACTATTTATTTATCTTTCTATATAATAATAATATTAATAAATAGAATTTAACTGTCCCAATTTATGTCTATATTTTATGTTATGTATTTACATATATTTTTAATTATTATTCGATTCCTGGAAATATTAAAAGTTATTTTGAAGCCTTAAGTATACTAATTTATACATTAACTATCATAAATTATTTATTTTTAAAAAGAGTTCGTAGAATAGCTTCTGAAATAGATGCAGAAAGATCAAAAAGAAGTATTAATAAACAGTTTTATATTAATAATAATAGAAAATAAATGCAAATATATATATATATATATATAATAGAACCATATTAAAAATGTTTATGAAGATTTTATTTTATTAAATAAAAAAAAAATTACGAATTTTTAACAATTTATCTATTTTTCTATTTTATATATAAAATGATAAAAAGTGATCTTAATTAAATAAAATATAAATAAAAATATTATATCTTATATAAAATTGGTATATAAATTAAAAGATATATAAAAATAAAATATTTATACAAATTATAATTAATTTTTAAATTGATTATTTTTTTTATTATTATTTATTAGATATTCTTTTTTTTTTTTTTTTTTTTTTTTTTTTTTGGATTTAAATATATTAATAGTTTCTGGTTAATTATTTAATAGTAGTAATATATATATATTTTTCTATTATATATTTCTTTAATTGACTTAATTAAATTAATAAAAATTTATACTTTATCATAAATCTTTTCTAAAATTAAAATATTAAAAAAATGAATGAATATTTTTTTATAATAAACCTTTCAATTTAATATATAATAATAATAATAATAAAATAAAAAATTAAAAAAAAAAATAAATAAATAAATATATAATTATATATATTTATTTTATTTTATATATTATTATATTATTAAAAAAACAAAATGATTTATTTATAATGTTACAATTATTTTATATATTATATTTAATAATATAAACACTATTTTTATAGTTCAATATATTATTATTATTTTTTCTTTTTTAAAAATATGACTAATAATTATAATTATTTTTTTTTCTTTTTTCCTTTTCTTTTCTTTTTTTTTTTTTTTTTTTTTTTTTTTTTTTTTTTTTTTTTTTTTAATTATTTAAAAAAAAAAAAGTTTTATAAATTATATTATAAATAAAATAAAAAAAAGTTATTAATTGTATGATTCTTTCTTTAATAATTTATGAATTTATATATATATATATATATATTTTTTTAATACTATATAAGATAATAAAAAAAAAAAAAATTTTTTTTTTCTTGAAATCGAGTTAATTATTTACTTTATTCTTTTTAAAAAGGTTTCAAATAAGATTAAATTTAATTCTTCTTGGCCTTTTTAATCCAATCTTCCCAATCTACAGTAGCTTGTTGTTTCTTATATTCACCCTTGTTATACTTCTCTAAAGCTTCTACAAAGAGAATAGCATCCTTAGAATCATTGATAATACCAATACCGAGATCAACAGTAACACGACGAATTAAGTAATCCTTGTCATCTAATCTACCTGGACGAATACGAGCTAATGAGATAACCATTTGAACATTATCATTTTCAAACTTTTGCTTACAATAACGACGATCTTGTAATTTTTCAGATAATTTTCCTTCTTCAATGAAAAGCTTAGAGTCAATATTATCTCCAGCTAAAATATCTTGGGATTCCTTGGTATCAACATAAATCTTGTACTTTTGATCAATAAGTTTTTTGGCAATATATTTGAATTCCTTATTATCAGTTAAGCGATCACGTGCAATTAAAATACCAGAATTTTCTGGAATTGGTAAACTCTTGAAGTTGTTATGATTACTGTAGGTTGATGTGAAGTAAGCTTCATGAACATCACGACCGAAACAAGCAACTTCACCAGTACTAGACATTTCAACAGAAAGCATTGGGTCAGCACCAGCTAAACGAGTCCAACTGAACACTGGGACCTTAATTGCTTTGTATGGACGTTTAACTAACATTGGGTCTTCCTTTGGAACTAATTCCTTTAAAGATGGGTGTTGAACTAAAACACGAGTAGCAATATCAATAAAGTTGGTATCTAAAACCTTAGAAACAAATGGGAATGAACGAGAGGAACGAAGGTTACATTCAATGACCTTAAGTTCATATTTACCATCTTCTTCTAAGTCGCGTTTAATTAATTGCATATTGAATGGTCCAGAAATTTGGAATTCCTTGGCGACCTTAACTGCTAATGCTCTACAATCTTTAACAATTCTTTCGGTTAAAGGCTTCATACCGAGTTTGTTGTGCTTAGCATTATTGTATTCTTCTTCAGAAACAATTTCTGGTGGAAGAACCATACTAGCATCACCAGAGTGAACACCAGCATTTTCAATATGTTGAGAAACAGCGTAAACACATAATTCACCATTATTGGCGACGGCATCAACATCAATTTCTTGAGCATTTTGAATAAATTTTGACATGACAACTGGGTGTTCATGAGAAATAGTAGAAGCAAGGGAAAGATAATCATCAAGATCCTTCTTATTGTAGGCTACATTCATAGCTGCACCAGAAAGAACGTATGATGGTCTGACAAGAACTGGATAACCAACAGAATCAGCAAATTCGTGAGCTTCTTGAGTACTTTTTAATTCTCTCCAAGCTGGTTGATCAATACCAATAGCATCCATAGCCTTAGAGAACTTTTCACGATCTTCAGCACGATCAAGATTAACTGGACTAGTACCAAGAACACGAACACCACGGTTCCACATCTTTAAGGCAATGTTTTGTGGAAGTTGACCACCAACACTAACAACAATACCTCTAGATTGTTCTTTTTCGTAGATATCCATAACACGCTCAAAGTTCAATTCTTCAAAGTATAAACGATCACATTCATCGAAATCAGTGGAAACAGTTTCAGGGTTGTAATTAATCATAATAGTTTTATAACCTAAATCATGTAAGGCACGACTACAACTGACACCACACCAGTCGAATTCAACAGATGAACCAATACGGTAAACACCAGAACCTAAAACCATAATACCATGATCATCGAAAGTTAAATCATCAGTAGAAGCATTGTAAGTAGTATATAAGTAGTTAGTAGCAGCGGGGAATTCAGCAGCTAAGGTATCAATTCTCTTAACAAATGGAATAATATGATGATGTTTTCTTAATTCACGAATTGCTAATTCAGTAGAGCTAGTAGCCTTAGCAATTTGATCATCAGAGAAACCTGCTTTCTTAGCTTTTTCTAATAATTCAATTGGAATTGTAGAAGTTTCTAATTTGTAATCAGTTAATACAGATGGTGGAATATGAACATTTTGAGGAATACTAATTTTTTCTTCAACATTTTGTGGACCCTTATACTTCGTTAATTCTTTTTGAATTTCCATAATATTTTCTAATTTGTAAAGGAACCACTTATCAATCTTTGTTAAATCATGAATCTTGTCAATACTGTAGTTTTGATTAAACATAGCTTCAGCAACAGCAAATAATCTACGATCAGTTGGATCCTTTAAAACTTCATCAAGATCATCCATAGCAATTGGTTCGTAACCGCCAAAAGCTGGATCAACTTGACGTACTGCTTTTTGTAAAGATTCCTCGAAAGTTCTACCAATAGCCATAACTTCACCAACACTCTTCATACAACTACCGATGTCACGACTGACGTTGTGAAATTTAGAAAGATCCCAACGTGGAATCTTAGTAACGATGTAATCAAGTGATGGTTCAAAACAAGCAGTAGTAGTCTTAGTAACACTATTCTTTAACTCTGGAAGGGTATGACCAAGAGCAATTTTAGCTGCTACAAAAGCAAGTGGATAACCAGTAGCCTTAGAAGCAAGAGCACTACTACGGGAAAGTCTAGCATTAACTTCAATTACAGCATATTCAAGACTTTCTGGATTTAAAGCATATTGAACATTACATTCACCAACAACACCTAAATGTCTAATGATTTTAATAGCTGCAGTTCTTAACATATGGTATTCTTCATCAGTTAAAGTCTGACTTGGAGCAACGACAATACTATCACCAGTGTGAACACCAAGAGGATCGAAATTTTCCATGTTACAAACTGTAATACAATTGTTTTCTGCATCTCTTACAACTTCATATTCTACTTCCTTCCAACCTTTCATAGATCTTTCAACTAAAATTTGTGGAGCAAGAGATAGAGATTTAGTAGCTAAGTGACGTAATTCAGCTTCATTGTTAGCAAAACCAGAACCTAAACCACCTAAAGCATATGCAGAACGAACAATGACTGGGAAACCAATTTTTTTTGCTGCTGTAACAGCATCCTCAACAGTTTCAACTGCAGTTGAAGTAGCAACTGGAATGTTAATTTCTCTTAAAGCATTAGCAAATAAATCACGATCTTCAGATAATTGTAAAGTGTGAATTGGAGTACCTAAAACTCTTACATTGTATTTCTTTAAAACACCTGTTTCATCTAATTGAATACCACAATTAAGAGCAGATTGACCACCGAAGGTTAAAAGAATACCATCTGGACGTTCTCTTTGAATAATGTATTCTAAATACTCTGGATTAATTGGTAAGAAGTAAACAGTATCAGCTAAACCTTTACCAGTTTGAATAGTAGCAATATTTGGATTAACGAGTATAGTTTTAATATTTTCTTCTTTTAAAGCTTTAATCGCTTGAGAACCAGAATAATCAAATTCACCAGCTTGTCCAATAGAAAGACCACCAGAACCGACAACTAAAACTTTTTTTAATGGTGGTTGTTTAGATACTTTCTTTTGTGGTTTTGGAACATTTTTTGAGAAGATAGCATAATTTCTTTGTTGATTTGGTTTGTAGAAAGAAAGTGGCTTTTGGTTTAATGGTATAACATTTGACTTTGTACTTATAGTATTTTTTTGAATTATTGAATTCTTTACACTAAGTAAAGATTGCTTAGAAAATAAAGATAAAGAATTTTTTATAGCACTTGGAGCAGTAATGTTTCTTGTAAGTAATGATTGCATTTTTTTTTCAAAAAATTATTTCACTTTATGTTGATTTTTCTATTTTTAATTAATTATTTTTAAATATATTTTTATTATTTAAATTCTTAATTAATTAATATTCATAATATAATTTTATATATAAATATATAATAAAAAAAAGTTAATAAATTATATATAGTACTACTTTATTTTTTAAAAAAATTTTAATTTCTATTTTTATATAAAAAAATACCAATGTATATATAATTTTGATAAATTATTAAATTTAATTTTATTTTATTATAATTTATAAAAATTTTATTATATAAAATAAAACCATAAATAGTTATTTATTTTATACATTTTAAAATTATGATTATTTTGAATTAATATTTAAAATTACCTTTCCTGTTTATATTATAATAAATAAATAAATATAAATAAATATTTCTACTAAAATTATTACGTGTTTCTATAATAAAATAAGTATATTATTTCTTTTAATTGTTTTCTTAAAAAATTCAATTTAAATAATTATTGAAATTTAAATTCATAATTTCGTTAAAAAGAAAAAAGATAGAAATAAAATTAAATAAAAAAAATAAATTTTATAATTTTTTTAAATTAAAATTATATTTTCAATTTATATATATTTTTTATTATTAAAATTAAATATATAATTTTTAATTATAAAATCTTCCTCTTTTATTCTTTTCTTTATTAAGCTTCTTTAAACTTAAAGAAGAGAAAAAAAAAATGAAATAATAAAAAAAAGTTTATATATAATTTTTTTTTTTTTTTTTTTTTTTTTTTAAATTTATTTAAAATTTTTACAGTTCAATTAAATGTTAATTTAATGTATATTACAATAATATATAATATATTATATATTACATATAAATAATATATTTAATATATTGTATATTATATAAATATTAATATATTTAGCTTTTTTTTTTTTTTTTTTTCATGTTTTTCATAATTACAATATAATATATGATTATTTGAATTTAAAAATATATAAAATATGGATCAATTTTTTTTACTTTGTTTTCTTTTCATCAAAAAGAAAAATGGAGCATATATTGCAATATATTTGTAATATGTATAAATCAATTATACTGTTGAACGTTTAAATTGATAAACCAATCATCTGAATAATAACTATATATATTATTTTTATTTTTGATTGGTCTAAAACTTATCAAAATCAATTATAACGAAAATTTTATAATAATCGAGATTTATTAATAAATATAAAAAATAATAATAATAATAATTAATAATAATAATAGTAATAAATAATAATAATAATATTATTATTTTTATAATTTTTTAATAAGAAATCAATGATGCTATTAAATTTATAATTATATTTAATTGAAATAATTTTACAGCTTATTATTTAATGCTTTTTGAATATATTAAAAAAAATTTTACATATAATTAAATAATTTTTTTATTTAAGGGATTAATTGGTGATATTAATATTATGTAAATTATTATTTACATTATTAGTATTTATATTTTATTATATTATTATTAAAATAATATAATAATATTTCATTATAATAAGTTATAACTAAAAATGAACTTTATTATATATTTGGGTATATCATAGTTAAAAAATTTTTTTCGAAATTTTTTTTATAAATTTAATAAAAATTCTTGTAAAACTCTTAAATAGTTGAAAATTTCTATTATTTCCTTTTTATATTAAATAAATATATTATTTTTTAATTTTTTAATTTTTTAATTTTTTAATTTTTTAATTTTTTAATTTATTTTATTTATACTTCTTTATATTTATTTATACTTCTTTATATCTTTTTCTTGATTATTATTATTATTATTATAATTAATATAAATAACAATAAAAATAAAAAAAAAAAAAAGAAAAAAGAAAAAGAAAATAAATACAAATAAAAAATAATTTTTATTTCTTCTATTTCTATTTCTAACTAATAAGTTATTAAAAATATATATTTATTATTTTTAATTATTGTTGGTCTCCTCACTCATTCTATTTTATTGTATTTATATATTATAGAAATTATCAATTCGATAATAAAAATATTATATATTTGAAAATTATTATAATATATAAATATAAATTATTTTCTTCTTTGTTTAATGATTCATATCAATTTCATTTATTTCATTTTAAATTTTAATTTTAATAATATAGTTATAAATTTATGAAATTGTGAATTATTCTTTTATTAATTAGATTTTTTTTTTTTAAAAAAAAAAAAAAAAAATATTGTTTGATTCTTATTTATTTTTAAATATTATGAATTCTATGAAGAGAAGTAAAGATGATCTTGAATAGTTTTAAGAATATACGGTGCTTTAATATCATTATCAGATAAAAATATGCATTATTTTAATGTATAGATATTTAAAATTAATTATAAATTGATACATTATTTAAAACATATAAAATATAAAGGTTTTATAATTATAATAATTAGAAATTATATATAAAAATTACCAGCCATCATTGCAGCACAAATTTTTACGAAGGTTTTAAAGTTTTCTTTAACTTCTTCTCTTCTTAATTTAGCTTCTTCGAAAGGAATCTTTGGGGCAGCCTGTTGGAAAAACATCCTTACTTTTTTATTTTTTTTTTTTATTTTTAATTTTAGTTTTAGTTTTAGAAAAAAAAAAAGTTATAAAAAATTATATTTTAAAGTAAATATTTTAATTTAAATAATTTTTAATACAATATTTATAATAATTTCTTTGAAACTATTTCATTTTTTTATTTGTAATTTATTATATAATACATTTGAATTTAAATGAGAATGATTAATTCCTTTTACCTTTATAATTTATGAACTAAATATTGTAAATGCAATAATAATTTTTTTTTTCTTTTAAAAAATGTTTTTAACGAAACAATTTGACTATTATAGAAATAAATATAATTATAATAATGTATACGTTTAAATTTGTTACGTATTTAGATATTGGTTTTATAGTTTGTGAAAATTTTCTATAAATATTATTTTAATTATCCAATATTAATTCAATATAAATTTTTAATTAAAATTAATTATTGAAATTAACAGATTTTTCAATTGAAAATTTATTTACTTTAAACTTTTAAATTATATATATATATATATAATTTTTTTTTTTTTTTTTTTTTTTTTTGATAATAGTAATAGTAAGGAGATAATGTTAACTTAAGGACATAATTTAAATTTTAACATTGAAGACCTTTATTTATATGTAAAATACTATTATATGTTTATTCTCTTTGTTTTTGTTATATATATAAGCATATACATTAAATCTTTTTATTCATTTAATATAAAAATGATGATTCTCAAAAGTTCTCAAATTACACTATTCTCAGCTACCTTCTCCTTTAATTTATGGAAATTTGTTATTCATTTTGTACTAAATGCAAATCAAATTTCATAAAGGATTGAGAAATTATCTGCCAAAAGAATAAAGCAATTCTATATAGATTGTAAAGATGAAAGTAGAAAATTCGAAAATTTTAGTGCCATTTATTGTTGATTAACTATTGTTAAAGGTTTTTTTTTTGTCAGTCATTATGATATTACTGTATATACTTAGTACAAAGATGATTAATAAAATCATAAAGTTTCTATTTTTTATTGTAAATTCTTTGCAGAAAATCCCAATAAGATAATGGATGATAGATTCGGTAAAACTGGCTTATGATAATAATAGCTTCAACGAATTGATGGTTATTGAGATAAATTATATATGAATTTTAATTAAAAGAAAAAAAGAATAAAAATAAAATTTATTTTTTTTTTTATTTTTTTTTATTTTATTTTATTTTATTTTATTTTTATTTTTTTATTTTTTTTTTATTTATATTTTTTTTTATTTTTATTTTTTTTTATTTTTATTAATTATATTAAAATAAATTATGTAATGTCACTAATTATGTAATAATAAATTAATTATTTATTATTTATCACTTATTAGTTATTATTTTATTATTCTTTTACTAATCTTTAAAATATTATTTTTATTGTACAGAATTAACCATTTATTAATGCTTTTTTATTAAATATGAATTGATTAATATTTCTAATTATTATATAATTATTTTATTGCTATGCACCATAAATATATGTATAATTTTTAAACTTTAAATTCTTATAAATTTTAATTATTTTACTTATATTTAATAGAGTTAGTTAAAGTTTAAAGAACTAATTAAAATTTAACAATCAAACAAAAAAATAGAAAAAAAAATTTTTTTTTGTTTGTTTATTAAATTCTAATTAGTTTTTTAAAGTATATTTAATGTATTGATTTATACCGAGTTTTTTTTTAAACTAATTTATTAATTTTTAATATTAATAAAATAAAATTATATATACATTTTTTATTTTTATTTTTATTAAAAGAATCTGAAACAGTTGTTTTAATATTTTGTAATTTAAGATTTTATTTATTATTTTTGAATTTTAATATCTATAATTAGAATTATAAATGTAAATAATTAATTACAAATTGCTAAAAATAGAATATATGAAGAATAAAATATTAAAAACATTTACATTTATTTATATTTTCCATTAAAATAATCAAAAAGTTTAAATGGAATTATTTTACTTTAATTCTTTAACGGAATAATGAATTAATATTTAATTTTTTTTTATATACTAATAATTAGGTAAAATTTAATTAAAATTTTACCTGATTTTTTTTTTATTATTATTATAATTTTTATTATGATGAAGGATATATAATCCGATTTTTAAAAAAATTTTAAAAATTAATCATAAAACCATTTAAAAATAATTTTAAAGTTATACAGATTAATACTACTAATGTCAATATAATAACTTAAAAACTAATAATAATGTAATAATTTAACTTAAAATTAATAATGTAATAATTTTTGTTTTTACAATTTATTAATATTCATTAAAAATTGATAATAATGCAATAATTTTTTTTTTTTATTATAATTTTATATTTTTTCTTACCAAGTATGAATAATTAAGATTTTGTATTTTCATTATTTATTATAATATAATATAATATATTATAAAATTATAAATTATACTTTTGAATATTATATATTGCATTTGAATTAAATTATGTCAATATAAACAATATATATTACATAAATATAGTTATAAATTAAGTATATTTCTTTATCTTTTAAACTTGTTTCCAATATATTATACAATTATTATACAATATATTAAATAATTTTAAAAATAATAAATGAAAAAAATTCATATAAATATCAGAAGTCTTTCTTTCTGTTATTTTTTTTTATTGATTTTATTTTTTATTTTAATAATATATTTTTTTTAAAAATTATAAATATAGATTAACAAAAAGAATTTTTAATACAATAACGATTAAATATATTATAAGAACAAAAATTAAAGAAAAAAAATAAGATAAATATTAAAATTATAATATATATAAAATTTATATATTTTATTATATAAAAAAATACCTTTGCGGAGTAATAAATATTAAATGTATAAAACCAAATATAATATTCAAAATAATTGGTAATTACTATATATATATATATATATACTACATATATGTAAATTATACATAAGTAATATATATATACCTTTAATTAAAAATACAATAAAGTTCGATAAATAATAAAAAGAAATCTATTTATTTAATATACATTCAGGTAGATAATAATATTTTATTTTTTTTTATATATATATTTTAAAAAGGTAGTAAATTAAGAAAAAAGAAAAATAACATAATATAATTGAATATGTCACCTCAATTAATAGAATCAAACAATATTGAGAAAAATTTAAAGATTTGTTGTGAAGTTCGTTGTAGAATACCAACGAAGGATAAGGGTGAATTTTATGTTCATCTTTATACCAATAATTTAAATAATAAAAAACATTTAGCAATTGTTGCTGGATCATATATATATAGTAAAAGTTTAAACGAAATAAGAGAAAATGATACAGATGAGAAAAGGATGATGAGAGGCGCTACAATAAAACCAAATGTATCTCTTCCATTAAAATCATTTGATAAAAAAGGTAAATAAAAATAAATAATAAAAAGGCCTTTTTTTTTTTTTTTTTATATAAAGTGTAAGTAAATAAATAATTAAAACACATATTATATTAAAATTTTTATTATCAATATTATTTATTTTTCAATAAAAACTTTATAAATTTATTCATCAGATTTATTAAACGTCAAGGAAATAAATGAAAATCTTAATGAAAGTATTAATTCACCAGATAAAGAACATAAAATTCCATTAGTTAGAATTCATTCAGAATGTTTTACCAGTGAAACTATATTTTCTTGTCGTTGTGATTGTGCTGAACAGTTGGAAAGATCAATGAAGCAAATTCAAGAATATGGAAATGGTGTTGTTGTATATTTAAGACAAGAAGGACGTAATATTGGTTTATTGAATAAAATGATGTAAGTTAATCCATATTTTATATATAATTATAGAGCAAATATTAATAATTAAAAAAAAATATAAGTATGTATATAAACCAATTACTATTGAAAAAAAAAATAATATATTTTTATTTTCATATATATTAATAAATTGAATAGGGCATATAATTTGCAAGATCATGGCTATGATACTGTTGAAGCAAATATAAAATTAAACCAACCTGTAGATGGTAGAAATTATACTATAGCAGCAAAAATATTAGAAGATTTACAAATAGATACTGTTCGTCTTTTAACTAATAATCCAGACAAAATTAAACAATTAACATCATTAGGCATTAATGTAGTAGAAAGAATACCTATGATCCCATCTATATGGGAAAATGTTGATAAACATTCAGGAAATTTTACTCATTATATATCTTCAGAATCAAATTCTAATTGTTCTAATGAATTAGAAGACGATATGAATAATTTATTAAATGAATCGGAAATAGAAACGGAGCATGGAAAATTAACGGAACTTGAGAAATATTTAGAAACAAAAGTGAAATCCATGAATCATGATATACCTCTTCCTGAATATCTTATTCGTGCTAATAATAATTGTAATTAATATCATTTTTAATATTAATTTGTGTTATTGAAAACATAGGGATATTCAAGAATTCAAATTATATATATATAAAGTATTTATTTCATAAATAATCTGTACAATTATATAAATTATAATAAAATTGGTAATACTATAGTAAGAGTGATTAATGTTATTAATCCAATTTAGTAAATGATAAATTACATATAAAATATTAATTAAAAACAAAACAAAACAAAAAACAAAACAGAAAAAAAAAATTCATTTATATGTAAAATATTTATTAAATGAATTATTGGTAATATTTCATTGAGCATAATTATGAAAGAAAATCAGTAATTTTTAATTATATATTAATAAAAGAAAAAGTAGTAACATTATTGTTTATTTAGAATTATGGTAGAAATAAATTAAAATAAGATTCAAAAATTAATTTTACATATATTTTTGTTTTACTATTAATATTTATTTGCTATTATTTTTATTTTATTTTATTTTTTTTTAAAACATTCGATGTAGTAATTTATAATTTTTTAATATTTTTATTTAAAGAAATAAATTAAATTATTTAAATGAGAAAGCAATTATCAATATATCTAGTAAAGTATTAAGGAAAAAAAAATATAAAGAATAAAGTAAAGTAAAAATTTATATATATATATAATACATGATAAAATTTAGAGATATATATAAAAATATATATATAAATGATAAAATCTAATATCTATAAATATATATATATATATGATAAAATTAAGATTAGAAGTTAAGAATAAATTGATAAAATTTAATTTTTAATTATATTAATGTAATAAATATATTGATTTTAAAATTTGAAATCTAAAAGTATTATGAATAGTAATAAGTAGAATGTAAATAGGTATTAAAATGTTAAATATGTAAATATTTATAAATAAAATATAAAAATAAACACAAAAACACGGATGTAAAATTCTTTGTATATAATAATTATATATAAATATAATTACAACAAATATTTATCATTAGGTATTTTTTTCCTCATTTTATAACTAAAATATTGGTTAATTTAATTATTAAGTTTACTAAATAATTTAGCAAGAATTATTTAATATTTATTTTTTATTCCATTTAAAGTAAATAAAATATGTATATATATATAAATTAATAAAAAAAAATAATAAATAATAAATAATAAGTAAAAGGAAAATGTATAATGTAATAGATAATAATTTATTAAAAATTTCTTTAATAAAGGTTTGAAAATGTTTAAAATTAAAAAAAAAAAAAAAAAAAAAAAAAAAAAAAAAAGAACATAATTTGTATGAATAAAAATTAATATTACATTGGATATATTTATTTATATTGTAAAACTATTAATTATAATATTATAGATTCATATTTATATAATTTTATATAATGTTATGTTTATATATGTTTTATTTTATTTTATTTTTTTTTTTTTTTTTTTGATTTTAGATTCTAGTTAATAAGAATTCATGATCAAATATCATAATATATTAGAATATATGATATTAAACTAAAACATATAAAACATAATAAATAATATTAAATATAATGTAATATAATTTAATAATCCAAATAAAATATTTAAAAATAGAACAAAAAAATTTTAAATTTTAGAAAATCTTATTGGTAATTTATATTTTTAAAGAGCTTCATTATTGCGGCTTTATAATATTAATACATTTAAATTACGTATTACAATAAAGAAAATATGATCATATTTTCTTTATTTTATATATAAATAAGTTTTTAAAAGAAAATTTTATGTACTAAATATATTCAAGCCACAAAAATTAAATATATTTTTTTCCAATCGCTTAATAATAATAATAATTTTTTTTTTTTTTTTTTTTTTTTAAATTAAAAAATATAAATTATATACAACCACCGAAATAGTTTTAAAAAATTTTTTTTTTCTATATAAATAGTTAATAATAATTAAAATAATATATATAAATATATGTATATATTTTTTTAAAAAAATTTATAAAAAATAAAAAATAATACCAATTTAAAAAATTGTAAAGTATTAAAACAAAAATAATAATTATATATTTTTATTATTAATATAATTTTGAGGAAAATATTATATATGGATTGAAAGGAGAATAAGTAAAATACTAGCATTTTAAATTTATTGTAAAATTTTAAATTAATTATAAATTAATAATTTGTTTAACAAATACTTAAAAGTTAATATAGTTTTTTTTTTTTTTTTTTTTTTTTTTTTTTTTTTTAAAATATGTATATATATATATATTTTTTTTAAGAATGAAAAAAAAAAAAAATATGTGATAATGCAGAAAATATATTTTAAAATAGAAGAAATATTAATATTATTGAATTGAATTATAATAAAATGGAAATTGGATTTGGAAATTTTATATAATGAAAATAATATACTAAAAAAAAAAAATAAAGAAAATAAAATTAAAAAATAGAGATAAAAATAAAAAATAAAATAAAAAATAGAAATAAAAAATAAAAAATAAAAATAAGAACTAAAATAAAAATAAAAAATTTAAATAAAAAAAAAAAATAATAAAAATAAACTTAAAATAGGATAAAAATATTAAATATATATATAATAGTAAATTAACTCTTAAATATTTAAAAATACGTTAATTAGAAAAATGAGAAAGACTAAGGTTTTCAGTGGTTCATCTCACCCAGAATTAGCTTCTGTATGAAAAATTTTTAATATATATTTATAATTTTCTATATAAAATGAAATGATAATAAATGTAAAATAGAAAAATGAAATATGGATTTAATTAATATTTTTTATTATAAAATTATTATGAAAAAAAATTTACAAAAAAAAAAAATTCCAAATCTGTATTATCAGTTAATTATAGATAAGCTTGGTGTTGGTGCTGCTCCAGCTACTGTTAAAAGATTGACTAACAGGGAAACTTCTATTGAAATTGGTACTTCCGTTCGTGATCAAGATGTTTTTATTATTCAATCTGGTTCTTCTACTATCAATGATCACATTATGGAACTAATGATTATGATTAACGCTTGTAAAACTTCTTCAGCCTCAAGAGTTACTGCTGTGTAAATATTGATATAATTGAAATATAAGCTTTATATATTTTTTATGGAAATTTAGCTTGTATAATAATTTATTTTAAATAATTAAATAATATTGTAGTATTCCATATTTCCCATATGGTAAGCAATCTAAGCAAAAGAAAACAAGAGGTGCCATTACTGCTAAATGTGCGTTTATTTATTTATTTATTTATTTTTTTATTTATTAATATAATATAATATTAATAATTATATATATTATTTTTTTAAAAATTTTTTTTCTTTTTACTAAATGATTTGATAAAATAATTTAATTATTATTGAATTATATATTTATATTATAATAGTAATTGCTAATATGTTAGCTACTGCTGGTGTTGACCATATTATTACTATGGATCTTCATTCTTCTGTCATTCAAGGTTTTTTCGATAGACCAGTTGATAACTTACTTGCTGAACCATCAATTGCTAAATACATTAAGCAACATATTCCAGAATACGTTGAAGGTGTTATTGTTGCTAAGAATGCTGGTGGTGCTAAACGTGTTACTTCTTTAGCTGATCGTTTAAATATTGGTTTTGCTATGATTCAAAAAGAACATCAAATCAATACAGGAGAATCATCAGAAAAGAGTACAGTTGTTGGTGATGTTAAAGGAAAAGTTTGTTTCATTGTTGATGATCTTATTGATGGACCAACTTCCTTCTTAAAAGCTGCTAATGTTTTAGTAGAACATGAGGCCAAATGTTGTTATATTATAGCTACACATGGTATTCTTTCAAATGATTCATTAGATATTATTGAACAATCATCAGCTGTTCAAAAAATCATTGTTACTAATACCTACCCAATTACTCAAGAAAAGAAAGAAAAATCTACTAAGCTCGAAATTATTGATATTAGTGGTGTTTTAGTTGAAGCTATTCGTAGAACACATAATGGTGAATCTATATCTTACCTTTTCGATAATGCTATTTAAAAATAAAATAAAAAAATAATAATAATTAATAATAAATGCCACATTAATTAATAATATACTATTCCAAGTAAATTATTTGTATATGTTTTAATTTTAATTTACTATTTTTTAATTTTTTTTTTTTTTTTTTTTTTTTTAATTTATTGTTATTAATTTTATTTTTTTTTTTTTTCAACGTTGTTATAATTGAATAATTAATAATAAATAAATTAAATAAAAAAAATAATATATATATATATATATATATATATATAAAAAGTTAATGAAAAATAGAAAGAAGGTAAAATAGAATATAACATCAAAAGTTTTTTATATATATAAACAATTATTAAAATAATTAATGATAAAATTTTTTTAATATATTTAGAAAATTAAAAAAGTTGTTTCAATTTATTTATATAAATCAATAATATTAATAATAATAATAATAAAAATAATAATTATAATAATAATAATAATAATAAAGAGTATTAAATATCTAAATTATATTTAATATTATTCATTAATTTTCATTAATTTTCTTTTTCTTTTTTTTTTTTTTTTAAAAAAAAAATAAAAAGACAAAAAGTTAACAATATAAATTTAATAATTAAATAAATATATACAAATTGTTTAACAATGTTTATATTCTAAAAAAAAAAAAAAAAAAAAAAAAAAAAAAAAAAAAAAAAAGAATGTTTATATATTTATATAGTACTTACAGTACAGAAATAATTAATAGCTAAATTACAAATAATATTAATACTAATTCTAATACTACTACTACTACTACTACTACTACTACTAATAATAATAATAATAATAATAATAATAATAAAAATAATAATAAAAATTAAAAATTAAATAATATGATTAAAATTAAAAAAATAAAATAAATATTTTTATAAACACTTAATAATAATAATAATAATAATAATTGTAATAATAATAAAATTAAAAAACTAAATAAAAATAAAAAATAAATTAATAAAATAAAATAAATAATTTATATATATTTAAACATATGTTTAAATATATAAATGAAACGACCTTTTGAATTGGTAAACGCGCTACACTTATTGTTAAACCAAAGAATTTTATACCTTCAAGACATTACATTTAAGCTTGAAATGAATCATCTAACAAGCACTAATCAATTTACATATCTTGGAATACCTTTCAATGAATCATTGAATTTAGAGCCTAGTATTACTAAGATAAACAGTTAAACAGTAAAAAAAAAAAAAATTATATAGTTAATTCTTTTTTTTTTTTTTTTTTTTTTTTTTAGATTTTTAGCCAATAGGAAGGTAACCTACCTTAAAACTCGTATTCTAGTATCTTTTGTCCTTAGTTCAATTCTTTACCCTGTACCTTTACTAGAATCTAATAAAAAGAACACTGAAAAAGCTCAATCTGCTTTTAATCTAAGTTTGTATTGGAGTATTCGGTTTAAAAATAAAACCTCTAAATACTACTATTTAAAGATTGGAAAAAATCTTCTTATATTATTTTTCATTTAGTTAAAAATATTTCTACACTTTCACATTATTCATTGCAATTATACCAGATTAAATATGAGAAGTTTAAATTTAGTTTTAAAAATTTTATTTAACATATATCTCTAAAATATTTATAATTTTTTTTTTTTTTTTTTTTTTTTTTTTTTTTTTTTTTTTTTTTTTTTTTATTTTATTTTATTTTATTTTATTTTATTTTATTTTATTTTATTTGTATTAGATGAATTAAATGTGGATTCAAATTTGAAGTAAATCTTATTGTCCAACATTTTAACCTTTGTTGTGGTGATAGTAACAGCATACCTTGTTTTTACACACTAGATACATTTATGTCCGTAAATTTTAAGAATTTAGGTAAACATTTCGTTCAATTTGTTGATGAAATCTTTATTAATTTTTCTCTGATTTTTTGTTTTCACAAGAAATCATGGAATATTTATTAGGACAATGAGGAAGATTTTGATGATAATATTAATTTTTACTTAATATAAAAAGTTTTAGGTATTTTATTTTCATGTATTTTTTTTTTTTTAATAAATATTATACCCTGGTATCAACAGTCTTGATGTCAATTCCACCTTACCACCCAATAATAACCCAATTGACAGCCTAACCCTAAATCGAACAAGTCATCGTCTACACTGGATTGTGTATTTTCCAATGTTGCTTATAAATATTTTAAAATAAAGCCATCCATTTTTAAGATATTCTATACAATCATAAATAAATATATAAATAATTATTATTTTAAAAAAATAATAATATATTCTATTAAAAAAGAATAATAAAAAATTACATTTACAATCGAATATTAATAAAATATATAAATAAAAAAAGGGAGAGGTCCAAAACGCCAATCTTTTCACGTGATATATGAAATTTTGAGGCTTTTTAAATTAATTGTTATATGATACTATTTTTTGTATTATTAATTTGTAATTTTTTTCTTAAAATTTATTAAGTGAATAATTAAATAAATTATAATGGTTAGATAAAAATAAATATTTTTTACAAAAAAAAAAAAAATAAAATAAAATATTTAAACAATTAAAAGGTTTATTTTTTGTTAAAAAAAAATATATATATATATATATTAATAAAATACTTTAACAATTATATAGATTTATTTATTTAAAAAAAATATTAATAAAATATAAAAATTTAAAAATATAAAAATATAATATTAATAGAAAAATATAAAAAATATAATATCAATAATAAAATATAAAATATAAAAATATAATATAAACATTAATAATAAAATATATAAAAGTAAGGTTAAAATTAAACAATTTAAATTACGATCATAAAGATCAAAATACATTAGAATATGAATCAATTCTAGACAGCGGTTCATATTGCAATTTTATTTCAAAAGAATTAATTAATAAGTTAAATCTAAGGACTCAAACTACTAACAATATTATTCAAATTAAGGGCATTAGTGGTACAACAAAAATTAATGAATATATTAAACTTTACTTTCAAACTAAGATTTCAATAAATAATTCAATCTATTTAATCACATTTAAGGAAAAATTTTTAGTAACAGACCAAATTCCTACTGCTTTATTACTTGGAAATAAATTTATGGAGAAATATAAATTACATTATAATTACAACAACAAAATTATTTTTACAGATTTAAATTTTAATCATTTTAAGAAAAAATTTTTATTATCAAAAAATTATAAAAAATTTCATAAAGAATTTATTTATAAAAAATTAAATAGTCCAAATTTTAATAATTATAAAAATTTAAATAAAATTAATTTTTAATTAATAAACATAAAGTTTTAAATGAATCAAAATTTCAATGTAAACAGAACAATTCAGTAGATTCAACCACAAATTATTCTCCAACCGATAATTCAAAATATACGAAATTTAAAGTTTATATGAATTACAATGGTAGGAATAAGAAAATTAAAAATAGAAAGCCACATTTATATTTAAAATTGTACAAAAAACCTAATCCAAATTCCAGGAAAAATTATAAAAAATTTATTTCAAATGATACAAAAAATGTAGATAAAATTAAAAATTTAGCTTGTGTAACCATGAATCATACTATAGGAAATCATAAAGATTTTTCAAAAAATTTATTAAGTACTTCAAAATTTAAAATTGAAATTCAAGATGAATTTAATTCCAATTATTTTAATTATCCACTTTATTCTAATAATAATGAGATAAATAATTATTCTATCGATAAAGATAAACATAAAGTCTTTAAAACTACCGATTATGAAAAGGATTTAGAAAAAATACCTTCAGAAAATATTTTAGATAGCAAAAATATTATTACTACTCCATGTTTAATAGGTGTTGCAAGAACTCTTATTGACAGAACTATTCAAAAAACTAAAGGAACTGGATGAAGATATTAAAATTTTATGAACCCACATGACCATTGTACAAAAAATAATAAGAATTATTAATTAAATTTAATAAAAGTATCCGAAAGCATTAAATTCAATTTTCAATTTATATCATTACTCAATAAATTAATTATACAACACAAAAAATTATATATTATCAACATTATTAATTAATAAGACACTTATCATAACAATTATTTCAAAATTACAGTAAACTTCATAACGAATGTAAATTACATTTCAAAAAATTTTTTCAAAAATTTAATATAGAATTTAATATTTATTTAATTAAAATACACTTCAATTTTTATTCTAAATTCAACGGGAAAATATTCAAATTTATCGATATAAAAATTTATTCAAATTATTATCTCATAAAGAGTTGTAATCACACACAATTATTTTTAAATTTTAAACACAATTATAATAATTAAATATCATATTTTCTGTTCATTTATTCTATATTATTTTATCATCAACAAAAATATTTTTCATAATATTTTTCAAAAAAAAAAAAAAAAAATTTTTTTTTATTAATAATTTCATTAAAATTTTTCAATTAAAATTTTTTCCATATATATTACAATACACTCCATAGTATATTAACAAATATAATATTCAATATCAAGTTATTAAGAAATATATCAAGTTTTATAAAGGATTTTACTCAATTTTTATTCAAAATTAGTTTTAAAATATTCACTTTTACTACCAGAAAATTATTATTTAATTAAAATTATTAATTTAAACTTTAAATTATATTAATTTGGTTATTGACAATCGCCTGGAATTCGATTTTCCTTGGGGGAGCGATGTCACGAATACTAGTGGATTTGAAGTTAAAATTCACTATTAGAACAATTGAAATTTAATTTAGTTATTGACAAAAATTATTTTAATTCGATTTTAATTATAAAAATAAATATTAGAAACATTAAAGAATTAGAAATCAAAGGGTTTGGACTTATTTATTAAAGATAATTTAATTTAATTTAACCCTTAAGAATTTGATAAAAATAACATGAAGAAAAACAACGATAACTCCACAAATAATGGAAATATTATATCATGATTTCCCGCTAAAACTATATTCATTAGAAAGCTACGGTCGAGAACTACAACATATGTTAAAATCAACCTTATTGGACTACTAGATAACGAGATATTGGACTTTAAAGATATTTAAATATAAAAATATAATTTAATTATTAATCAAGACCCTAAATTATTAATTAAGAAATTTATACTAGATAAATCTCTTAACTTGGAAATTATATTATTAATTTTTATTATTAATTGAAAAATACAGAATTAGTTATTAGTAATAGTTTTATAATATTTTAAATAAGTTTTATAAGTTTTATATATTTTATTATTATATATTTTTATTCAATTATTTTCTAAAAGATTCTAAGGAATCCTTTATCATTCTAAAGATTTCCGAAAGAGAATTTTTAATTAGTTTTAATATTTTATTTTATTTTATATTTTATTATTAAATTAGTTTTATTATTAAATTGTTTTATGAATAATTTATATAGTTATTTTATTAAAAGATTCTTATCAATATTATTTTATTATATTTTATATAGCTTATATACATGTATGAATATATTAAGATTAAAATGTATTATTAATTATATTGTTAATTATTATTTTAGTTTAGTATAAAAAGGGTTTGAAATTCCATATTTTGAATTCTTTGTAAGATTATTAAATTCTAAACTATTAACATAAAGTTAATGAATTAATTATAACAATAAATAATCCTTTATATTAATCTTAGTTAAAATTTATTTTTAAAATATATATTAAATAAACTTCTAATAAAACATAAATCTTAAATATTGAAATCTTAATTATAAAACTCTGTGTGTGTTATTTATTATTTAAATTTAATTAATTGTTATAATTAATAAAAACATCTTGACCTGACCAATTTAACCCAAACTAGGAAAGATATAGCAAGAATCTTACCTAAACACTCAATTTAAATTTAACATAATAATAATAATAATAATAAAAATTATAATAATAACAATGATGTGAAAAATAATTCTAAAAATTCAAAAATTGAAAATGATGTAATGAACAATGTTGATGAAAACTTCGGAAATTTAAATAATTATAATACTCTTATACATGATAATATTGATAATAATACTAATTCAAATATAAGCAAAAAATATACTGAAGTTAATAATAAAGAATTCAACAAAAGGAAAAGATCAACAGATGATAATAATACAAATGATAATGAAAATAATGATACTGATTCTGATATTGGACCACTCAGTCAGAAGAAAATAAAAATATTAAATAAAAATAAAAATAAAGAACATAAAATATTAAATATTTTAACTAAAGACCCAACCAACTTCAATCAAGCTCTTAGAACAAAAGACGCTGAAAAATGGAAAATCGCAATTAATGACGAATTGAACAATATGTACAATAACAAAGTAATGGAAATAGTGGATAAGATTCCAACTAATGCAAATATTATTGATACTAAATGGGTATTTACTACAAAAGACAATAATATCAAAAAGGCACGACTTGTAGCTAAAGGTTTTCAACAAATTCCAGGTCAGAATTTCGTAGAAACTTATTCACCAACAGTACAAGCAGACAGTTTAAGACTAACAGTAGCCATTGTCACTAACTTAAATTGGAATTTAAAACAACTGGATATTAAAGCATCTTACCTAAACGCCAAACTTGATCATGAAATATATACTAATATTCCAGAAGGTGATAATAACTATAAAAGGAAAAATAAATATTGGTTATTAAAAAAGGCCTTATACGGATTAAAACAGGCTGGTCGTATGTGGTTTAATGAAATATCAAAATTCCTAAAGAGTACTGGTTATATTCAATATAAAACAGATAAATGCTTATTTGGAAAATATAATAAAAATAAAAACTAATAAGTTTATTGACTTTATATGTTGACGATATTTTAATTACAGGTTATGATAATGAAATAAACAAAACTATTGAAAAACTTAAATATAAATATAAAATATCAAAGGAATCATCTGCAAATAAAATTATTGGTATCAACATATACAAAACCAAAAATGGTTATAAAATAAATCAAACAGACTATATTGATAAAATTATTGATAGATATAATATGAACAAAACCAAACTTATTAAAACCCCTACTAGAAAGATCTCTGAAAAGGAAAGAGAAGGATCCCCATCCGTAAATGTTCAAGAATTTAAATCTTTATTAGGGGCATTACTCTATATTGCCGTAAAATCAAGACCTGATATATCATTTGCTGTAAATCAGGCTTCCAGACATTGTGAAGAACCTACGGAAGTGGACTATAAATTTTTAATGAATATATTACAATATTTAAATTGTACAAAAAAATAAATTAATTTATTATAGCAGAAACAATGAATTTATTGGTTATTCAGATTCAGAATTTGCAAATGATGAGACTACAAGAAAATCAACCAGTGGATATATTTATTTATTAGGTGATAGCCCTATATCATGGAAAACTCAATTACAAAAGACTGTTACTTTATCAACTGCAGAAGCAGAATTCGTAAGTTTAACAGAATGTGCTAAACAAGGCTTATGGTTTAAAAATTTATTTAAAGAGATATTCGATAAAGAATTTAAAATTAAAATAATGGTTGATAATAAGGCATGTATTGCTATTGCTCAAGATACTAACTCAAAAGGTAGGTGTAAACATATTGATATAAGATATAAATTTATTCAAGAGAAAATATTAGAAAATAAAATTCAATTAGAATATATCAACACAGAAAAAATGCTAGCTGATCCTTTAACGAAAAGTATTTCTGGAATTAATATGAAAATATTTACTGATAAAATATTCAAAGATTAAAATAATTAAAAAAAAAAAATAAGATAAAATAAAATAAAATAAAATTAAAATAGTTAAACTAGTAATGCATAATGTAGGGGGAATATTAAGGTTCACACTTATTTTATGTACATTATGACATTACATAGTGTATACATACTTATAATTATATAAAAGAAATAATGTAATTTTATATTTGAAATTGAGGTCTTTTATTTTAATAAAATATAATATAAAATAATAGTTAATTGACTAATATTATTATATATTTATCATTAAGTGTGCTCTAATTTCTTAACAAATATAAATGATTTTTTGCTTTCTAACATATATAATTAAATAAAACATTTTATTTTTAAAAATAAATTATATTTAATATTCTTTAATAAAAAAAAATAATAAATATTTATTTTATTATACATACTTGTACTTCTATAATATTACATTTAATATTTATTTTATATATTTGTACTTATATTATAATATTCTTTATTTATTTATTTATTTATTTATTTTACAAATAATTGAAAAATTAATTTTTCAAAATTAAGAATAATATTGGATAATTAATATAATAATTATAATTATATAATTAAAAATTATTTATAAAAATATAGAAATGGAAGAAAATTTAATTATTGATGTAAGTGAATCCAACAAAGGAAAAGAACAAATTATTATTAATAAAAAATATAAATTTAATTTTTCATATAAAAGAAAAGATAATTCCAAAGTGTATAAATGTACAGAATATAAAAAAATAAATAAATGTAAATCTTTATTATTTTAAATGATAAGAAAGAAATTTTAAAGTATAATAGTTCACATAATCATCCTGAAAATGAATACGATGTATCCCTATCTATAATGAAACATAAAATTAAAGATGGAATTGAAAAAAGTTCAATTCCTTTTGGTATAAAAATAAAACCCCTATATAATAAAATTTCTAAAGAAATGGGACTTATATATCCAGAATATAATTCAATTAAATCCCAAATATCAAGAAATTTAAATAAAAAACTACCATCCAATTTAACAACATTTGCTGAAATACCAAGTGAATCTGAATATTATAAAACAAAGCGAGGTGAAAATTTTATGATATTCAAAAATTCTAATTTAATAATTTTTCAATCCCCTTTTCAAGCAAAATTATTTAGGGAATATAATGATGATATATTTGTTGATGGTACTTTTTTTATTGCCCCTAAATTTAGTTATCAAGTATTTATTACAAGAACTTATGCTAAAGAATTAGAAAGTTTTTACACTACTTCTTTTGCAATATTAAAAAATAAAGAACAAGAAACATATAAAATGTTATTTGAAAAATTGAAAAAAAATGCTAATACATGTAACAATAATATTAGAATTGAACCAAAAAATTTGCATTGTGATTTTGAAAGGGCCATATCTAATGCAGCAAAAACAATATTTCCTAATACAAATATTAAATATTGCATTTGGCATTATAAAAAATCACTAGAAATTAAAAAAAATAAATTATGCTATAATGAAGTAAAAAATAATAATAATATATTTATTTATTATAAAGCTATTTCAAATTTACCATTTATAAATCCTGAATATATATTTGATATTTATGTTATAATTAAAATTAAATCCATTAAAAATAATTATTGTCAATTTTTAAAATTTTTAGAATATTTTTATAAAACATATTTAATTGATTATGATATGAAAATTTGGAATTATTATAATAATATAGAACATATAACAAACAATGCCTCAGAATCACTCAATAATTATTTAAATAATTTATTTCAAACAAAACCATCTTTTTATGAATTAATAGATAAATTAAATGAACTTGAACATTTATCATATTATGATTATCAAAGAAAAATAAGAGGAATTTGGAAAATAAAAAAAAGAGCAATAAATAAAGCTAATGAAATCAGTGTCTTAATTGAACGCTACAAAAGTATTGAAGCCAAGTTAATTGATGCTAAATGTGATAGAAATAATATTATTAATTTGTGGTTTGATTGTTTAACTGATTTAAATAATATAATATAAATATTACTTTATAATAAATAATTAAGAAATGAGGAATGACCAAATGAAATAATCAGAATTCTGTCATTCAATAATTTAATTTATAAAGCATATTAAATTTATACAGTTTTAATAAATATTCAAATACAATGTATAATTTATGGTTTTGTCATTATAATTATTATTTCGTTTAATAATTTTTAAAAAAAAGAATTATTAATAAAATTTATATTTTTAATAACATTTGTAATTTTATATAATTTTTTTATTAATAAAATTTAAATAAAAAAATTATTATTATTAGTTTTATATTTTTAATAACATTTAAGTAAAAGAATTATTATTAATAACATTTATATTTTTATGTGTTTTTTTTATTAATAACATTTTAGTAAAATAATAATTATTAATAACATTTATATTTTTAATAACATTTAAATAAAAGAATTATTATTAATAACATTTATATTTTTAATAACATTTAAATAAAAGAATTAAAATCATAAAATCTAACTATTATATGATTTATTTAATTATTCTGGAGAGGTCCAAAACGCCAATTTTTTTCACGTGATATATCAAATTTTGAGGCTTTTTAAATTAATAGTTATATGATACTATTTTGTTGTATTATTAATTTGTAATTTTTTTCTTAAAAATTATAAAGTGTATAATTAAATAAATTATAATGGTTAAATAAAAATAAATATTTTTTTACAAAAAATAAAATAAAATAAAATAAAATAAAATATTCAAACAATTAAAAGGTTTATTTTTTGTAAAAAAAAAATATTAATAAAATACTTTAACAATTATATAGATTTATTTATTTAAAAAAAATATTAATAAAATACTTTAACAATTATATAGATTTATTTATTTAAAAAAAATATAATAAAATACTTTAACAATTATATAGATTTATTTATTTAAAAAAAAATATTAATAAAATACTTTAACAATTATATAGATTTATTTATTTAAAAAAAATATTAATAAAATACTTTAACAATTATATAGATTTATTTATTTAAAAAAAAATATTAATAAAATACTTTAACAATTATATAGATTTATTTATTTTAAAAAAATATTAATATTTATTTATTTAAAAAATATTAATAAAATATTTAAACAACTATTAATAAAATACTTTAGTAATTATATAGATTTATTTATTTAAAAAAAAATATTAATAAAATACTTTAACAATTATATAGATTTATTTATTTAAAAAAAATATTAATAAAATACTTTAACAATTATATAGATTTATTTATTTAAAAAAAAATATTAATAAAATACTTTAACAATTATATAGATTTATTTATTTTAAAAAAATATTAATATTTATTTATTTAAAAAATATTAATAAAATATTTAAACAACTATTAATAAAATACTTTAGTAATTATATAGATTTATTTATTTAAAAAAATATTAATAAAATATTTAAACAATTATTAATAAAATTAATTATAAATATTAATAATAAAATATAAAAATATAAAAATATAATATTGATATTAATAATAAAATATAAAAATATAGGATTATTTATTTTAAAAAAAATATTAATAAAATATTTAAACAATTATTAATAAAATTAATTATATGTAACGGAGGTGCTTCTATTGTAAAGGCGGGATGAGATATAGAAACACAGAAAGGAGAAAACTCAATAGGTTTACACTATCTGTATAAATAATTCGTTTTATTAGAAATATTTTTTATTAATTATAAAATTTAAAATAATTATTAATATTAATCAACAAGGTAATATTTCGAATTACTTATACGTTAATTATTATTAATAAAAGCACCAAGAAAAATATTTTCATTCGTGAAGTTCGCACTATTTATACTTTTAACGGAAAAACAGTTTTAACATGTAAAAATAATTTTAAAGAGATATTTAGAAATATGTTTGTAATAATTAATAATGTAAAGTTTCTAGAATATAGATTTTAATTGATGAAAATGAATCTTATCAAAAAAGAATAAAATAATTTATATAATAAGAATTTCTAAATTCATTTCGGTTGAATTACGAACCGAAAGAATCTTTAACTTTCTATAATTTTATACAGAAAGAATATTCAAGAAGATATTATTAATAATTAATAAAATAATTAATAAAATAATTATTAATGCAAAATGGGTTGAGGTGTGAGTCGAACCCATGAAGTATTGGTCATGGTCAATGTAACTAACCATTGAACCAAAGTTCTAATTTTACTAACTGAAGATTTCGTTACATTATAATAATAAAATTATAGAATATTTATTTAAACTACATAAATTTTATCAAGTATATAAACATTTTAACTTTTTAATAATTATAAAATTTTAATTAATAAATTTAATTATAAGTTTTTGTATGAAAGAATTTTAATGATTTTTTCTTTTGGAAATTCCTCTGTCATTTCATAATTATTTATTATAAAATAATATTTATAAAATATTATTTAAATTAAACATTCAAACCACAATTTAGTAAGATCACTTCTATCATATTTAATATCAATTAACTTGGCTTCTTTATTTTTGTATTTTTCAATTAAGATATTAATTTCATCAGTTTTTGTTTTTATTTTTTTTTTATTCTCCAAATTCCTTTTATTTTCATTTGGTAATCATAATATGATAAATGTTCCTGTTCTTTTAATTTATTTATTAATTCATAAAAATTTGGTTTCATTGGAAATAGTTTATTTAAAGAATTATTGAGTGATTCTGAAGCATTATTGGTTATATGTTCAATATTATTATAATAATTCCAACTTTTCATATCGTAACCAAATAAATATGTTTCATAAAAATATTCTAAAAATTTTAAAAATTGACAAGAATTTTTTTCAATGGATTTAGTTTTAATTAATGAAAAAATATCCATTATGTATTCAGGGTTGATAAATGGTAAGTTTGAAATTCCTTTGTAATAATTAAATTTTTTTTCATCATCGTTCACTTCATTACGGCACAATTCATTTTTTTTAATTTCTAATAAATTTTTATAATGCCAAATACAGTATTTAATATTTATATTAGGAAATATTTTTTTAACTGCTTTGGATATGCCTTTTTCAAAATCTCAATGTACATTTTTTGGTTCAGTTATAATATTATTATTAGAATTTTGTTTTAATTTATTGAATAATATTTTATATGTTTTTTGCTTTTTATTTCTTAATATTGCATAAGAAGTAGTATAAAAACTATTCAATTCTTTAACGTAAGTTCTAGTAATAAACACTTGTTGACTAAATTTAGGTGCGATATAAAAAGTACCATCCACAAATATATCATTATTATATTTCTTAAATAATTTTGCTTGAAAAGGGGATTGAAAAATTACTAAATCAGAATTTTTGAATATCATAAAATCTTCATTTCGTTCAGTTTTATAATATTCAGATTCATTAGGAATTTCATTAAAATTTGTTACATTGGATGGTAGTTTTTTATTAATACTTCTTAATATTAGAGTTTTAACTGAAAAATATTCTAGACACGGATATATAAATCCCATTTTTTTAGAAATTTCATTATATAGTCTTTTTCATTTTATATCAAAAGGATTTGAATATTTTTTAATTTCATCTTTAATTTTATGTTTCATTACAGATAGGGATACACTGTATTCGTTTCCAGGATGATTATGTAAACTCTCATATTTTAAGATTTCTTTCTCATTATTTAAAATAATAAAAGATTTACATTTATTATTTTTTATATATTCGGTACATTTATAAACTCTTGAATTATCTTTCCTTGAATGTGAAAAATTAAATTTATATTGTTTATTAATAATGATTTGTTCTTCTCCTTTGTTAGACTCACTTATATAAATAGTTATGTTTTCTTCCATTTTGTAACGAAACTCATAACAATGTTGAGGTTCGGGACAGAATAATAATAAACAAAGAAATAAACACTAAAATAAAAATTAAAAATTAAAATATATCTTTTTTAAAATATTTTATTTATTTATTTAATAAAAATTATTCAATTAAAACTAAAAAAAATAATTTAATTCAATAAGATTATCTTTTTCAAGATTATTTTTCTCAAATACAATTTTCTCATCTATTTATATATTTTTTTTAATCGTTAGAAATGGTCAAGCCATTTCTTTAGAATATTTTAGAGTTACATGTTTGAATTATAAATTCATAATCTATTCTATTATAATAAATAATTATTAAATATTATTAAATTCTAAACTATTTATTATTAATTGTAGTAATAATATATTTTAAAAATAATTTTATTACTTTTACAGAACTATTAGTAATAGAGTATTATTTAATTTTATACTATTTTTAAATAAAAGTATTTTAGATTATTATCTATTATTAATCTTATTATAAATAGGGTGTATTTTGGAAGGAAGTATTAATAATTTTAATGACAAGGATCATGGATTTAAGTAAAATATTTTTAAATCATTATTAATTATATTAATTTTTTTATTAATAATAAATAATCTGTATTAGTAATATTTGTAAAATAAAATTTTCTTTAATAATAAAATATTGATAGAATAAATCATTTTAATAAAACTAGATATTGATAATAATATTGATATTAATAATATAGTATTAATTTTAATAATAAAGTATTGATATTGATAAAGAATTTATATTAATAATAATAATTTTAATATTAGTAATAATTTGGCAGTAATAGAACATAAGAAAGTTCTCCAAGTAAGGAAATAAATAATTTAATTTTAATGGTTAAGTTATTTATATGAAAAATAATAAAATTAACATTATTTGTTCATTCCTTAACAAGATGCCCTCGCTAAGACTCAAGCTATACAGAAGCTGAGTTAAACTTGATTATGTTCTTCAAATGAACATTGCGGTTCATTTGTATACCTGACTTAGGATCGGTCAATGTTACAGTGTTGAATTGTTTCTTAATTACTTAGAGTGGTCCAACAAAATATGGTTCTAACTTGGTTCGAGTAAAATTCCTTACTAAGACTAAATCACCAGGTTTTATTCTTTTGGCCTGATTCATACTATTCTTTTGTTCTCTACGAGTAGCCCAGTATTTATTTGCATTTTTGATGTTGGCCGCAGCTTCCATAGTCCATAAGTAGTGATTGACAAATTTTTCCAATAGGATTTCATCCGAAGATTTGTTTACACTTTTAGCTGGTCTAGCAGCTATGTCAAAGGGTTGTTGGTCTTCTCGTCCATAAACAAGTTCAAAGCTAGAGTGATTAGTAACCGAATTTTTGGTTGTACGAAGAGCCCATAAAGCGGAAGGTAAGACTTCGTCCCATTCTTTTTGTTTATTTCCTAAAAGTCTAAGTAGTTTTCCAATTTCTTTATTTCGGTTTTCTGTAAGACCGTTCGTTTCTGGATGATAAGTTGTACTGAACCTCACATACACATCATAAAGGTCTAGGAACATTTTTGTCATATCCGAATTGAATTGAACACCATTATCAGTTGTAATTGTTTGAGGCACACCATGACGAGAGAATACATTAATTAAAAATTTTATTACATCTTTTGAAGTTACATTTTCAGTTGGCTCGGCCTCTACCCATTTAGTAAAATAGTCCACGATTACCAAAATATATTTATTATTGTTTGATGTTTTCTCTAGAGGTCCAATTATATCTAAACCTAAATGTGTGAAAGGTCCTTCAACTTCTGTAGGAATATCTTCTGTTGGTTCTGGGTATGCTTTGGGTCTATTTAATTGACATTGTTCGCATTTTGAAATAATTCTTTTAATATCATTTACCATGTTGTTCCAATAGTAACTTTTTCGTAATCGTTGGTAAGTTTTATTATATCCTTCATGTCCTATGCTGTGAGCTTCAAGAATAAGTTTGACCTTTTCATTAGTATCAGTGATTAATTTCCTATAAGTATTTCCATCTACAAAATATTCAATTCCATCAATTGTTGTAAATTTTTCTTCTATAAATTCTTTTACAACTTTAGATAATAAAGATTCATCAATATTTGAAGAGAGTTTTGTTGCCAATATTTTCTTATCATTTATACTTTTCATTCGAGAAAGAGCATCAGCTACAACATTCTTTTTGCCAGGTTCATATCGAATTTCTACACCTAAAAGATTTACAGCTAAACACCATCTGGTTTGTCGAGCACTTGTTGGTTCTTTCTTGTTGAATAATCCTACTAAGGGTTTATGATCAGTATAGATTATTGTTTTAATGGGATTTCCCATAATATAAGGTTTAAATTTTGTTAAGCAATAAAATAGAGCAGTTCCTTCTAGATCTGTAATTCCGTAATTTCTTTCATGTTTAGTTAATGTTCTACTTATATAGTGTACAGGATGCTCTTTTTTTGTTTCATCATCTTTTTTTAATAAGACACCACCAATGCCATCATACGATGCATCCGTTCGAATAATAAATTCTTTCTCGAAACATGGAAATTTTAAAATTGGAGCATTCATTAATTTTTCTTTAAGTATATTTGTAAAGATTTAATAAATCTTTAATACATTAAATAGCTTAATTTTTCGTACAATTAATTTATTTAATGTATATGAATTATTTTTTTTAATATAAAATTTATTGAAATAAAATTTAATTATTTTTTTAAATTGAAAATATTTTTTAATTAGTTTAGTTAATTTAGTTTAGTTTTAAATAGTTAAATATTAATTTAGGAATAATCTTAAATAGTTAATATTTATAAAAATAGTTTTTCAATATTAAATATATAATTAAAATTATTATAAGTATTAAAATAATAAATAAAATAAAGAGTTTAAAAAATTAATTTTAGTTTTAGTAAATTAATAAATAATAAAAATTATTAATTAAAAAATCTTTTGTTTATAAATAAATAGTTTTATATATATTATTAAATAACATCATATATTAATATTGTAATAAGAAAAAATATAAATACATGTAATTTTTCTTAATTAAATCGATGTATTAGTTATTAACTATTTTACAGTTAATAACATAAAAGAAGTTTATAATTAATAAAAGAATTTATTAATAAAAGAAATTACTTTAATTTTATTTGTTTAAATTGTAGTGTTTTTTTTTTTATTGTTATAATCTGTTTTTTATTGACGGATTCATTATAACAACTAATACCCATTAAGATTTAAACAAAAAACACGTTATAACAAGTAAAAAACTACTATTGCGTTTGGATTCTTCTACTGTGTTTGGTTTCTACTGTGTTTGGTTTCTACTGTTTTTGGTTTCTACTGTGTTTGATCCATACCGTGTTTATCGTTACTGTGTTGTCTTTTGCGCTTTATCTTCAAGGTGTTTTATTTCTACTGTGGCTCTTTAATAACATATTAGTTAATATTATTATATTATATTATATTTGTTTCGTTTACTCGTCGCACACCATTACAATTGGATATCGTGCTGACGACTTTATGAATAATAATATAATATTAATATAATAATAATTAATTACTAGAACGAAAATAATTTAGAATAAATAAAATAAATTATATAAGTAAATACCTTAATAAATAAGCAGGTCAGAAAATAAATAAAATATTAGTTGAAATCTAAGTATACAAATAAATTAATCAAGTTGGAAGAATTGGATCTTATATTTCAAAATTTAAATCTTGAGGATCAAATGGAACAACAACTTAATCCAGCTCCTCAACTGAAGATCATCAACGACAACCCTCCCTTATTCTCGGGAGCTACGAAAGACCTCGATGGATTTTTGACAAGGATAGAGTTAGCTATCGAGGCAAATCCACGAAGGTTCCCCGATGATAGAAGGAAGGTCATGTTCCTTATCTCATATTTTACTGGAAGAGCACTTAACTGGGCTTCTTGCTTACGGAGGAATAATAACGAAGTTCTTAGAAACTATGAGAACTTCATTAATGAACTAAGAAGAAACTTTGGCGACCCTGACGTTGATGCTGCTGTCGCTAATGGGAAACTTAACAATATTCGTCAGTTCAAGTATGGCCACGTTATGGAATACATCACTGCATTCCAGAAGATAAGCCAATACTCGAACTTTAATGAGTCCGCAAAAATCTTTATGTATATTAAAGGACTCCATCCCAAGATGAGAGAACGTTTAGCTCTCGTAAATCCAAATCCCAACAACTTAGAGCAGCTATTTAGGGAATCTGTGAATATAGAAAGCCTTACCAAGAGAAACGACATCCAAGAATATTACTTAACTCATCAAGACCGTAGAAATTATAATCAAGACGATCCAATGGATGTGGATCTGTATCGCATTAAAAAAGGTCAAAAAGTCACAAGATATTTCCCATCACACAACAAGAACTACATTGAAAACAAATCAAATATTGAAGAAAGAAGAAAGAAGAGACTATGTTTTAAATGTGGTGAAGCTGGACACATGCAATTTAATTGTCCAAATAGAATAAAACCAAAAAACTTCAAAATGATTAATAAAGTTCCAAATGAAGATCCCTCTTCTTCTGCCACTTCTATATCTACGTCTTCTTCTGTTAGGAGAATTAAGAAAGTTGAAAAGTATGATAATATCTACAAAGTTTTGGATATTGTTGAAAATGAGAATATAAATTTTAAAGGAAAGACTAACATACTTGATTTTTATATTAAAACAAATGAATCCGATGAGGTTAAAGCAAAGGTTCTCATTGATTCCGGCTCTGATATTAACTGTATACATCCAGAATTTGCTAGAGTGAACAACATTAAACTTATGAATATTGATAACTCCTTTAAAGTTGCTGGTTTGGGTTATGGTTTATCTACTGTGAAGAAAATCACCGAGAAATGTATTCTTCGTTTTAAGAATCATTATGAAATAATTCAATTACACTCTCTTCGTATCCCTGATGTAGATATCATTTTAGGACTCCCATGGATTGAAAAACATTGCCCTATTAACTACCATGATTCAAAGAAAATCTCTTTCAGTTCAGGATACTGTGCTCGACACTGTAATGTAGGAAAAAGAAATAGAAAAAATAAAAATAAAAAGAAGTTAAACAAAATTTCTTCTAAAGGAAAGGAACCATATGAAGAACTTTCCTTAACAAAGGAAAAAATTAATCCTAAGGGTAAGTATTCCTTTGAATCTGACTCCGATATGAATTCTGATGAAGAAATTACGATTAGAGGTCGTCGTACTCGTATTAAAACTTGTAGTGAAAATAAAGAACTTAATGGTTTAAAAAATTTTTGTATAATTAATTATGATAGTGATGTAAATGATAGTTTTATGTTTGATAATGATGATGAAATTTATGAATTTAGTGATAGTAATAATATTAATTTAGATAAATTAAATAAATTTTGTAAAATTGATGTTTTATGTAATAATGTAACAAAAAATTGTAATCATAATGATAATTTAAATAAAGATGAAAGTAAAAAGAATATTTCTAAAAAGTGTTCTGTAAAAAATTTGTGTTGTATCTGTAATTGTTTAAAAATTGGTAATTTCGAAAATAAATTAAATCAAAAAATTATAGGAATACCTCCTATTTATAAAAATTATACAGAAGTATTCAATGAAAGAAATTGCGACATACTCCCTCCACATCGTGAGTATGATTGTGAAATAAGATTAAAGGATAATTCAAATTTATTTTATGGTCCTATTTATCCTTTAACAGAAGTAGAAAGAGACGAATTGAAGAAGTATATCAAAGAAAATTTAGAAAAAGGTTTCATTAGGAAATCGACATCTCCTGCTGGAGCACCTATATTGTTTGTTAAAAAGAAGGATGGTTCATTGAGATTATGTGTTGACTATAGAAAGTTAAATGAGATGACCATCCGTAATTCCTATCCTCTTCCTTTAATTAGTGAATTACTAGATAGAGTTAAAGGTGCAAAATTCTTTACTAAGTTGGATTTAAAATCTGCTTATAACTTAGTAAGAATAAAAGAAGGTGATGAGTATAAGACAGCATTTCGTACTCGTTATGGACATTTTGAATATTTGATTATGCCTTTTGGGTTAAAAAATGCCCCTGCAACCTTTCAGCATTTTATAAATGATGTTCTTAGTGATTACTTAGATGATTTTGTTATTTCGTATATTGATGATATTTTAATTTATTCAAAAAGTTTAGAAGAACATCATATTCATGTCAAGAAAGTTTTAAAGAAACTATTAGAAAATAATTTATATGTCAAACTCGAAAAATGTGAGTTTGATGTCTCTGAAACTGCTTTTCTTGGTTATATTTTATCGAAAGATGGTTTAAAGGTTGATCCCAATAAAATTAAAGCCATTCTTGATTGATCTGTTCCAACCACAGTTAAGGAAGTTCAATCTTTTATTGGTTTATGCAATTATTATAGGATTTTTATTAAAGATTTTGCTAAAATCGCCCGTTCTTTGCATAAACTTACAAGAAAAAATGTATCCTTTAACTGGGGTCCTGATCAACAGAAGGCATTTGATAAATTAAAAAAGAGTTGTTCACATCTGCTCCTATTTTGAGAAACCCTGATAGTAATAAGCCTTTTGTTGTTGAAACTGATGCTTCTAGTTTTGCTGTTGGTGCGATTCTTTCTCAGGAATACGATGGTCAACTACACCTAATAGCTTATATCTCATCTTGCTTAACCAAATCAGAAAAGAATTATCCAATCTACGATAAAGAACTTCTAGCAATTAAAGTTGCTCTCGAGGAATGGCGTCACTATTTAGAAGGTGCTCGTCATCCTTTTACAATTTATACCGATCATAAAAATTTGACTTTTCCTAGAAAGCCTGAAATGCTCTCGCAACGTCAAATCCATTGGTATGAATTTCTCTCTCGTTTCGATTTTAATTTAGTTTATCGTGCTGGTAAGAAGTCTGGAAAACCTGATATCTTATCTAGAAGAAGTGATCATCTTTTTAATTACCCTCAGACTGTTTTTTGTCGTGTTATTAACTGTAATGCTTCTGATGATTGCTTATGTAATTCAATTTTAAATTCACTTAAAGATGATGAATTGTATAACAAAATTGAAACTTTTTTTTCTAGTAATAATAAAGATACTGCTCCTATTAGAAATATTGATAAATGTGTAATTGATGATGAAGGATTTCTTCTCTATGATGATTTAATCTATGTTCCGGAAAATATTCGTACAAGAATTCTAGAAATGCACCATGATTCGGTAACAGCTGGTCACTTTGGTGTAAATAAAACTTCGGATTTAATTTACAGAAACTTTTGGTGGCCAAAGTTACGACATGATGTTAAGAAATTTATTAAGTCTTGTGAAACTTGTTGTCGTGCTAAAGTTCCAAGGCATAAGCCGTATGGTTTGTTATCCCCATTATCCACACCAAATAGAGCTTGGGCTGATATTTCAATGGATTTCATTGTTGAATTGCTAAAATCCAAAGATATGACTACTATTATGGTGGTTGTTGATCGTTTAACAAAGATGGCTCATTTTATCCCCCTTCGTTGTCTTCCTACTACTTCAATTGCCGCTGATGCTTTTATTAATTCAATTTTTAAATTGCATGGTTTCCCTGATTCCATTATTTCTGATAGAGGTACCCAATTCACCTCTGAATTTTGGAATAGATTATGTGACTTACTTTGTATTAAGCATTCGTTTTCAACTTCAAACCATCCGCAGACTGATGGTCAAACAGAGAGGGTGAACGCGATATTGGAACAATATCTTCGTTGTTATATAAATGAACGATAAACAAATTGGGTTGATTTATTACCTTTTGCTGAATTCGCTTATAACAATATTTTACAACAATCAATCAATCAATCCCCATTTTTTGCTAACTATGGATTCAATCCTAGATTTAGTCTAGAAATTCCATCTAATGAAAGACCTCATAGAGCTGATCAAAGAATTAAAGATATTAACGAAAATATTAAATTTCTGAAAGAAAATTTAGATAAAGCTAAAGAAACTTACAAAAAATATGCGGATCAAAGAAGATTACCCTCACCTGATTTCCAAGTTGGTAACAAAGTTTGGTTACTTAAAGGAAGTACTACTAAAAATGTTAAGAAAAAACTTGCTAATCAAATGCTTGGTCCTTTTGAAATTGTTGAGAAAATTAGTTCACTTGCTTATAAACTTAAACTCCCAAGTAATATGCGTTGTCATCCTGTTTTTCACGTATCATTACTTGAACCTTATCATAAAAATGAATTCGAAAACAGAAATAAAAGAAAAAGAAAGAATATTAATTTGACCACTGACACTTTTGATAAAGTTCCAGAAAAGATTGTTAATATGAGAAAATATAGAGGAAAGAATCGTTTTCTTGTATCTTGGAAAGGACTTGATTCTGATGAGGATACTTGGATTGATGAAGATCAAATTTATGACAAACAATTGATTCAGGAATATTATCGTCGAACCAAAAAAATAGGACAAACATAGAAGAAAATACTTTGAGTGATAATGAAATCTATGTTAGACATAGATATCAACCATTTGTAATTGATCTACCAGCAAATGGACTAAATCGTATGTCTCGCAGGAGCTCGACTTAAAGGGCGAGATTGTAAAGATTTAATAAATCCTTAATACATTAAATAGCTTAATTTTTCGTACAATTAATTTATTTAATGTATATGAATTATTTTTTTTAATATAAAATTTATTGAAATAAAATTTAATTATTTTTTTAAATTGAAAATATTTTTTAATTAGTTTAGTTAATTTAGTTTAGTTTTAAATAGTTAAATATTAATTTAGGAATAATCTTAAATAGTTAATATTTATAAAAATAGTTTTTCAATATTAAATATATAATTAAAATTATTATAAGTATTAAAATAATAAATAAAATAAAGAGTTTAAAAAATTAATTTTAGTTTTAGTAAATTAATAAATAATAAAAATTATTAATTAAAAAATCTTTTGTTTATAAATAAATAGTTTTATATATATTATTAAATAACATCATATATTAATATTGTAATAAGAAAAAATATAAATACATGTAATTTTTCTTAATTAAATCGATGTATTAGTTATTAACTATTTTACAGTTAATAACATAAAAGAAGTTTATAATTAATAAAAGAATTTATTAATAAAAGAAATTACTTTAATTTTATTTGTTTAAATTGTAGTGTTTTTTTTATTGTTATAATCTGTTTTTTATTGACGGATTCATTACAATATTAAAGCTATCATTTTGCTCTTTATTCCATCGGATTTCAACATCTTTTCTTAACAATTTGCAGAGAGGAGCAGTGATTCGAGCATATTTATCAATAAAGTCTCGATAATATCCTATCGCCCCTAGGAAAGACCGTAATTCATTGAGGTTTGAAGGAGATTTCCAATTTTTAATTGATTCAATCTTACTTTCAAGAAGGCTCAGACCTTGTGCAGATACTTTGTGACCGAGGACTTCAACTTCTGGTTGCATAAACGAACATTTTTCAATATTGATTTTAAGTTTGTGTTCTTTGAAAACAGCGAGTACTTTAGCAATATGTTCGAGGTGTTCTTCTAAAGATTTTGAGTATATAAGGATATCGTCAATGAAATTGAAAACAAAATCACCAATGAAAGGGAAGAGAATTTTGTTCATCTCACGTTGGAAAGTTGCTGGAGCGTTAGTAAGTCCGAAAGGCATGACTTTGAATTGATAATTTCCGAATTTTGTGGTAAAACTGGTAACTTCAACGCTTTCTTCATCCATAAGTATTTGATGATATCCGGAGTAAAGGTCCATTGTAGTAAATATTATAGCACCATCTAAACTATCGAATATTTCATCAATATTTGGAAGAGAATATGAATCTTTTATAGTAGCATCATTGACTTTTCTATAGTCAACACACATTCTCCATTTACCATTTGGTTTAGGAACAAGAACAACAGGCGAAGACCATTCTGAGTATGATGGTTCAATAAGTCTTTTATTTATTAATTTGGAAAGTTCTTCTTTAAGAATATCTGTTTTGAGTTTTGAGATTCTATAAAATTTTTGTTTAATTGGCCTAGCACCAGGTTTAAGGTGAATTTTATGTGGAGATAAGTTCGAAGGTGTTAATTCTTCAGAAGAGGTCGCAATTATAACTATATTATCTTCTAAAAGTTTAATTATTTGATCTCGATACTTTTTATTAAGAGTATTGGTAAATTTTTCGTTATGAATATATTCTCGAGGAGGAAGACCTTCCATTTTCTTAAGTTCTTTCTTAATAGATTCATTAGAAATAGCTTTTACAAAACAGACTAATTTTTCTTCATTTTCATATTGATTGTTTATAGGAGCAATTTCATCAACCGATCCATTATCATTGAATTGGCAAAGACTATAATAAATAGGATGAATAAACAATTTATGATCTATTTGAGTTTTCAAGTTAATAAGAATATCAAAGAAAGGATCTTCTTTATCTATAACTCTACATGTAGCAACCATATGGAAATTATTAATTTGTATAGGAATATTGATTAAATAATCTTCCGAATAATCATCATTAATAGTTGCTAGTCGGATTCTTCCACGACTGATTCCAATAGGCTCATATACAGAAGGTAACTTTCTAAGGAATTGATTAGTAATAATATTTAAATTACTACAAGAATCAATCAATGCTTTTCCTTTGACTCCTTCAACAGTAACGTCGACCATGGCTATATCATCTTCTTTGGGTTCTTTGTTTTTACTTTTATAAGTGTGATCAAGATTATTAACTATAGTAGTAGTAGCACAAATGTTGTCAACAGCACCGGCTATCTTAATAGAATCTTTTTCTAACTTTAAACCTATTATTATTTATTGAAGTGTTGTATTTCGCCAAAAGTTGAATTTCGTCCAGTTGAATTTCGCCAAATTCTTGGTGGCTTATAAATTTTCGTCATAAAATATCACCACATTTATTATTCAGGCCATATTGTGAATATATGGCTTTTAAAAATTGTAGAAAAAAGCCACAAAATTATGATACAATTAGATATACGCCCCACGTAAGATTACGTGTTTGAAAATTTTTGAGAATTGTAATTTTATTTATTTAATTAATTAATTATTAAATTTTTAATAAAATTAAGTGGCTTAAAATTAAAAATATTTAAGCCATACAACAAAATACAAATTTTTGTAATAAAAATTTTCGAAATGCACACTCCCCATATGATGTAAAGAAGTTTTATTGTACATTAGTTCTTTAAAGCACTTTGTGCCTTAAGTGCTCACTATCTATCTAAATATAATAAATAAAAGTCGATATAAAAACTAAATCCAAAATAACCAAAGTTATCAATTATTATTATTATTATTATTGTTATTATTATTATTATTATTATTATTATTATTATTATTATTATTATTATTATTATTATTATTATTATTATTATTATTATTATTATTATTATTATTATTATTATTATTATTATTATTATTATTATTATTATTATTATTATTATTAACTATTATACTATTATTATTATTTATTTATTTATTTATTTATTTATTTTTAAAAAAAAATTAAGATAAAACTAAATAAATTATTTAATTAAATTAAATAGTAAAATAATAAATAAATATGTTAAAAAAAAAAAATTGCTTAACAAATACTGATAATTTATATATTTTGTTGTTGTTTGTAATATATTTAAAGATAAATATTTTTTTATTCATAATTTTAAATTTTGAACAAACATATTTATGTTTCTTTTTTTGAATCTATAACTTTAGATAAGCTACAATTCAATAATGGAGAATAAAAGATATTTAAAAGAACTTTTCTTAGTTTAAATTAATGTTCTTATATAAATTTGCTTAACGAATTTTCTAATCAGCGTTGGACCTGTCATTAGTTGTTTTTTTTGAGTTAACTTTTGATTGATATAGTGAAAAAAAAAAAAAAATCCCCTTATTAATCAAGAGAGTCAACGTTATACCAATATAGCAAAGAAAAATCTCATTTTTCTAGTCCTTCGAGTTAATCCAATCAAATAGTAATAATTGTTCTTCACATAGTTGATCTATGGAAAATGAACTTCCTGATAAAATATATCTTGATTCAAAGGAGAGTTTGGTAGACACCGCTACACTATCTACTTTATATACGTTGTTATTTCTTTGTATTATTTTACAAAATATTATTAAAAGAAATGTGACTTACCTCGATTCAAATCGTAATACCATAGATAATTTTAAATTTTCATTTATATTTCATAAACTTTTTTTTATATAAAAGTTTATTTTTAATGATTTTATATAAATATTAACAAGTATTTGTATAACTTTAAAAGTAAACTTTAAAATATAATATTTTTATTAAATAATTATTTCATATCAATTTTAAAAAAATATTTGTTTTAATTTGTTTTTTTTTAATAATAATAATTAAAAAAAAAAAAAAAAAATAAAAAAAAATAAAAAATAAAAAATAAAAATTGAAAAATAAAAAATATATGTACAAAGAAAATAAATATAGCCAATTAGTAAATATTTAATCGTAAAGTATAATTAAAATAATATATATAAAAATAATAAATATACATGTATAATAATAATATTTTCATTTTAAAATTTAACTTTAATAAGAAAAAATAATAATAATAAAGTTCAAAATTCTTTTAAGCTTTTTTGATTTTAAATTTATTTTTTCAAAAAATTTTATTTTGTTAAAAATATTACATTAATTATATATAAAAAAAAAAAAAAAAAATACTTATTTTTTGTTTTATTTTTATTTTATCATTTTAAAAAATTTCATTTGTCATCATCGAAAACAAAAAAATAAAAAAAAATAATAAAAAAAAAAAAAATAAATAAATATAAAAAATAATAAAATAATAAAATAAGAAGAAAAAGAAAAAGATATGGGATCAACTGGAGGTACAAATTTAGAAAAAATGGGTATATAGTCTAAAATAATTTTTTCACTGAAATTTTTTCATTTTATTTTTTTTTTACATTTTAAAAGATATAATAATATTTATAATAGTAATAAAAAAAAAAAAAAAAAAAAAAAAAGAAACAAAAATAAATAAAAAAGTTCATATCATATATAAACTTAAAAAAATTATAATATTTTATTATATAAATTAAATAGCAAATAAATTAAGCTCGTTTATCGATTTTTATCAAAAAAAATATCCATCGGATTCATATTCAAATATTAATTTAAATCAAAAAACTTCTTATATGAAGGTAACTTATGATAATGAGTTAAAAAAAAAAAAAAAAAAAAAAAATAAAAAAATGATATTGTTATTAATAATATTTACATTCATATTATTAATAATATTTGTAATATCATTAATAATAATAATATAAAGAATCAGTATAAAAATGCTTTTTCATTATCTGAAAATTTTTTAAATATAACAACACCTATTTTTAAAGCCTATGAAGATAAAATAAATCAATTCAAACAAAAAATTGATGAACTAAATATAGAATTGAAAAAAATGGAACAAAATTCAAATAGTTTATATCATGAAAATAAAGAAAAAAATAAAAAGATAAACGAAGTATTAACTAAATATAAAGAATTGGGAAATGAAATACAAAATTTATCTACTATGAATTACGAACTTGAAAAAAAAAATAATATTATAGAGGTTCATAGATAATTAAACATACATATAAAATTTTATAATATAATGATGATAATAATTATTTTGATGTATATATTTAGTTTGCTGTTTTAACATATTTACTTTATTATTCAATATGTATTATACAAAATTTCAGATTCAATATAATGAGGCCAAAGATATCATTGAATCAATTGAGGCGAGTTATAATTATTTATAGAAAAAATAATAATTAATATTAATTAACATATTACATTATTTATTTTATAAATATTAAATAATACATAATATTAGAAGAAATTAATAAAGAGTAATTATACTATTACTGAATATGAAGTATGTGCTATTATATGGTTATAATGCTTATAACTAATATTCCGAAATTTAATAATAATCCAATAAAATTTTAATATTTAAACATTAAAATTTTTAACATATTAAATTTTTATTTACCTATATATTTAAATGTTCATTAAATAATAATAATAATAATAATAATAATAATAATAATAATAATAATAATAAAGAATAGATTATTAGAAATTGGAGAAAAATCAAAAATAATTATAAATGAGAATACTGAATTAGATTCTGAAAATAATAATTTAAAAATAACAATTCAATCAAAAGATAAGAAAATACAATCAAAAGAAAATGAATTAAAAACTATATCAAATGGAAAAGATGATATGTATGTAAAAAAGATAAAAACGGAATGACTTAATTATTAAAGAATGAAAAAGTTAATAATAATAATAATAATAATAATAATAATAATAATAATAATAATAATAATAATAATAATAATAATAATAATAATAATAATAATAATAATAATAATAATAATAATAATAATAATAATAATAATAATAATATTAATAGTAACAATAATAAATAATAAATAATAATTTAACTTTGAATATCAATTAATTTTTTTTTATTTAAAAAGAATAAAATTATTACAAAAACGAATAAATGAGTTAACAGAAGATAATGAAATATTATTAAATAATTATAATTGTTTATCAGATTCTTATAAAAAAGGTATAATTAATATAAATGAATATATACTTTGAAAAAAAAAATATTAATAAATACTTTTTCTAATTCAAATTATATATTTTCATTTGGTTTTGTATAATATATTATAATAGTACTTAAATCAAAAAATAATTCAATAATTTTCCAAAGTAAATCTAAATCTTTAGAGATCCAAGCTCTTGAACAGGAAAAGAAATTAAATGAATTATTAGAAGAAAGTTTATATTTAGAAGAAAAAATTGGAAGTATTTCAAATGAAAATAATTTATTAAAACATTCTAATCAACAATTAAATGAACAATTAATAGAATCAAACAAAGAAAAAATGGAATTAAAAGAAAAATCAAATGGACTAAAAAAAGAAATCATTATTTTTAAAAATAATATGGAAAAATATGATAATATAGTTAATGATTATAAATGGTATACATATATTAGTTTTATTAATAAATTGTTAAAACTAATAATAATAATAATTTTTTTAAAAATAATTACAAAAATAATTATAATATTGATAATGTCAATAATTATAGTTGTCTAAAAGAAATGAATATGAGAAACCATATGAATAATCTCCCATACGTTTTACCAAAAATTTTATTTAATACAATAAAAAAAATTAAAAGACTTAATAATAATGGTTAAAAAAATTTTTTTAAAAATTTTATTTATGTATAATGACATTATTAAATTCAAATCTTTAATACTTATCTCTTATTAAATATAATTTATATTATTTTTTAAAATTTATATATATATATATATTTGTATTTAAATTAAAACTTAGACAAAAAATTCAACTGTAATAATGAAAATAACATAATTTCAAATAATAATTATAATGAAAAAGATTTATCAAAAACATACTATAATTACGAAATAAAAAGTGCAGAAGAATCTGTAAGCAAAAAAATATGAATAAAAAATATATATATAATTTTTTTTTTTTTTTTTTTTTTTTTAATATCTATACACATTTTATATATTCTATTTCAAATAATAATATATTATCTGTTATTATTGGATTAATATAAATTATTTTGTTTCTTATTTTTAATATATATCAATTATTATTACTAATATAAAATAATAATATTAACATAGATTAAAAAAATTCAACGTGGACATGATGATGCTTTAAGACAAATAAATCAAATATCATACGAGAATGATATATAGTATAAACAACACAATACAATAATATGTAATATATGATTAAAATATTAATATTTTTTTACTTAAAAATCTATTACAGATTATTTAAAAATTAACTATACAATTACATTAAGCTTTAATATTTATAAATAAAATAACTAAACTAAAATAAACTAAAAAATTATATATATAATTTTTTTTTTTTTTTTTTTTTTTTTTTTTTTTTTTTTGGTTCTATTTATTTTATATTATTTTATTTTTAGTTATCGATTAATTTATTAAAAACAAGAAACAAGTATGTTAGATAGATTATAATTTATTTTTTCAAATTTGCGTAAAAATTTGAATATAAATTATTATATATATATATATATATAATAAAATTTTAAGATTATTTTTTGTTCGTAAATTTTTGTTTTTGTTTACTTTGTTTTGAATTGTTTTTACTTTTTCTTTTGAATAAAAAAAAAAAATTTTATGATATATAATATAATATATATAATATTATATCTATTAAATTATTATATTAAAATTTTTATTCTATTTTTTAATTGTTTCTATGATTAAAGACATAAACAATTTTTTATTATAGAAAAAAGTTTATATATGTTATTTACTTTTTATTAAATCTATTAAATTAACAATATTAAAATTTTTTAATAACTTCATATTTTTCAGTTCTTTTCTTTTCTTTTATTTAATTTTATTTAGTTTTATTTAATTTCATTTAATTTTATTTAATTTTAATTATTTTGTTTGATGTTTATTTATATTATTAAGTTGACGGTTTTTTGCTTTTTATTATTATTATTTTTTTATTATGATTTTTATTTTTTTTATATAATTTTTGTTTTTATTTTTGTTTTTATTTTATGTTTCTTTTTCATTTGATATAGGAGAATCATTATCTTTGACTTCATCTTTTTGTAAGGATTTAAATACTTCATCTAAATCAGAAGAATTAAAAATTTTATTATTTGATTTAATGCTGTCATTATCATCATTAGATACTGATAAAACCTTATAGAAAGTAGTATCATTACTTGAATAATTAATGGATTGAGATATATCATTATTATTTGAATGTGAAATATTCTTATTTAAGGTAATATATTTGTTATCTCTATTATCATTATTTTCACATTCATTAATTTTAAAATCATTTTTATAATCATTTTTGTTATTATTTTCACTATAATATTCATTATTACCTTCAATAAATTCAGAATATAGTTCATTATTTTTTTTTATAATTTTATTTTTATCATTGATTAATTCGGCATTTAATATATCTTTATCTTCTATAATTTTTCCCAATTCTTCAATTTGATTCATTATTATTTCATCAGCATTATCATTAGATTGAAATATACTATCTAAAAATGATGAATCATCTGAATCATTTTTACTAATTTTGGAAAATGAATCATCATCCTTAGGTTTATCCTTTAATATATTATCATCTTCTAAAATATTTATTGCTTTAAATTGTGATTTATTTTTAATTCCTTCTTCAATATATTTTTCTTCTCCGATATTAATATTTGTAATCTCTAATTGATGATTTGGAATATCCGTTAATTCAAGATTACTACTTGATTTCTTATTTTTAATAATAACTTGTTTTTTACAGCAATCTTGTATTTTAAATTTCTTTTCAATATCTGATACATCATTATTTATATTTAATTTTTCACTATTTACATTTTTTTCTCCAGAAATAGATAGTGAATTAAGAATATTATATTCAATAAAATTATACTTTTCTTTTAGCCTTAATTTTTCCATATTAATATCATTAATGAAGAAATTAGATATATGATGATTATTTTCATTATTACCCTCTACTTTGTTTCTATTTTCAATATCATTTTCATTTTCACTTAATGGAATGCAATTATCATCATATAAATCTTCATATGTTGGTATAATATCATTGTCATTATGTATAGAATCATAATATGTTATTGAATTATCAATAGATGAAGTTTTTCTTTCTTCATTTATAGATCTACTATTACTATTACTTAGTTTTTGAGAATGGCTAATATTAATATTTTTTTTACTATTAATATGATTAATATCAATAATACTATTGCTACTAACAATATTGCTACTACTAATGTGAATAATATTATTATCATTAAAAGATTCATTTTGATTTTGAATTTTATTTTGAATATCCATTTGAGTTTTATATTGTGCTGATGATATAGTTGGACTTGTTAATATTAAAGAGGAACGGTTACTATTATAAGTTAGTAATGGAGACACAGATCGTACTGGTGAACTAATTCTTTCATTGTTTTGATTAAAAGAATAAGTATTAGCATGAATAATAGATTTACCTTTTATCAATGAACTATTTTCAGAATTTACTGTTGTTGGAGAAGCAATAAAACTTATTGTTCTTGAATATCTTATATCATTTGAACTTGGTAAATTATCGGTTCTTATAATTAAATTTCCATTATTTCCTCCATTGTGTATTAATAAAGAATGGTCATTGTTGTTTATAGGACTTAATGTTAATTCACTAACAATAGCTTCAGGATTTCTATTGCTTATCATATTTCTATCACTTTCATTATTACTAATTATCAAACTATTTCTAATTTCTGTTTCGGAATTAGAACTTGTTAAATTATCATCAATATCATTATTTAATATTGTTATATTATTAATATTGACAATATCTCTTTCTTTTTGTTTACGTTTATAATACTTATTTAAATAAAGAGTATTAGCAATAACAATTGCATAATACTAATAATAAAATACAATGGATTATATTAGAATTTTTGTTTAATTAAAATTTATTCCAATAAATTTTTATTATAGTTTAATTACCTCAATAAGAATTTGTATTAAGAATATAATCATAAAGAGCCATGTTTTATCTCTTACAGGGAAAATAAAATAATATTTATCTTTTAATATTCCAGTTATTCCATCATATATTAGGTCACATAAATCAAAAATAAAAAAAATGGCTATAATAATGTAATAAACTGAACCTTTTTTCTAATATAATAAGATAAAATATAAATTATAAATGATGCATATAAAATACATTTTTTAATATATATATGATATATTTATACCTTTAATAAGCCATATAAAACCCATAATTCAACATAAATATCCATACATAAAAACAAAAACAATAAAATTTTAAATATTTCATTAGTTTTTATGTTTTGTAAATTTGAAAATTGCGATACATTATTAAAATATATATTTTTTATCAATCCGAAAAGCTTATAATAAATAATATATATTTTATATAAATTAAAATTAATAAATAATATAAATGTATATACAAAAACAAATAATAATAAATGAAAACGTATAAACATATATATATTTATATTCATACTATATTATATATTATTAAAATATACAACTGGATTTCAAGTGATATAATCGTAATTGGTTTTTTCAAATAATGGAAATGAACTATTTTTTTTAATACTTTTTTAATTGTCTCCTTAAATGAAGAATTTTCTAAATTTAATTGAACCATACTTATTATAATATTCAAACTAATTGTTATCTATAAATATTTAATAGTAATAATAATAATAATAATAATAATAATAATAATAATAATAATAATAATAAATAAATAAATAAATAAATAAATAAATAAATAAATGATTTTTAATTTTTTACTTTATATAAAACTTATAAAATGCAAACCTCATGGTTTTAGATTAGTACTTTGAATTGATTAATATTACTATTTTACCTTCCATTAATTACATAATTTCCTTTATTTTAATTAAAAAAAAAAAAAAAATAAAGAAAGAAAATAAAAAATTAAGGTATATTAGATATGTAAATACTTTGAAGAAAAAAAAATAATATTTTAAAATTTGCTTTTTATATCTCACATTATTTTTAAAAATGAATAATATATAATATTCATATATTTATATTTATATTAATATAAATGATTCACATTTTTTAATATTATATACATAATATTTAATATATTACTATACAAATAATTAAAAATAAAAAAATAATTCTATTTGATGTCGCACAAAAATTATTATTTTTATTCAATAATAATCTTAATATTTAATGTGTATTAATTAAAATGTAATATTATTTATTTTATTATTATTAAAGAATTTATTTAGTTATTAATTATTTATATATTTATTTATTAATTATCTATTGACGAAAATCGCCACTTTTCGTCAAAAGAATAAAATATTTGTTAGAAATTAAGTTTAATATTCTACATTTTTAATATAATATAGTTAATTAATAATAACTTATATATATATATATTTTTTTTTTAACGACCGTAGCAGGATTTCTCCCCAGCTGCACATCCGTAGACACACAATGGTTTATTACTAGAGCCCTTATCTAACTTCCTACTTAGTAGGTGGTCCCGTCCCTGCTGGACTGCCTTGCAGTTACTCTGTATTGGCGCTCCTTACCCAAGTATAATTACTGCTTGTCATTGTACGATAATCTTACAATTTGGTCTTGCAGCCACAATCTCAAGGGATCACGTGACAACCGCTCCATAACATACCTATAAGTAAGGATAATTAAATTTTCATATGTCACCATATGTTTGGTATCTCTTCTTAAGAAACTTGCCATACACACTCAACCCTCTCAGGCCTGCAAGAAGTGTAAATCGATGAAAGTTAAATTAGAGATATAGGGGTATCAAATGGGTATAATACTTACCTGAAAACCCTAACCACCTGATAACTAAAAACCAGTGGAAAAAACGTTACAGGCATAGGGAGAGGTCGAACCAGGAATCTTATGCTCTCAAAGCTTACGCCTTAACAGCCAGGATAAAACCTGGAACAATAACTTATTATGTAATAATTTAATTATAAAATTAATTATAATTAAATTATTAACTACAACTTAATAATAATTAAATAATAATTATTATTAAATTGAGAGAGCAAAAAAGATAAATATACTTATCTTCTATAGGAAAGAGTTTATTATAACTAATTATAATAAACTAATAACACAGAATTGACAAAGGAAAAAGATTATTTTATTTTATTTTATTTTTAAATTTGTTTTATTAAAACTTGCTTTATTAAAATAGAAATATAAAATATTTGTTAATGTTATTACTATATTATAATTGTTATAATAATAACTCTTGATTTCTCAAAGAGAATTCAAGAGCCTTATTTATACTTTTTTGAAAAATAAGGTTAAATTAAAAAATGTTTTCTAATCTTAACAAATCTCTTATCTAGGAAAAGATTAGAGAGAAAAACCTAGATAAGATTTTTGATCGATATTCTATCCATATCGATTCATCGTATCAATTAGGTAAAACCAATTACTTTTAAGAAGTAATTGGGAAAAACCCTAATTAACCGATTCGTTAATCTAATGTAATTGATCGAAAATAAAAGAATAAAATAATAAAGATATTTCGATCATAAAATTATAAATTTACAAATAAGGAAAATAACATAATGATATTAATAAACAAAATACAGAATACATTATTAAAATACATGTTAGAATACATAATACATTTACAATTTAATTAAATAAACTAAAACTAATAAATTTAATAATTAAATGTATAATTAAATAAACTATAATTATTAATAAATGTATAAATAATAATTAATTAAATAAATTTTGTTGTATTAAATTAATGAATATTTAATATGGAGTTAAATAAATTATTAATAATATTTAAATGAATAAATATTATATAATTAAATAAAGTTATAATTATAACTTTAACTAAGAAAATATAATTATTTTATTTAAAAATAATTATAGATTCTTACATATTAATACAGAATGAACAAATAATACTAATTATGCTAGAATAATATAAATTATTCTAACCTTATAGATTATTCTATTCTATATAATTGGAACTTTCCAATATTCTTCAAATATTACTAAATAGAAATCTTAAGTTAATAAATCACCAATTAACTTATAATTCCTTTTTGAATAATCGATCCGATTCCATTATAAAGTATTAAAAATCTTTAGCCAAGAATATTGTCCTTGCCCACTTAATATATTAATATTATATTTCTTTTGTAATATGTTATATTGAAAATAATCAAATCTATTTAATTAGTTATTAAAATTTTCGTTATCAATTTAAATTTATTTTTAATTACTAAATTTAACTAAACCACAATTAAAATATTCTGTATAATCTCTTTATTTTTATTTTATATATATTAATATTAAACTATTATTAAATAATTAATAATTCAATAATATAAAACTAATATTTATAACAATAATATTATTAACTAAAATAATAATTCAATTTCAATTTAAATGTTTTATTTATTAAAATAATTAGTAATTAGTTTATTAAGAAATAGTTAGGCTTTACAAATTTTAATTTGATAAAAAAATATAAATACATGTAATTTTTAGTGAAATAAAATATAATCAATAACTTACTTTTATTAAACAAATAATTATATTATTATTTTTCTTTTATAAATTTAAATAAATAAATATTGATTTTAAAACAAATTATTTTTTTATTGTAATTTTATTATTTGTGTTAATTATTATTATATTCCTAAAACTATATGAACCATACCATTATTGGTACGAGACCAACTGAAATTTATAAAATTAACATAGCCTTAGGGTAAAAAGTAAATATTAATAATCATAAATGTAGTACAAAGTTGTACAAAATTTTAATGTCTAAAATTTTTAATATATATAGAAATTGTAGCAAATGGTTTTGTAAAGATTTAATAAAATTTTTAATAATTAATTATTACATAATTTACATAATTAATTAATGTAATAAAATTACATAAATTTATGATTTACGTATATGAAAATTAATAATAAATTTATGTAAACTTTTCATAAAGGAAAAATTATTATTTAAATAATTTTGGATAATAACTTTAATCTAAATAATTTATTTAAGTTAGTTAATTTAGTTTAGTTTATTTAAAATAGTTATTCTATTTAACTTAGTTAATTTAGTTTAGTTAGTTTAAAATACTTTAAAATTAATTTCGGAATAGTTTTAAATAGTTAAAATTAGTTTAAATAGTTTATAAAAATAGTTTTGAATTGTAAATATATAAACATTAGTATTAATAATATTTATATAATAAATATATAATAAATGAGTTGTTATTGAATTTAATTATTATTGTAAATAAGTTGAAAGTTTATTGAATTAATTATTGTTTAGTTTTAGTTAATTATTATTTAATAAAATTATTAATAAATATTTTGTTTATAAATAAATAGTAATATATGTAAAATAGATAGAAATAATATATTATAATGTAATAATGAAAAAATATAAATACATGTAAATTTCTATAATTAAATCGATGTATTAGTTATTGACTATATGATAGTTAATAACAAAAAAGAGATTTAATTTTTTTTTAATTAATAAAGATTATTTTATTTAAAAAAAAACGAATTTTTATTACGTGTTCTTTTTTATTTTGGTGTTAAAATTTGTTATTTGTAATCTGTTTCTGATAGAACTCTTTACAGAAATTAGAAATAATTTAATTAAAAGAGAGCGGTTAAATAATTAAAATAAAAATAAAAATAATTTCGAAATTTAATGAGATCTCAATTTAGGGAAATTGAGATCAAAAAAAATTGAGATTTATAATTTTATAATAAATAAAAAGTAAATTAAATAAAATAATAAATAAGACAGAAATTAAGTATTTTAATAATAATAAATTGTTAAGTGTTATTTGGAATATTAGTATATTTACCAATAACAAAATAGAAATTCGATGTAATGGACCACTTATTGGTAAAGAACGAACATATAATGGATTATTAATTAGAATTTCAACTTACTTTAGAATCCATTATATTGTTCTTTACTTAATTTTACTTTACTATATTTTCTATATTAAATTATTTTATAAATATTTTTTTTATTTTTATTAAAAGTTTCTTAAATATTATCAATAATTCTATATTTTTATTATTAATATCAATATCTATAATTTAACCTTAAATTTTATTATTTTATTAAAGTGTTTATTATCAATATTAATATTTTATTTTTATTTTCAAATATATTATTATTGTAACGGTTTACACCCAATAGGTCTACACTAATAAGTAATTCGTTTTCTTAAAAAATTTGTTTTATTAATATTTTTTATTAAAATATAAAATTTATTATTATTTTTTATTATTAATTAGTTATTGTAATATTTCGAATTACTTTTAACTAGTTAATAAAAGCACGAAGAAAAAATTATTTTTTGTTGAGAAATTCACGCTTATTTATACTTTTTCGGAAAAACAGTTTCGGAAAAAGTTAAGATTAACGAAAGTTCGAAAAATTAAGTTTTCTTTCTAGAAAATGAATCTTATAGAAAAATGATAAAATAATTATTAAAATAGAACTTTCTAGTTTCATTTAGTTATATAATATTAACCAAAGAAACTCTAGAACTTTCTACAATAATTTAATTAATTAACTAAAAATAATTTAGATTGGGAAAGGGTGTGAGTCGAACCTATGAAGTTCGGCTTCATTGTCATGGTGTATTACCACCAGACTACAACAACAATTTTACTAACTTTAGGATTCGTTACATGGTCCTCCTCCAGGATTCGGATACCAGACGAATCTTAAAGTTAAACTAGACTACAATGAATAAATAAAGTATTTAAGTGTGAATTTCTTTTTTGCTTAATAGTATGAAATAATAAAAATAATAATACATGATATTAATAAGTAATTACATGAAATAACATATTTAATAATTATTTTTGTTACATGATATTAATAAAGTTTATAGTTATTATAGTTTTTTTTTTTTTTTTTTTTTTTTTTTTTTTTTTTTTTTTTTTTTTAATATAAGTTATAAAATAATATAAAGGAAAAATTAGGTTTTAACAATAATAATAAGTTTAATATTAATAATTTAAGAATATAATTATATAATATACTATAAAATTTAAAGTTTAATAGAGATTCATTTTCTAGTTTAAGTTATTTTAATTATTTTTATTGAATTTTTTCAAGAGTTTGGGGCAATTAAGATTTTCCTCAGGTTCCCAAGAAGCTTCTGAAAGCGGATATCCTTTCCATTTTATCAAGTATTGGTTTTCCCATAATGAGTTCGTTTGTCTAATATTTGTTCAACTTCGTACTCTTCTTCGTTGTTAATGATAATTGGTGGTGGTTCTTGGTTTCTTCCAAACTTATCTTCAAAGTACGGTTCAAGGTCAGAGACATGCATGATTGGATGAATCCTAAGATTTTTTGGCAAGTCAAGTTTATACGAAACAGGAGATATTTTGCTTAGGATATTAAAAGGTCCTAATTTTCTTGGTTTAAGCTTTTTGTTACCATTCTTTATAATTAGGGAACTATTGATCCAAACTTTGTCATTTTTCTTGAATTCAGGTGGTTCCATACGATGCTTATTGGCATATTTCTCTTGTTTTTCAATTGCTATTTTAATATTTTTTTTTAATTCCTTGGTTAATTCTGCAAGGTTTTTAACAAGTTCTTCTGCTCTAGGTACTTCAACATTTGTGGGGACTTCGGGAGAATGTCTGGGATTGAATCCATAATTAGCGAAGAAAGGTAAATGATTAGTGGATTCTTGAATGGTGTTATTATAGCTAAATTCTGTTAAGTAAAGAAAGTCATTCCAATTAGATCCTTTGAAATTTGTATAGCATCTTAAGTATTGTTCGATAACGGAGTTCACCCTCTCCGTTAAACCATTTATTTGGTGATGAAATGGATATATTGGGCCGTAATGTAAATTAGTGTTTGGTTTCAAATTAATTTCACAATCATATTGTCGATGAGGGTGTAGCATGTTCGCAGCGATTTCACTAAAAACATCCATAAATGAGGATAATTTAGTTGGTAAAAGATAGATAACATTTTTATTGTCTTCGTTGGGTTCCTTGTGTTGGTTCTTAGTATTATTAATTATTTCATTAGATATTTTTTCTTCTGAATTGTTAATTTCTTCAATTTTTTGGTTGTCCGAATTATCAGAATTTTTTGGAATTTCGTTTATTAAATTGCATGAAGGAATGAAGGTTGTATAAGTATTTGGAATAACGAGACAATTATTAATACAATATTTTGAATTAAAATGAAGTGTTTTTGTAACGAAATCTTCATGGTAGACTCGGGGTTGACACTTAGATATTTAAAATCAAGCAGGGGGGACGGGTATTACCCTGCTTTGATTTTAAAAAAAAAAAATATAATTCTTTATTAAAAGTTATTTATATTTTTTTTATTAATATAAAAGTTTATTATTTAAAGTACACATATTTAATTTTTAAGAAATTGTTACAATATTTATATTTTTTTTATAAATTTAAAGTATAATTAATTGTTTATAATTTAAGTAATTTTATAGAATTATTGAATTAATTTTATATCAATAATTCATTTTTGTTTTAATTTTTATAAATATAATAATATAATATTCAAATATAATTTAATTAAAAATAATTATAAAATAAATATATAGAAAATAGTTTTTACTATTTTCTTTGATATTTTTAAGTTAAATAAATTGTTTTTAAAGATTAATATAATAAATTTAATAATCTTTAATTATTTTAAATAATACTTGTAATTATTTTCAAAATAAAATAAAATTTTTATAATATTTAATTAATAAATTTGATAATATTTAAATAATAATTTTTATAATAAGTAAAAATTTTTAATAATAATTTTTAATAATAAATTTAATTAATAATCTTAATAATTTTATAATAATATTTAATAGTTATAATATATAAATTTTTATAATAATATTTAATAATTTTAATAATTTTATAATATTAATAATTTATAATAATTTTTAGAATAATATTTAATTAATAATTTTAATAATTTTATAATAATTTTTATAATAATATTTAATTAATATTTTTAATAATTTAGTATCTTAAAAGTATAATTTTAATATTTACAATTGTATTTTAATATATACATATATTTAATAATATAACAATAAAGTAATTAATTAAAATTTATTTACAAGTTAAAATTAATTTATATCAAAATAAATTAAATTTACAATGAGGTTTAGGTTATGAAGAATATAGGAAAGTACAATTTAGTAATGTTAAAATTAAGATATAAAATAGTTTTATGATTAATAACGTTACTAGGTTAATATGTTGAATTATATATTAATAATCCAACAATAATTAATTAATAATAATATAAAAATAATATAAGATAAATAGTTAAGTTATTTAAACACTTAATATCTAAGAATATTTTAAATAATAATTTCTTTGAAGGATTTATGAAAATATTTATTTATTGAATTATTAGTATATAATTATTGTAAGTACAATAACCTTACAAAGAACATAAAAGATAGATTTTACATCTTTCTTTTATACTTTGTAAGTTACATAATAATAATATTTAATTATAAGATATTAATAATATAGTAATATGAATATTAATAAAATATTAAGATAATAACAATATCGATATGTTTAAAATATTTAATATAACTAAATAAATTTAATTTATAATTATATAATTAATTTGAATAATTAAAAATAGTAGTTAATATATATGATGTAAACATATATATAAACATAATATAAATAAATACATGTGACGTCATATGTAGATAATTGAAATTATTAATATAAATCTTATTTACTAATATTCTCAGAATTATTAGGCCTAAGATAATTCCTTAAATATTAAATAAGAATTTATATTAATTATTAATTATTTAAATATATATATTATTTATAATTAAATAAATAATATTTGTTAACTATTGAAATGTAAATAACTGAAATTGAGATTTCAATTCAGTTATAATTTCAACAATGCCCTCCCATAAAAATCGGATTCAAGACGATTTTTGTGTAACGATAAGGAGGATTAAATTTTTGTTAAAAAATTTTTTGGAATTTCTTAAATTAAAAATTTTTAATTTATGAAAGAGGAAGGTCACTTGAGTCCTTTTAAATTTTTAAAGGAAACCCTTTATAAGTGGCCATTTCATTGAAATTTTGAAATCTCTAAAATTTAATAAAATTAAAATTTTATTATGAAAATTGATGTTTAAGAATATGATGGTACCATTTTTAAATGTTTTTGATTAAAAATTTTTGAAATTGAAATTTTGAAATTTTAATTTCAATTAACTTTTTAATTTTATGCATTAACTTTAAAAAAATTGAAAATTATAATAATTAATGAATTTATGAATAAAATTTGATTATAAATTGATAGATGTAAGTGTAACATAGCTATGTTTTTGAATTTTGAAAATTTTGAAAATTTCGAAATTTTGAAATTGAAATTTGACTGAAAAATTGATAATAATAAAATAAAATTTAAAAACAAATTAATAAAAATAAAATTTCCAAATTTTTTTTTTTTTTTTTTTTTTTTTTTTTTTTTTTTTTTTTTTTATAATAATATTATTATTATTATCATTTTAGTTATAAGCTATTGAAATAGGTTTTCTTCCATTTTGTAAATATTGTAAATAAATATTTTGATTTCGGGGGTTATTTTCAACTTCGTCTGAAGGAACCCAATTGTAAGCAGTTCTATATTTATACCTGATTCTGTATTCATATTGATTCTTTTTATAATTAGTTCTAAATCCTGAGATTTCAATTATATCATTAACAGATTCATCATGAGTTCTTCTTTTTAAAAACTTTTGAGGCGTTGGAATAAAAGGTTCTAACTCCGAAACATGGAATATAGGATGATGTTTTGGAAAAGGTGACCTTTTAATATCTATTTTATAATTATGATTATTCAGAACATCTATTACTTTATATGGTCCATATTTACAAGGAGCTAACTTTGAACTATCTTCGATATTTAGTGATGGAGGAGCTTGTATCCAAACTAAATCATTTTCTTTAAATATTGGAGGTGGCATTCTCTTTTTATCTGCGTGTATTTTATATAGTTCTTTTGACCTTAATAAAACATCTTTAATATGATTAAAGTTCATACTTAAGTCCTTAATAATTTTATTATTAGTATCAATATCAGGTAATAAGAAAAATTCATCCATAGATGGATGAAACCCATAATTAATAAAGAAGGGTGTTTCTTTTGTAGATTCATTAATGGAATTATTATAAACAAATTCAGCAAGGTGAATCCATTCAATCCAATCATCATGATAATATGATCTTGAGTAAGCTCTTAAATATTGTTCAATAAAAGAATTACATCTTTCAACTTGACCAACTGTTTCATGATGGTCAGTTGTAGCGATTTTTGATTTAATGTTTAAATATTCCATTACTTCTTTCCAAAGAGCGCTTGTAAATTGAGATCCTCTATCTGTATACAAATCACAAGGCAATCCGTGTAGTTTAAATATATTTGTAATGAAAGCTTTGGCAGTTTGTTTGGCATCAGGTATTTGTTTAAATGGAATTAAATGAATCATCTTAGAGAAACGATCAACAACTACCATAATAACGGTGTATCCTTTAGAATAAGGAAGACCACATAGGAAATCAATTTCGATAGACTTCCAAGGTCTATCGGGAGTATCTAAAGGTTGTAAAAGACCATATTTCCTATGTCTATTAACCTTGTTTCTTGCACAACATTCACAAGAATTAACATAACTTGTAACATCTTCATGTATTTTTGGCCACCAAAAGTTTCTTGTAATTAGTTCTAAAGTTCTTCTTATACCAAGATGTCCAGAAGTGGGTTTTTCATGATATTTTTCTAAAATTTCTAATCTAAGTGATTCAGGAATATAAATTAAATTGTTATATAATATAATATTATCTTTTATTTTAAATCTTTCCATTTTCCTAAATGGTTTATAAGCATAATTATTTTTAACATTGTTTTCACTAAAGTATAATTTAATATCTTCAGCAGTAGCATCTTCTTTAATAGCATCAATAATTTTTTCTAGTAAATTACTCATAATTCCTATAAAACAGGGAACTTCTTTTACATTTTTAATATCTAATATATTTTCTGGTTTAATATCTTCGTTATTCTTCATATAGTCAGGTCTTCTTGAAAGACTATCTGGTTTCCCATTTTTTGTTCCTTGTCTATATATAAGTTGGAAATCATATTCCTGAAAGAATAAGTGCCATCTATGCTGTCTTTGATTACCAACTTTTCCTCCTAAAGTATAGATTAAATTTCTATGGTCAGTATAGACAGTAATTTTATGTTTTGCACCAAGTAAAAGATGTCGCCAAGTTAAGAAAGAATCTCTAATAACTAATAACTCTTTTTCTGTAATGGTATAATTTATTTCGGAGCCTTGTAAACTTCTTGAAAAGTAAGCAACAGGATGTAATTTATTATTTTCATCTTTCTGAGATAAAACAGCACCTATAGCATAGTTACTTGCATCACATTCTACTATGAATGGTTTAGTTACATCTGGGTGATGCAGTACTGGAGAAGTAGTTAATTTACTTTTTAATAATTTAAATGAATTAACACAATTTGTATCCCAAATAAATTTTGTATTTTTTCTTGTTAAATTATGGAGAGGCTTAGCTATTTTTGCAAAATTTTTTACAAATCTCCTATAGTAATTACATAAGCCTAAAAATCGTTGTACTTCTTTAATATTTTTCGGAGTTGGCCACTCTTCTATAGATTTAATTTTCTTTGGGTCAGTAGATACACCATCACCAGATAAAATGTAACCTAGGAATTCAACTTTTTCTTTATCGAATTCACATTTTTCTAATTTTGCGTATAAATTATTATTAATTAAAGTTTGTAATACATTTCTTACTTGTTTGTGATGTTCTTCCAAATCCTCAGAATAAATTAAAATATCATCCAAATATAAAATAACACTTTTTTCCAAATAAGGTCTGAGTACAGAATTAATAAATGATTGAAAAGTGGCTGGGGCATTTTTCAACCCAAAAGGCATTACGAGATATTCGTAATGACCATATTTAGTTCGAAAAGCTGTTTTATATTCATCCCCCTCTTTTATACGAATTAGGTTATAGGCAGATCTTAGATCTAATTTTGTGAAATATTTTGCACCTTTAACCTTTTCAATAATATCATTAATAAGTGGAAGAGGATATGAATTTCTAATGGTAACAGCGTTTAACTTTTTGTAATCCACACACAACAATCTTAAAGAACCATCTTTCTTTTTTTGAAATAAGACAGGATAACCAGCTGGAGATTCAGAAGGTCTAATAAATCCCTTCTTTAAATTTTCTTCTATATATTCTTTTAAAACTTTATTTTCTTCTTCAGATAATGGGTAGATAGGTCTGTAATGAAGAGAAGCATCCTTTTCTAAAACTATTTTACAGTCAGTTAAACGATGTGGCGGTAGTTTATCTGCTTCTTTCTTACTAAATACAACAGCCAAATCTCGATATTGAAGCGGAATATTTTCGATTTTTATATCTTCAATATCTTCTTCATAATTTTCTTTATTTGTTAAAAATGAATAAATTAAATAATTATAGTTAAATTTATTATTAATTTTATATTTTTTATTTTGGTGATTGTTTTTTAATTTAAAAAATATTTTATTGGTTAAAAAATTAAATTTTTTATGAAGAAATTTTTTATATTTATTAAGTTTAAAATTTAATTTATTTTGATTAAAATTTTTGAAATTTTTTGAATTTTTTGTATAATTAAATTTTTTTATGAATTTATGTTTTAAAAAATAATTTTTTAAAAATCTTTTTATCACTGAATTAAACCGAGAATAATATTGTGGATTTTTATTAGTATTTTTATTAATTTTGTTATAAAAGTGAGAATTTAAATAAGAATATAGGAAGTTTTTATCATAGTCATAATGAATATTAAACTTCCTCATAAATTGGTTTCCAAAAAGTAGTTTTGTTGGGATACAATTCGAAATTAAAAATTTTTCTCTGAAATTTTTAAAATAAACTCTTTTATTTTCATTAATTTTGATTTGAAATTTTAGCCAAACATAATTCTTTATCTGGGTTGTATCACCAGAAATTCCTTTGACTAAAATTTTTGATTTTAAATTATATTTTTTCAATTTTAATGTTTTTACTAAATCTTCTGTAATTTTATTACAGAAGGAGCCTGAATCTAACATAGATTCAGTTTTTAATTTATTATTATCGTTTTTAATATTTTTTATATTATTTGAAAATGTTGTTGGAATATATGTATCAAATAAAAGGAAAGTTGAAGGTAATTTTTTATTTACTACATTATTAAATGTAGGAAAATTATAATGAAGAATTCTTGTGTTTTTTATTATATTGGACTTCTGTTGAAGTCCATAGTTTAGTTTTTTGTTTTATTATTATTGCTACTAGTTTTATTACTATTATAATTGTTATTATTGTAATTATTATTATAATTACTTTTGTTATTATAATTGTTATTAGAATTATAATTTTTATCATGATTAATATGGGTACTAACGTGTTTTGAATGTTTATTATTACTGCTTCTAAAAAGTTTTGAATTACCATTATTTGTTTTTATTTGATTTTTTGTTTTTAATGTATTTTCAAGTAAAATACATTTAGTATAAATAGTACCAAGATCAACAGGGAATTCTTCCATTTCTTCAATTACTTCTTGGAATTTTGAATGTAACCCATTATAAAAAATTAAAACTAAGGCTTCTTCACTGAATCCAAGACCATTCGAAAGAGTTCTAAATTGTTCAATATAATCATTTATTTTCCCATAATTATGTTTCAATTTTATTAATTGAATCTTAGCTAATTTTTTGCTTGCAACGTTGGAAAATGCTTTTCTTAATTCAGTAGTCAATTCAGAAAGAGTTTTTGGGTTAGTATCCTTTTACGTAGCTAGATACCAATTACGAGCGCCATCCCTCAAACGGGATTTAATAAAGTTAATTTTGATATCTTCTGTAGCTTCTGAATTTGGATATGTTTTAAAAGTATCTTCACAAAGTTGACAGAATAGATCAGTTTCTTTAGTATCTCCAGAGAAAAATCCAGGTTCAGGAACTTGTTGTAAACGGTTTGAAAAAGCATTCCTCATAATAACATCATTGTCATCATCACGTCTAGTAGTGGTAGATACATTATCCTCTTGTGTTTGACTAGTAGAAGGAATATCATTTGTAGCAATATTTATATTTAACTTTTCATCTAAAATTTTTGTTAAATTAGATAATTGATTAATAATATTTTTATTATCTTTGTAAAGTGTATAAAGTTTTTTTTGTAAGTCCTTGTTATATTCATTAAAATCTTCTTTTAATAAAAAACTATCATTAACAGAAGAAGCCAATTCGGATACAGTAACTTGGGCGTCAGACCTTAATTTATTAACTTCTGACATTGGAGCAATGTCAGCCCATACATTATTGTAAAAAGACATATTAAAGTAGTAACCAAAACTAGGGTAAGGTTATTGTTAAAATTAAGATATAAAATAGTTTTATGATTAATAACGTTACTAGGTTAATATGTTGAATTATATATTAATAATCCAACAATAATTAATTAATAATAATATAAAAATAATATAAGATAAATAGTTAAGTTATTTAAACACTTAATATCTAAGAATATTTTAAATAATAATTTCTTTGAAGGATTTATGAAAATATTTATTTATTGAATTATTAGTATATAATTATTGTAAGTACAATAACCTTACAAAGAACATAAAAGATAGATTTTACATCTTTCTTTTATACTTTGTAAGTTACATAATAATAATATTTAATTATAAGATATTAATAATATAGTAATATGAATATTAATAAAATATTAAGATAATAACAATATCGATATGTTTAAAATATTTAATATAACTAAATAAATTTAATTTATAATTATATAATTAATTTGAATAATTAAAAATAGTAGTTAATATATATGATGTAAACATATATATAAACATAATATAAATAAATACATGTGACGTCATATGTAGATAATTGAAATTATTAATATAAATCTTATTGTAATGAAATCTTCATGGAATGGTTCATATAATTTTAAGAATATAATAATAATTAACACAAATAATAAAATTACAATAAAAAAAAAATAATTTGTTTTAAAATCAATATTTATTTATTTAAATTTATAAAAGAAAAATAATAATATAATTATTTATTTAATAAAAAGAAAGTTATTCATTATATTTTATTTCACTAAAAATTGCATGTATTTATATTTTTTTATCAAATTAAAATTTGTAAAGCCTAACTATTTTTTTAATAAACTAATTACTAATTATTTTTATAAATAAAACATTTAAATTGAAATTGAATTATTATTTTAGTTAATAATATTATTGTTATAAATAGTAGTTATATATTATTGAATTATTAATTATTTAATAATAGTTTAATACTAATATATATAAAAGAAAAATAAAGAGATTATACAGAATATTTTATTGTGGTTTAGTTAAATTTAGTAATTAAAAATAAATTTAAATTGATAACGAAAATTTTAATAACTAATTAAATAGATTTGATTATTTTCAATATAACATAATACAAAAGAAATATAATATTAATATATTAAGTGGGCAAGGACAATATTCTTGGCTAAAGATTTTTAATACATTATAATGGAATCGGATCGATAATTCAAAAAGGAATTATAAGTTAATTAGTGATTTATTAACTTAAGATTTCTATTTAGTAATATTTGAAGAATATTGAAAAGTTCCAATTATATAGAATAGAATAATCTATAAGGTTAGAATAATTTATATTATTCTAGCACAATTAGTATTATTTGTTCATTCTGTATTAAGATGCCCCCGCTAAGACTCAAGCTAGGTAGAAGCTGAGTTAAACTTGACAATATTTTTCAAATGAACATTACGATTCATTTGTATATTAGTAGCAGGATCAGCTAAAGTGACTGTATTGAATTGTTTCTTTACCACTTTCATAGGTCCAACAAAGTAAGGTTCTAATTTAGTTCGATTAAAGTTTCTTACTAGTACTAAATCACCTGGTTTTATTCTTTTAGCATGATTCATACTGGTCTTTTCTTCTCTCCTAGTAGCCCAATACTTCGAAGCATTTTTGATATTAGATGCGGCCTCCATTACCCATTGGTAGTGTGATACAAATTTTTCCAGTAGAATTTCGTCAGAAGACTTATTTATACCCTTAGTTGGTCTGGCAGCAATGTCAAAAGGTTGTTGGTCCTCCCTTCCATAAACTAATTCAAAACTTGAATGGTTGGTGATTGAGTTTTTAGTAGTTCTTAAAGCCCAAAGTGCAGATGGTAAAATTTCATCCCATTCTTTGTGTTGTTGTCCTAGTAATCGTAATAATTTTCCAATTTCTTTATTACGATTCTCAACTAAACCATTGCTTTCAGGATGATATGGAGTGATAAATTTAACATATACATCATATAAATCAAGGAAGATTTTTGTCATATCTGATGTAAATTGTGTTCCATTATCAGTAGTGATAATTTGAGGTACACCGTGTCGAGCAAATACATTAATTAAAAATTTTATCACATCCTGAGAAGTAACATTTTCAGTGGGCTCTGCCTCAACCCATTTAGTAAAATAATCAACCACAACGATTATATATTGATTATTATTTCTGGTTTTACTTAGAGGTCCTATAATGTCCAATCCTAAGTGTGTAAATGGTCCTTCCACTTCAGTTGGTTTATCTTCCGTTGGTTCAGGGTATGGTTGAGATTTATTTAATTGACATTTTTCACATTTACCTATAATTCGCTTAATGTCATTAACCATATTGTTCCAATAGTAGCTCTTTTTCAAACGTTGGTATGTCTTGTAATAGCCTTCGTGTCCTATACTGTGCGCTTGAAAAATTAATTGAAGTTTTTCTTTTGTATCTGTAACTAATTTTCTATAATTATTGCCATCAACAAAGTAGTCCACACCATCAATTGTCGTAAATTTTTCTTCAATAAATTCCTTAATGGTTCTTGAAAGCAGGTTTTCATCTTGTTCTTTGATAATTTGTGTTGTTAAGATAACTTTTTCTTTTTCATTTTTCATTCTTGATAAAGCGTCTGCAACAACATTATTCTTTCCAGTTTCATATCGTAAATCAATTCCTAACATACTGACAGTCAAACACCATCTAGTATGACGAGAATTTTGTGGTTCCTTACTTTTAAGTAATCCGATTAATGGTCTATGATCTGTATATACTATAGTTTGCTTAGGATTTCCCATAATATAAGATTTTAATTTATTAATACAGTAAATTAGAGCAGCACCTTCTAGATCCGTAATTCCATAATTCTTTTCCGATTTAGATAAACTTCTACTAATATAATGAACCGGATGCTCCTTTCCAGTTTCATCATCCTTTTGTAAAAGCACACCGCCTATACCATCATAGGAAGCATCTGTTCTTATAATAAATTCTCTATCAAATCTAGGAAATCTTAATATTGGGGCATTGATTAATCTTTACTTAAGAATTTTAAAACTTTCTTCTTGTTCCTTTTTCCATTCAAACTTAACACCTTTTTTTAATAGAGTGCAGAGAGGAGCAGTAACTTTTGCAAAGTCCTTAATAAAATTTCTATAATATTCAATGGCTCCTAAAAATGATCGAAGTTCATGAATGTTAGAGGGAGCCTTCCATTCTTTAATAGCTTCAACTTTGTTTTCCAATGGACTTAAACCTTCTGAGGATACTTTATGTCCAAGTACTTCTACTTCAGTTTGCATGAAAGAACACTTTCCGATATTGATTTTTAACTTATGTTCCTTGAATATTTCTAAGACTTGTTTAAGATGTTCTAGGTGTTCTTCTTCAGTTCTTGAGTAGATTAAAATATCATCGATAAAGTTATATACGCATTTTCCTATTAAGGGAAATAGTATACGGTTCATTTCTCTTTGGAATGTAGCTGGAGCACCTGTTAAACCGAAGGGCATTACCTTGAATTGGTAGTTTCCGAACTTAGTTGTAAAGGTAGTGATTTCAACACTATCATCATCCATTAATATTTGATGATAACCGGAATAAAGATCTAATGTTGAGAAGATTTTTGCTCCATCTAAGCTATCAAAAATTTCCTCAATATTTGGTAAAGAATAAGAATCCTTCTTAGTTGCTTCATTTACTATAGTCAATACACAGGCGCCATTTACCGTTCTTTTTAGGCACAAGTACTACTGGTGATGACCATTCTGAACATGAAGGTTCAATTAATCGTTTATATATGAGTTTGGTTAATTCTTCTTTTAAGATATCTGTTTTTAATTTACTAAGTCGATAAAATTTTTGTTTAATAGGTTTAACTCCTTCCTTAAGAATAATTTTGTGTGGTGATAAATCTGAAGGTGTTAATTCTTCAGAAGAAGTTGCAATTATATCAATATATTCTTCAAGTAATTTAGTAATAGCTTCTCTATAATTTGAATTAATTGTACTTTGAAAAACTGTGTCATATATATATTTTATGGGTGGTAATCCTTCAATCGTTTTCAATTGTTGCTTAGCTTCTTGGTGATTCAATGCTTTGATTACACATAATAATTTTTCTTCGTCATCATATTCATTATTAATAGGTGCAATTTCTTCAATTAAACCTTGATCATTAAATCGACAAAGACTATATCTAATTGGATGTATAAATAACTGGTTATCAATTTGAGTTTTGAGGTTGATTAATATATCATAGAATGGATCCTCCTTGTCTATAATTCTACACGTAACAAGTAGTTCTAGTTCATTAATTTTTACGGGAACTTTGATTAACACATCTTCTGAGTAATCATCATTCATCGTTGCTAAACGTATTCGTCCTGCACTAACTCCTATAGGTTCATACTGATAAGGTAATTTATCTAAAAATTGCTTTGTGATAATACTTAAGTTACTACATGAATCTATTAAAGCCTTACCACGAACTCCATCTACTATTACATCAACCATAGCAATATCATCTTCTTGTGGTTCATGATGTTTACTTTTATATGTATGATCTATATTGTTCGTTATTTTTGTAGTAGCACACATATTATCCACTGCACCTGAAATTTTAGTATTATTCTTTTCTAATTTAAGTCCTTGTGATACTTGAGACCGTATCTTTGGAGCAACGTCCAATAATTGTCCAAATGTAATATTGCAATTACTGGAGTTTAAATCTTTGATCACGTCATAACTATCACAATCAGTTTGCATTTGTATTCTTCTTGGAATTCTAGTTGGCATAATTTCAGTTGACTTTTCTGATGATTTTTCTTGAATTAATTTATTTAAAGTTTGTTTAGAATTATTTTCTTCCTGAGAAGTTTCTTCATTAATAACATTAACATTACTATTATTATTATTATTTTCCACAGAAGTACTAGAACTAGCTCTTTCCTTATCTCTTAGCTCTTTCTCAATTCTCTTTTCTTTTTCTATTCTAGGTTGAACCATAATCGAAGGATGTAATTGAGTTGTTGGCTTTTTGACTGGTCGCGATGTTCCCCTTAATTGATTTTCTTTTTGTTTTCGTAAACCTGGAGTAACTATTGGCTTAGGATCATCTCTTAGACTACGGTGAACCCTCTTTTCTCTTTGGTCACTAGTCTCTTCATCTTTATGATTTGCCTTTCTCTTTATAACGTTTATTAAGTAATTCAATTCTTTGGAACCATCCGACTTATCATCAAAATCTTCGTAATAATCCGTAGTAGTACCTTCTTGGAAATCAGCAGTTTCTTCATAATCATCATCTTCTTTTAAGTCAACTATTTTGGGACGATGGCAGACTGAAGCAATTTTTTTGACGATGGGAGTGCTTCTACTCCCTTTTAGTGGTTTAAATGATTTTCATAAAACTTCTTGCGGTTATTTTCCAATATAGAATTTAATTTAGGACAGTTTCGTTTGGTATGTCCTTCATTGCTACAAAACCAGCAAGTACTAATTTTCATTTCTTTCATCTTGTTAGTGAGATTTTCTATAGATACATTTTTGTGGGTTTTTGGTTTGTTAAAATCATTTGAAATGTTCTTATTAAAATTACTTTTAGAGTTAAGGAGATTGTAACGAGTCTTATCATAATATTCAGTACTATTTTTAATAGATAAACGATCAACTTTTTCAGCTATAGCGAATGCTTTGGTAATAGAAATATGGTCTTTAAGCATAACCTTTCTCCATGCGTCAGGATTATTGGTTAAGGAATCTGCATAATCTAAAACACTAATTTTTCTTCTTCTCTTTTTATCCAATTTATGGTACAAAGATCTATAACGGACATTAAAATCTTTAACTTTCTCGTTCTTCTTTATTTTCATGGAACGCAATTCTCGTAACAAGTTGGTTTGATCTTCTTTAAGTCCATAGAAAGTCTTCAGATGATTTATGATTTCATCAAGGCTTGGGTAGGTGGTAGTAGATTCACTTTCTTCATCATCTTCTCCTTCACTATCGCTATCGAAATCAGAATCTTCATCTTCAGTAAGGTCATTTCCATCTTCTAGTTCTTGGATAATTTCTCTTGGTTCTCCAGAAGCCGTTAATATACAAGCAGTAAAAATAGTTTCAGGATCCTTGATATGTTGGTATTTTATCCATGCCTTTAACTCATTTGCCCAGGAGTTGATGTCAAGGTTTTGTTTAGTAAGCTTTTCAAAATCTTTTAATTCTTTCTTTAATTCTCTGAAGCTAAGCTTACTTTCTGGAGTACTCTCTGTTGGAGTACTGGAAGTACTGGATGTTCTCATAAAATAAAATTTATTGTATCTATAGAATGCTAAACCTCGTAATGTATAAATTGTTATAAAAAAGTAAAAATAAAAAAAATTAAAAAAAATAAATCTTTTAACTAATAAAATTATTAATTATTTATTATTATTAATCACTTATTAAATTATAATAATCGTGCAATCTGATAGTACACACTGTCTGACGTGCAGCTTACCTCTTGAAAGGTGTCATGCCACGCGTGTGCCACGGTTACTATTTTCAATATAAAAAATAGCAGTCCAGAGCCTACTAGCCCAATTACTATGTAGGATAAACTTAACCCGGAAATCTATGCACGAATATTAGTTTAATTTAATATTAATTAATATTTTTAACAATTAATAATAATTAGTTAAAAATATAAAAATTGTTTTCTTTTTTAAAAAAATATTTGTTTTATTAGAAAAATTATTTATTAATATTATAATTTTATCCCCAATGTATTAATTTATTATTATATTCCCCGATATCTCCACCAATTTTTCATGGTATGGTTCATATAATTTTAAGAATATAATAATAATTAACACAAATAATAAAATTACAATAAAAAAAAAAATAATTTGTTTTAAAATCAATATTTATTTATTTAAATTTATAAAAGAAAAATAATAATATAATTATTTATTTAATAAAAAGAAAGTTATTCATTATATTTTATTTCACTAAAAATTGCATGTATTTATATTTTTTTATCAAATTAAAATTTGTAAAGCCTAACTATTTTTTTAATAAACTAATTACTAATTATTTTTATAAATAAAACATTTAAATTGAAATTGAATTATTATTTTAGTTAATAATATTATTGTTATAAATAGTAGTTATATATTATTGAATTATTAATTATTTAATAATAGTTTAATACTAATATATATAAAATAAAAATAAAGAGATTATACAGAATATTTTATTGTGGTTTAGTTAAATTTAGTAATTAAAAATAAATTTAAATTGATAACGAAAATTTTAATAACTAATTAAATAGATTTGATTATTTTCAATATAACATATTACAAAAGAAATATAATATTAATATATTAAGTGGGCAAGGACAATATTCTTGGCTAAAGATTTTTAATACATTATAATGGAATCGGATCGATAATTCAAAAAGGAATTATAAGTTAATTAGTGATTTATTAACTTAAGATTTCTATTTAGTAATATTTGAAGAATATTGGAAAGTTCCAATTATATAGAATAGAATAATCTATAAGGTTAGAATAATTTATATTATTCTAGCACAATTAGTATTATTTGTTCATTCTGTATTATTCATGTTCGGTTATATAAGAAATAAAAGGATTACAATAAATACACTTTATTTTGATAATTTTTTTTTTTTTTTTTTTTTTTTTTTTTTTTTTTTATGTTTATTTGTTTATGTGTTTATTTGTTTATATTTTTTTTTTTTTTACTAATAAGAAAATTAATTATTACTATTATTTATTAAACAATATAATTTTTTTTTTTTTATTTTTATATAACTAAATAAAACTATTTATTAAATTATGCACTAAACTAAATAAATTACTTAATAATATTAACTAAACTATTATAACTAAAAATTTAATTAAATTACTAACTATCAAAACTAAACTATTTAAAACTAAACAAACTAAACTATTTTAAGACTAAACTATTTAAAACTAACTAAAAATATTCTTATTATTAATTTTATTTTTATTATTTTAATTTTGTTAGTAATCTTATTATAATCTAAGGAAAGATTCTGCTTTTTTTTATTGAGTAAACATAGGTCTATTTATACTTTTTCAATTTTATTTTTAATTGTAAAGCCTCAATAAAAAAAAGAGTTTGAATTAAAATTAGGATTTTTGAAATTGATTTTAATAATTATTCAATATATTTTATATTTATTAAGAGTATAATTGAATAAATATGATAAAATCTTTTCGAAAACGTTAGAAAGTCATTACTAATAATTTTAAATTTTATTAGTGAAAAAAAAATTTTTTTTTTTTTTTTTTTTTTTTTTTTTTTTTTTTTTTTTAATTGGTAATAATAATTACAATATATAATATATTTATTACTAATTTATTCTAAAAAAAAAAATTTTTTTTTTTTTTTTTTTTTTTTTTTATATATATATATTAATAATCAACCAATATTTTTAGTTTAATTATTTAGAATTTTCTAAAAATTTATAGAATTTATTTAAGGGATTCTTAATATAGAAATCTTTTAGAAACTTTTAGAAAAATAATAATATTTACTATCAATATTTTAGAATTTCCATGAAAGAAGAATATAGGAAAGTTTAGTTTAATAAGAAATCAATAATAATTATAATTGGAATATTTGTAATATATTATGAAAATTATTACAATTTAATAATTATTGTTTTGTTCTTTTTCAAGATGCCCTCGCATAAATTCAGGCTAAATGGAGGCTGAATTATACTTTACTATATTCTTCAAATGGACATTTCTATTTAATTGGATTCCGGTATTTGGATCAGCTAAAGTTAAGGTATTATATTGTTTCTTAATGACTTTTAAAGGACCTACGAAATATGGTTCAAGCTTTGTGCGGTTAAAATTTCGAACTAGTACTAAATCGCCAACAGCTATTCTTTTTCCTTGATTTAGGCTATTCTTTTCTTCTCTCCTAGTTGCCCAGTATTTACTTGCGTTTTTACTATTCTCGGCAGCTTCTAAAACCCATCTGTAATGTGAAACAAATTTTTCTAGCAATACTTCATCCGAAGATTTATATAGGTCTTTTGTTGGTCTAGCAGCAATGTCGAATGGTTGCTGATCTTCTCTTCCGTAAACTAGTTCAAAGCTAGAGTGGTTGGTAACTGAATTTTTAGTTGTTCTGAGGGCCCATAACGCAGAAGGTAATATCTCATCCCAGTCTTTATTCTTTTCTCCTAGCAATCGAAGTAATTTACCTATCTCTTTATTCCTATTTTCGGTTAAACCGTTTGATTCCGGATGATAGGTAGAAACGAATTTTATGTAGACATCATATAAATCTAGAAAAACTTTAGTCATGTCAGAGGTAAATTGCACCCCATTATCAGTAGTGATGATTTGCGGAACACCATGTCGGGCGAACACATTTATGAGAAATTTAATCACATCTTGGGAAGTAATAGTTTCAGTAGCTTCCGCTTCAACCCACTTCGTAAAGTAGTCAACAACTACTAAGATATACTGTTTATTATTATTAGTTTTCACAAGCGGACCTATAATGTCTAATCCTAAATGTACAAAAGGTCCTTCTACTTTAGTTGGAGTATCTTCTGTAGGATCAGGGTAGGGTTGCGGTCTATTGAGTTGGCATTTTTCACACTTACCAATTATTCTTTTGACATCGATTATCATATTGTTCCAGTAATAGCTTTTCTTTAGCCTTTGGTAAGTTTTGTAATAGCCTTCATGACCAATGTCATGAGCTGCCAAGATCAGTTTAACTTTTTCGGCTGTATCAGTGACCAATTTCCTATAATTATTTCCATCTACAAAATAGTCTTCACCGTCAATAGTGGTAAATTTTTCCGATATAAAGTCTTTAATTACTTTAGATAATAATGTTTCATCTTTTTCTTGTGTAACTTTCATGGCTAGCAATTTCTTATCCTTTTCACTCTTCATTCGAGACAATGCATCGGCTAAGACATTCTTTTTTCCAGGTTCGTAACGAATATCAACACCTAAGGAACTTGCTGTTAAACACCATCTCGTTTGTCGAGCATTTTTCGGTTCCTTGTTCTTAAAAAGTCCAAGTAAAGGTCTATGATCAGTATAAATTATGGTAGTGTGCGGATTTCCCATAATGTATGATTTTAACTTTTCTAAAGCGAAGTATAAAGCTAAACCTTCCAAGTCTGTTATTCCATAATTTTTCTCTGACTTAGATAAGGTACGACTTATATAATGAGCAGGATGTTCTTTACCAGCGATTTCATCCTTTTGAAGTAATACTCCTCCGAGTCCATCATAGGAGGCATCTGTTCTGATAATAAAGGGTTTACTAAAATCGGGAAATTTAAGGATAGGTGCATTTATTAAACATTCTTTCAGCTTTTCAAAACATATTTGTTGTTCGTCATTCCAGACATACTTTGTGTTCTTACGTAAAAGTTTACATAAGGGAGCCGTTATTTTAGAATAATTAAAAATGAATTTTTGGTAGTAACCGACTGTCCCTAAGAATGACCTTAGTTCGTGAATATTAGTGGGAGGATTCCACTTTTTAATAGCTTCTATTTTACTTTCCATTGGACTTAATCCTTTTGTAGATAGTTTATGACCAAGTACTTCTACTTCTGTCCTAAAGAATTGGCATTTTTCTATATTGATTTTCAATTTGTGTTTACGAAAGATTTCAAGGACTTGTTGGATATGGATAAGATGTTCTTCAACACTTTTAGAATATATCAGTATGTCATGGATAAAATTGTATACACATACACCTATTAAAGGAAAAAGAATTTGATTCATCTCACGTTGAAAGGTAGCTGGAGCGTTCGTGAGACCAAAAGGCATGACTTTGAATTGATAATTTCCGAATTTAGTAGTAAAGGTAGTGATCTCTACACTTTCATCATTCATTAATATCTGATGGTAACCAGAGTAAAGATCCATGGTAGTAAAAATTTTTGCTCCTTGTAGACTATCAAATATTTCATCGATATAAGGTAATGCATAAGAGTCTTTTTCAGTGGCTTCGTTAACTTTTCTGTAATCTACGCATAATCTCCATTTTCCATTTGGTTTTGGAACCAATACTACTGGAGAACTCCAAGTTGAATGAGAGGGTTCAATTAATCTCCTCTCAATTAGGTCAATCAGTAATTCTTTCAGAATATCAGATTTAAATTTTGTTAGCTTATAACTCTTCTGCTTAACCGGTTTAGTTCCTTCTTTTAATTCAATTTTATGGGGAGTCAAATCTGACGGTGTTAATTCTTCTGAGGAAGTCGCAACAATTTCTATGTTATCCTCCAATAATTTAAGAATTTTGTCTTGAAAGTCTTTATTCAGAGTATTTTTAAAAATATCATTATGTATATAATCTAAGGGAGGTAATCCTTCAATGGTTTTTAACTTTGCTTTAATATTGACTTCTTCTTTATCGTCAATTTTTGTTACTGAACATAAAAGTTTTGGTTCGTCTTCAAAATCATTATTTAACTGTGCAATCTTTTCAATGAATCCTTCAGTTGAGAATCTACAAAGACTGTTTAATACAGGATGTATGAATAATCTATGAACAGCTTGTGTTTTAAGATTTATTAAAACATCATAGAATGGATCTTCTTTTTCTACAATTCGACAATTTACAGTCATAGTAAAATTGTTAATTCGAATAGGTACTCTAATTATGACACTCTCTGAGTACTCATCATTGTTAGTAGCAAGACGGATGCGACCACAGCTTATACCAATTGGTTCAAAGTTTCTTGGAATTTTGTCTAAATATTTTCGAGTTATTATATTTAGATTACTACAAGAGTCGATTAAGAGTTTACCTTTAATGCCTTCAACTGTGCAGTCAACCATGGCAATATCATCCTCTTGGATTTCCTTTCTATTACTTTTGTAAGAGTGGTCTACGTTATTGACCATGACTGTCATAGCAGTAATATTTTCTACTGCTCCCGCTATTTTATCTTTCTTAACTAACTTTAGCCCCTGAGAAACTTGAGATCTAATTTGGGGTGAAGAATTTATTAATTGTCCGAATGTGATGTTACATCTTATATTATTTAAATCTTTTAAGACGTCATATTCTTCTTGATCCTCTAGCATTTGAATTTTCCGTTTAACTTTAGGGGTGGAGATTTTCTTTTCCGTATTTCCTTCTTCCATTAACTTTTCAATTGTTTCTATTTCTTTGAGGTTTTCTAAGTCCTCTAGGTCGTCACCTATATTTATTATTGGGGTTGTTTCTTCTTTATTTGTAGATTTTGCATTAGATTTGATTTTTGGTTCAATGCTTATACTTCCTCTCTCTTTATCACGAGCTTCTTTAGCCTTAGCCTTTTCTTTATTATTTCTTGGTTGGGCTATAAAGGAAGTATGTAGTTGCTTTTCAGCTGGCTTTGGGGGATTTATTTCCAATTCTCTTTCTCTCTTCTTCCGAAGTGCGGGGGTTGCTATTGGTCTAGGATTATTTTTCAAACTTTTGTATTCACGATTTTCATAGTTTTCTATAGTATCATCTACTTTTTCTATTTTTCTTTTTGCAGCCGCCACAGTAAAATTAGTTGCATTTAGATTTTCTTCCTCATCTGGGTCATAATTTATTTCATAAAGACTATTAATATTACAACTTCTATTATTGTTTTCTGAGTTCGTTTCTTCCTCATTACCAATTTTATTTACTGTCAGAACATCTGGGAAGGAAATCTCTTTATTAGGGTGAAATTGAATTGAAGCTAATTTTTTTGTTCCGGGAGTGCTTCTACTCCCGACTATTGATTTAAAGGCATATTGTGGTTTTGATTGAAGTACTTTCTTTTGTTTTCTTGAATAATGGACTGAAGTTTAGGACAATGATTACTGTAATGACCTTTTTCTTCACAATAGAAACAAGTTTTAATAGTTAAATGTTTCATTTTACTAGTAAGATCTTCCCTTTCAACATCTACATTAGTTCTCTTTAGTTCTTCGGACTCTAATTTCTTATTATAAGGTATAGAGGGAGAATTTCGTTTGAAGGTATTATTACTATTATAATTGTTTCGATGGTAATTCTCTTGATTTGTAAGTCGGGTTTGGTTAATCATTAATCTATCTACCTTTTCAGCGGCTTCATAAGCTTGTTTTAAAGAAATATCATCTTGTAAGGAGACTCTTTTCCATGCTTCTTCATTGTTTCTTAAAGAATCCACGTAATCTAGAACACTTACTTGCTTCTTATGCTTCTTGTCTAGTTTCAAGTATAAAGATCTAAAGCGTGTGTTAAAATCTTTCACTTTTTCATTACGTTTTATTCTTAGGGAACGTATTTCTCTTACTAATAAATTCTGATCTTCCTTAATGCCATAAAACGTCTCTAATGCATCAATAATCTCTGAGAATATAGGATAAGAAGTATCATTTTCGTCGTTACTTTCATTGTCAATTTCATCATTATCTTCATCTTCATCATCACTATCATAGTTATCCAAATTATTCTTCAATTCTTGAATTACCTTCCTCGGTTCACCCGTAGATGTTAAAACGCATGCAATAAATATTTTCTTTGGATTAGTAACTTCTTCAAGCTCAATCCATAATTGTATTTCTGAGGCCCAAGTCTTAATATCTAAGTTATCCTTGGTTAATTTTTCAATATCTTTGAGTTCCTTTTTCAAAGATTTGAAATCTATTTCCTGGTTAGTCATCTTTGATAATAAAAAATGTATTAATAAATATTCCAACTTAATAAAAAAAATTTTCTTTTTCTTTATATAGAGTAATTATTATTGATTTTATAATATAATATAAATTAATTTTTAGACTCAAAAATCCTTTTGACAGTCTATTCCTCCTATAGTAGACTCGAAATTCTTTCGACAGTCTATAATTAAAATTAAGAAATATAAAATATATATAATCCAGTTATTCCCAACTGCTAATTATATATCTAAGAATCAAAAATAATATTTTTTTTTTTTTTTTTTTTTTTTTTTTTTTTTTTTTTTTTTTTTTTTTATTATTATTATTATTTCATTTGCATATATTATAATTAAATAAAATATTCGAAACCCGCAGGTCGTCTCTCTACGATTTTCAACCTCGATCTTAGAACCGTCAATTATAAATAAAGTTTTCTATTGTGCCTACCAATTGAAACATGGAATTTACGGCTTTTTCAATATCCAACTTACTGGTAATTTATAATCTTATTCTAAAACCCTTTACTCTCTCGCTTCTACAAGAGACTTCCCTATTCTACTCTCTTTTATTTAATTATTTTTATATTTTTACACAACCTCTACTCAGTATACCGTTGTGAAAATACTATATGCAAATATATAGTAATTATAAGAATTTTATATTTTATATATCACAATTAATAAACTAAAATTTTAATATTTTTTTTTATAGTTATAATTAACAAAAAAAAATTTTTTCTTTTTTTTTTCTTTTTTTTTCTTTTTATAATATTTATCTTTCCTTACTTTTATTTCTTATATCCCCGATATCTCCACCATTTCTAATGTTCGGTTATATAAGAAATAAAAGGATTACAATAAATACACTTTATTTTGATAATTTTTTTTTTTTTTTTTTTTTTTTTTTTTTTTTTTTTTTATGTTTATTTGTTTATGTGTTTATTTGTTTATATTTTTTTTTTTTTTTACTAATAAGAAAATTAATTATTACTATTATTTATTAAACAATATAATTTTTTTTTTTTTATTTTTATATAACTAAATAAAACTATTTATTAAATTATGCACTAAACTAAATAAATTACTTAATAATATTAACTAAACTATTATAACTAAAAATTTAATTAAATTACTAACTATCAAAACTAAACTATTTAAAACTAAACAAACTAAACTATTTTAAGACTAAACTATTTAAAACTAACTAAAAATATTCTTATTATTAATTTTATTTTTATTATTTTAATTTTGTTAGTAATCTTATTATAATCTAAGGAAAGATTCTGCTTTTTTTTATTGAGTAAACATAGGTCTATTTATACTTTTTCAATTTTATTTTTAATTGTAAAGCCTCAATAAAAAAAAGAGTTTGAATTAAAATTAGGATTTTTGAAATTGATTTTAATAATTATTCAATATATTTTATATTTATTAAGAGTATAATTGAATAAATATGATAAAATCTTTTCGAAAACGTTAGAAAGTCATTACTAATAATTTTAAATTTTATTAGTGAAAAAAAAATTTTTTTTTTTTTTTTTTTTTTTTTTTTTTTTTTTTTTTTTTTTAATTGGTAATAATAATTACAATATATAATATATTTATTACTAATTTATTCTAAAAAAAAAAATTTTTTTTTTTTTTTTTTTTTTTTTTATATATATATATTAATAATCAACCAATATTTTTATTTTAATTATTTAGAATTTTCTAAAAATTTATAGAATTTATTTAAGGGATTCTTAATATAGAAATCTTTTAGAAACTTTTAGAAAAATAATAATATTTACTATCAATATTTTAGAATTTCCATGAAAGAAGAATATAGGAAAGTTTAGTTTAATAAGAAATCAATAATAATTATAATTGGGATATTTGTAATATATTATGAAAATTATTACAATTTAATAATTATTGTTTTGTTCTTTTTCATTCTGTAATAGCTATACTAAAACTAAAATTAATTAATATAACTATTATCTACAATTTTAATATTATTTTTACATAATATTAAAATTGAGAAAATAAAATTAAAAAATAAAAATTATACTTAATTATACAGAGTTTATTATAAGTAAATATAACAAACAATAACCAAGCAACGGCAGAATAGTAGTTGAAAATATTCTTTTTAAAAAAAACCTTTTATGATTAATAACAGTTTTTTTTGATATATAAATAAAAAATTTATTTTATTTGTTATTATTTATTATATTTTCTTAAAATAATAACTCTTGATTTCTCAAAGAGAATTCAAGAGTCCTATTTATATTTTTTAAAAAATTAATCGGTTAAATAAATTTGTTTTCTAATCTTAACAAAAAATCTATTTAGGAAAAGATTAGAAGAAAAACCTAAATAGTTTTTCGATCAATATTCTAATCATATTGATCATCGTATAATTAAAGAAAACCTATTTGTTAGGAAAAACATTAATTACCGATTTTCTAATTAATTATAAAATATTAAATATTGATAGGATAGGAATTAATGAAAAAAAAGATTTTTTTTTTTTTTTTTTTTTTTTTTTTTCATTTAAAAAATAAAGATTAAATAATATGATAGATTAGATACATTTATAGTTTATAATACATTATAAAATACATAATTCATTTTAATTAAAATAACTAATATTTTTATGGTAAAATATTAAATACAAATTTACATAATTTTTTGTAAAAATTCTATTTAAATGAATAATAATAATAAGTAAATAAATTTTATATTATTTATATAAATGTATAAATTATAATATGTAAATAAATTTAGATCAATATATGAAAATATAACTATTAAATAAATTTATAAGTTAAAATCAATGATTATATTAATTATTATTTAAATAAATATTTTTTTAAAAATAATTATTATTTTATAAATAATTATAAATTATTAATTATTTTTCATTAGTTATAAGAAATATTAATTATTCATTATTGAATAATTATGATTTCTTACACATTCAGTGATAAATAATGAAATTTATAAATATAAATTTCATATTATATTAAAAAAAAATATATATATATATATATAATTAATATCACGGTACAAATTTTATAAAGTTTAATAATAAACAATTAATAAATTAATAAAAATAAAAATATATTAAATAATATTTTAATAATAAAAAAATAAAATAAACAATAAACAGAAATAATAATTTTTAAAATATTATTAATTGTAAATACTTATAACATGTAAACAAATTTTAAAATGTATAATTTACTAAATTAATATAAATAGTTCTTAATTTTATTTATTTATTTTAATAATCAGGTTTTTATATAGTTTTTACTCATTTTAATCAAAAACTAAATATTAATAATAATATTAAATAATTAAAATAATAATTTAAATAATAAAATTAAAAGATGTATATAAAATAATTTATAAAATAAATAAAATATATATTAATAAAACATATTTTTAAAATCTTAATCACAAAAACAACTTTTTCTAAATTTAATTATTGATATTGGTTATGTCACTTTCTGAGCCTATTCAGAATTAAGATATAAACCATAAAATATCATCAGTAAGTAAAATTAGAACTTTGGTTCAATGGTTAGTTACATTGACCATGACCAATACTTCATGGGTTCGACTCACACCTCAACCCATTTTGCATAAATAATTATTTTATTAATTATTTTATTAATTATTAATAATATCTTCTTGAATATTCTTTCTGTATAAAATTATAGAAAGTTAAAGATTCTTTCGGTTCGTAATTCAACCGAAATGAATTTAGAAATTCTTATTATATAAATTATTTTATTCTTTTTTGATAAGATTCATTTTCATCAATTAAAATCAATATTCTAGAAACTTTACATTATTAATTATTACAAACATATTTCTAAATATTTCTTTAAAATTATTTTTACATGTTAAAACTGTTTTTCCGTTAAAAGTATAAATAGTGCGAACTTCACGAATGAAAATATTTTTCTTGGTGCTTTTATTAATAATAATTAACGTATAAGTAATTCGAAATATTACCTTGTTGATTAATATTAATAATTATTTTAAATTTTATAATTAATAAAAAATATTTCTAATAAAACGAATTATTTATACAGATAGTGTAAACCTATTGAGTTTTCTCCTTTCTGTGTTTCTATATCTCATCCCGCCTTTACAATAGAAGCACCTCCGTTACACTTATTTACTAATATTCTCAGAATTATTAGGCCTAAGATAATTCCTTAAATATTAAATAAGAATTTATATTAATTATTAATTATTTAAATATATATATTATTTATAATTAAATAAATAATATTTGTTAACTATTGAAATGTAAATAACTGAAATTGAGATTTCAATTCAGTTATAATTTCAACAAGTAATGTTAAAAAGTAAACAGGTTGAATTTAACGAGGAATCAGGTTGATATATCTATATAATATAACTATATAGATATAAGTAAATTACTAAAATAGAAGAGTTATAAAGTTAAATTTGTTAATTTAACACTTAATTAAAACTAATAATTGGTTTGATATGATAAAAATTTTTATTTATTAATAAAAATATATAGTTATATTATAATAGGTTAACTATAACCTTACAAAGGACAAAAAGATAAATTTGAATTTTCTTTTTATACTTTGTAGGTTTGAGAATATTGATAATAATAATATAAAGTTGATAATAATAATATTTAGTATAAGAATATGTTTAATATAAATAAATTATATTTTTTAATCTAATATATTAGCTAATATATATAATATAATATTAAATTTAAATATTTAATATAGTAATTAATAATTAATAATTAATTAAATCAATATAACATAAATTAATACATAAACATTAATTTATGAATCAAGGATGACATGACCAAATGATTCATGTTAATAAATATTTTATTTATTAATAATATTTAAGTTTAATATGATATCATTAGAATCAGTAGGCCTAAGCTGGTCCTAAGATGATCAAATAACTTATAATATTATAAAATAAATAAAATTTAAAGAATAATTAATGAATTATAAATTTTTATTAATTATTTTGTTTTTAATAATTTTAATTGAAATTAATTGAAATTGAAATTTAATTCAGTTGTAATCTCGACAAGTAAAGAATTATTAATAATAAAATAAAGTTTATTAATTTATTCTTTACCATTCATGGTGCAGGTACACAATAAACTTCAAAAAAAAATGAAAATAATATATTAGTTAATAATTTAATTTCAATTTCCAGTTTTTTTTTATTTTTTTAACTCCTGATTTTTTATTAAGTATTTTCTTTTTCTTTTATACTATTTTACTACATGAATTTTTATAATAATTTAAATTATTTTAATTCTTATTAGTATAATTATTACATGTGATTTTAAATAATATTTTTTAAGAGTTATTTTAATAATAAAAATATTAATACTAATATAATTAATATTATCTTTAATGACAAATATTATTAATGATAAAATTAAAAAATTTAACAATAAAATTATTGGTAATATTTTTGATAATATAATTCTTGAAACAATTTAATATTAATAATAATTAAATATAATAATAAAACAATTTAATTAATATAGGATAATAATTATTTAATAATTAGTCATTAATCAATTTAATTAAATAATGATTTTTTAATAATTAGTCATTAATCAATTTAATTAAATAATAATTTTTTAATAATTAGTCATTAATCAATTTAATTAAATAATGATTTTTTAATAATTAGTCATTAATCAATTTAATTTGATAATTTATATAATTATTTTAAATTAAGAATAAAATTTTGGAATTATAAAAATAGTTTAAAATATTTAATACATAAAGTTATTAAACTTAATTATAATTTCCAATAGTATAATACGAATTATTAGTTAGTTCCGTATCATGACGCCCTTTCTTTATTTAGACTTCGTCCCTGAAGTCTCTAATTCACATAATTTATAAGGAACTATATTTTTTAGATGTACATTCCTATCTGAAATTTCGCCGGTAATAGGATCTACGAGAGTAACTGTATTAAATTCCTTTTTGATGATTTTCAGTGGGCCTACGAAATAAGGATCTAATTTTCTTCTGTTTATTAATCGTATTAATACTAGGTCTCCTGGATTGTAGTTGGCTTTCATTCTTTTCACCTGGTTCCTTCTGTCTTCCCAAATTTTGTTGGCTGTAGTGATATTATTAATTGCTTCATGAATCCATTGGTAATGTTTAGCAAATTTTCTTATAAGGTATTCCGTAATACTTTCACCTTTTTCTTTTTTATCCAGATTTAAAGATAGCTCGAAGGGTTGTAAGTCACGACGGCCGTAGAGTAATTCAAAGCTTGAAAATTTTGTTACTTCGTTTTTGCAGGTACGGAGAGCCCACAAAGCACTTGGTAGAATTAAATCCCAATTTTCTATATTTTTATTACATAATATTCTTAGATATTTTCCTATTTCTTTATTTCTGTTTTCTACCATACCATTAGATTCAGGATGATAGACAGAAACAAAGTGCACATAAATACCATATAAATCTAGGAAAGCTTTAGTTTTGTCGGACTTGAACTGGGGACCGTTATCCGTTATTAATATTTCGGGAACTCCATGTCTTGAGAAAACTCTTGTTAAGAAGCCTATTATATCATCAGATTCAATCTTGACAGTGGGTTCAGCTTCAACCCACTTTGTTAAATAATCGACTAATACTAGGATATACTGATTTCCATTTTTTGTTTGTGGTAAAGGGCCTACTATATCCAGTCCTACCTGGGTAAAAGGTAATCCCGGCTTTGTTGGGATGTGTTCGGTGTTTGAATTGAAAATTTGTGGTTTGAACAGTTGGCAGTGTTTACACGTATTGACTATGTATTTTACATCCAAGACCATGTTATTCCAATAGTAATCACGTTTGAGCCTGTTATACGTTTTGAAGATTCCCTCATGGCCTATCCTATGGGCTTCTAATAATAGTTTAATTTTTTCTTTATCTTCTTTAATTACTTTTCTGAATGTGCCTCCATCTATAAAATATTCTTCATTGTTTATTCTTGAAAATTTTTCTTCAAACTTCTTTAATAACGAATTTTTTCCTGTATTAATTTCTTCTAAATAGGTAGCTATTACTTCCGATGGTTTTGATCTAAGTCGAGATAACGCATCCGCTAATACATTACGTTTTCCTGGTTCGTAAATGACTTTAACTTTTAACATAGAGAACATAATTACCCATCTTGACTGTCTGGCATTTAAGGTTTCTTTACTTTTGAATATACTTATTAATGGTTTGTGATCTGTGAACAACAATATTTCGAATTTACTTCCCGAAATATAGGATTTAAATTTTTTAACACAAAAAGCGGCGGCAGCTCCTTCTAAATCTGTAATCCCATAGTTTACTTCAGCTGGTTTCAAAGTTCTGCTCATATAATGTATTGGTTTTTCGATATTATTTTCATCTTTTTGTATCAGGACTCCACCTATTCCATCTTTTGAGGCATCTGTCCTGATTATAAATTGTTTGTCGAAATCAGGCATTGATAAAATAGGGGCTGTGATTAATCTTCGTTTAAGTTCTTCAAAGCTCTCTTGTTGAACAGCTTCCCAAGAGAATTTTACATTCTTTTTAAGTAGTTTAAATAGAGGTTTGGCAATTGTTGCAAAGTTGTATATAAACTTCCTATAATAACCTACTGCTCCAAGAAATGATTGTAATTGCGTGATGTTGGTAGGAGGTAACCATTCACGTATAATCTCAATTTTTTTATTAATTGGTGATATTCCTTCAATTGATACTGTGTGTCCTAATAATTCAACTGATTCCTTGAAAAAATCACATTTGTCGAGATTGATTTTTAATCCATTATCCTTTAGGATATCAAATACTTTCTTCAAATCTTCTATGTGTTGTTCAAAAGTTGGAGAGAATATGATTAAATCATCGATATATATAAACATACACTTCCCAATGAGCGGAAAAAATATCCTGTTCATCTCTCTCTGGAAGGTTCCTGGGGCATTGCATAAACCAAACGGCATTACCCGGAATTGGTAATTACCGTACATTGTTGTAAAACTTGTTTTGGGAATGTCTTCATGGAACATTGGAATTTGATAAAAGCCGGAGAATAAATCTATTGTTGAAAATACTTTAACTTTCTTTCCGATTGAGAAAAGTATATCATCTATTAGTGGCAGAGAATAAGCGTCTTTAATAGTAACGTTGTTGAGCTTCCGAAAATCTATACACATTCTCCATTTATTATTCTTCTTCCTTACAAGAATAACTGGAGAAGACCATGGTGAACTGGATGGTTCAATTAAATGGTTGTTCAGTAATTTAATTAGCTCTTCCTTCAGGGCGTCTGCTTGTACTTTAGATAATCGATAAGCTTTTTGTTTGATTGGAATCGTATTTTCTTCTAAACTGATATGGTGCGGTAATAACTTTGTTGAACCTAATTCATCTATTTTTATTGCTAAGATTTCAATATTATCTTTTAATAGTTCCTTGAATCGGCCTCTAACTACTTCTATTGTATTTTTTATAATTTGTTCAATTCTTGTCTTCTTTTCTTCAATGATTGTATTTTCTTCTTTGTTTTTTTTATTTTCCTTAATCGTAATTGCATTCTGTATTTCTGCTGATTCTTTGTTTATGAAACAAAATAACATGGAGTCTGGATTATCTTGCATTTCAGTTTCTTCAATTTTTACTTCTTCATCTATTTCTTTTTCTTCTTCATCAATTTCTTTTTCTTCTTCATCTATTTCTAAAGCTGAGATTGTTGTAAATGTACCATCTTTCTTCATTTTACATAGACTATTACGAATAGGATTAATGAATAAATTATTATCCTTTAAGGTCCTAAAACCTATCAAGATATCAAACAGATCCTGATCATGTTCTATTACTCTAAATACGTCTTGAATAATGAAATCGTTGAATTCAACTGTTAAATGATATAATTCAGAGGATATGTGGGTCTTCGAAGTTACCTGTATAATATTGTTAGTTGTATAACCAAATGGTTTTATATTTTTCAACTTGCCTAAAAACTTACTCGTTATTATGTTGATGCTTGCACATGTATCTAAAAAGGCGAATCCATCTTCTCCGTTAATTTTACATTTAGTAGTAGCTATATCCTTCCTTGAGACAGTAGATAATACCATTTCTTCCATTTTTCCGTTATGAGGTGTTTCTTTTAGCTTTAACAATTTATTAAGTTGAGCTCGTAATTTTGGACTTATATCCAACAATTGAGCCAGAGTTATATTAGCTGTGGTAGATGTTAAATCAGTTACAAGATCGTACTTTGCTTGGTTTTCCATTAGAATAATGTGCTTCTCCTTTTTGTTATTTGGATTCTCTTCATTTTTATTTTCGATTCTCATTTCTTCTTTATTTTTATTATTTTTTAATCTTTCGCATTTATTCTTCTTTTCTTCCATTTGAGTACTGGGTAGTTTAGCTGTAACCTTTTTTCTCATTTCTTCTTCTTCGGGTTTCTTATCCATTATTTCTGATATTCTTTCCTTCTTTGAATCCCTTTTTGCTTTGTTTATTGATGGGTTGGCTATCACAGACAAGTCAATTTCTTTTAAGGTTTCCGTTTCTTCTCTATTTTTTGGGTTATTTAAGGGTTCTTCTTCATTGTTACTTTTTGGTTCATTATTATTATTTTCTACTTCTACTTCCATTTTTCGATCATTTGTTTGTGATTTCGAAAGCATTTTTATTGGTTGAGGATTTTCTTTTAATGTGGCTATTTTCTGATGTTTATCGTAAGGTTTCTTTTTTGTATTTAATTGTCTTGTTTGCCTAGTGACAGCTGCTACGATATCATCAGTTTCAGTATCATTTATGGTTTTTATAAGGGAAGTTTTCCTTCTTCCATTTAGGAGTTCAAAGATTCCTTTGAAATCTGACCTTTTTCCTCTAACTCAGCTAATTCCTTAAATGAATAAGGGCATTGCTTGACACCATGACCTTCCTGGTTACATCTGAAACACTTATATGTTCTTTTATATGTATTGTTAGTCTCGTATTTTGGATTCTTATTTAAGAGTTTATCATTAGTGCGACTTCTCATATTTCTTTTGGGGTTGTTAACTTCTATATAATTATTGGCAGAAAATTGTCTAAAAGGATGTTTCCCAGTTCTATTTGATTGAGAAAAGTTTGAATAAACCCCCCGAGTATATAAAGTAGACATTACAGTTTCATTTGTTTCTTTCCTCTCTTCGGCTCTTTCGGCTAATTCCGCTTCCTCAAATGCATCCTCGAGATCTACACATCTTTGAGTTATAACCTGGGCTCTAGCAAAAGGTCGGTATGAAATGGATTCAGTATAATCCTCCACTGTTATGAAAGATTGATAAAGTCTTGGTAAATTATTGTAAAGTTTTTTATATCGCCAATTAAAATTTTTAATACTTTCTCCTCTTTTTATTTTTAATCTTTGTAATCTTTTACATTTATCCTGTGGAGTGATTTCTAAGGCTTCTTCTAAGGCTTCTTTTATTTTTTTCATAGAAGGAAATTCTTCTTCTTCATCTTCATTGACTTTCACCAGATCTTGTAAGACTCCCCTGAGTTTGCCCTCAACACATTCAGTCGCCCAGGTATGAATGCTAGCTGGATTGTTAATACCAGCTAATTTCATTAATCTTGTGAATTCTTCGGCCCAGATATCAACGTCTCTAGCATCTTCATCAAGCCTAGGTAGTAGTTCCTCAAGTTCTAAGATTTTCATTCTTGGCAATTTAATTTATTTTATTATATTATTTTTAATATAGAATTAATTTTTTTTTTTTTTTTTTTTATAATTAAAATTTCTTAATATTTATTTAAATTATTAATTTTTCATATTATTTTCTTTGTGTCCTGCATAGCTCGCCAATTTGGTGCAGGTACACAATAAACTTCAAAAAAAAATGAAAATAATATATTAGTTAATAATTTAATTTCAATTTCCAGTTTTTTTTTATTTTTTTAACTCCTGATTTTTTATTAAGTATTTTCTTTTTCTTTTATACTATTTTACTACATGAATTTTTATAATAATTTAAATTATTTTAATTCTTATTAGTATAATTATTACATGTGATTTTAAATAATATTTTTTAAGAGTTATTTTAATAATAAAAATATTAATACTAATATAATTAATATTATCTTTAATGACAAATATTATTAATGATAAAATTAAAAAATTTAACAATAAAATTATTGGTAATATTTTTGATAATATAATTCTTGAAACAATTTAATATTAATAATAATTAAATATAATAATAAAACAATTTAATTAATATAGGATAATAATTATTTAATAATTAGTCATTAATCAATTTAATTAAATAATGATTTTTTAATAATTAGTCATTAATCAATTTAATTAAATAATAATTTTTTAATAATTAGTCATTAATCAATTTAATTAAATAATGATTTTTTAATAATTAGTCATTAATCAATTTAATTTGATAATTTATATAATTATTTTAAATTAAGAATAAAATTTTGGAATTATAAAAATAGTTTAAAATATTTAATACATAAAGTTATTAAACTTAATTATAATTTCCAATAGTATAATACGAATTATTAGTTAGTTCCGTATCATGACGCCCTTTCTTTATTTAGACTTCGTCCCTGAAGTCTCTAATTCACATAATTTATAAGGAACTATATTTTTTAGATGTACATTCCTATCTGAAATTTCGCCGGTAATAGGATCTACGAGAGTAACTGTATTAAATTCCTTTTTGATGATTTTCAGTGGGCCTACGAAATAAGGATCTAATTTTCTTCTGTTTATTAATCGTATTAATACTAGGTCTCCTGGATTGTAGTTGGCTTTCATTCTTTTCACCTGGTTCCTTCTGTCTTCCCAAATTTTGTTGGCTGTAGTGATATTATTAATTGCTTCATGAATCCATTGGTAATGTTTAGCAAATTTTCTTATAAGGTATTCCGTAATACTTTCACCTTTTTCTTTTTTATCCAGATTTAAAGATAGCTCGAAGGGTTGTAAGTCACGACGGCCGTAGAGTAATTCAAAGCTTGAAAATTTTGTTACTTCGTTTTTGCAGGTACGGAGAGCCCACAAAGCACTTGGTAGAATTAAATCCCAATTTTCTATATTTTTATTACATAATATTCTTAGATATTTTCCTATTTCTTTATTTCTGTTTTCTACCATACCATTAGATTCAGGATGATAGACAGAAACAAAGTGCACATAAATACCATATAAATCTAGGAAAGCTTTAGTTTTGTCGGACTTGAACTGGGGACCGTTATCCGTTATTAATATTTCGGGAACTCCATGTCTTGAGAAAACTCTTGTTAAGAAGCCTATTATATCATCAGATTCAATCTTGACAGTGGGTTCAGCTTCAACCCACTTTGTTAAATAATCGACTAATACTAGGATATACTGATTTCCATTTTTTGTTTGTGGTAAAGGGCCTACTATATCCAGTCCTACCTGGGTAAAAGGTAATCCCGGCTTTGTTGGGATGTGTTCGGTGTTTGAATTGAAAATTTGTGGTTTGAACAGTTGGCAGTGTTTACACGTATTGACTATGTATTTTACATCCAAGACCATGTTATTCCAATAGTAATCACGTTTGAGCCTGTTATACGTTTTGAAGATTCCCTCATGGCCTATCCTATGGGCTTCTAATAATAGTTTAATTTTTTCTTTATCTTCTTTAATTACTTTTCTGAATGTGCCTCCATCTATAAAATATTCTTCATTGTTTATTCTTGAAAATTTTTCTTCAAACTTCTTTAATAACGAATTTTTTCCTGTATTAATTTCTTCTAAATAGGTAGCTATTACTTCCGATGGTTTTGATCTAAGTCGAGATAACGCATCCGCTAATACATTACGTTTTCCTGGTTCGTAAATGACTTTAACTTTTAACATAGAGAACATAATTACCCATCTTGACTGTCTGGCATTTAAGGTTTCTTTACTTTTGAATATACTTATTAATGGTTTGTGATCTGTGAACAACAATATTTCGAATTTACTTCCCGAAATATAGGATTTAAATTTTTTAACACAAAAAGCGGCGGCAGCTCCTTCTAAATCTGTAATCCCATAGTTTACTTCAGCTGGTTTCAAAGTTCTGCTCATATAATGTATTGGTTTTTCGATATTATTTTCATCTTTTTGTATCAGGACTCCACCTATTCCATCTTTTGAGGCATCTGTCCTGATTATAAATTGTTTGTCGAAATCAGGCATTGATAAAATAGGGGCTGTGATTAATCTTCGTTTAAGTTCTTCAAAGCTCTCTTGTTGAACAGCTTCCCAAGAGAATTTTACATTCTTTTTAAGTAGTTTAAATAGAGGTTTGGCAATTGTTGCAAAGTTGTATATAAACTTCCTATAATAACCTACTGCTCCAAGAAATGATTGTAATTGCGTGATGTTGGTAGGAGGTAACCATTCACGTATAATCTCAATTTTTTTATTAATTGGTGATATTCCTTCAATTGATACTGTGTGTCCTAATAATTCAACTGATTCCTTGAAAAAATCACATTTGTCGAGATTGATTTTTAATCCATTATCCTTTAGGATATCAAATACTTTCTTCAAATCTTCTATGTGTTGTTCAAAAGTTGGAGAGAATATGATTAAATCATCGATATATATAAACATACACTTCCCAATGAGCGGAAAAAATATCCTGTTCATCTCTCTCTGGAAGGTTCCTGGGGCATTGCATAAACCAAACGGCATTACCCGGAATTGGTAATTACCGTACATTGTTGTAAAACTTGTTTTGGGAATGTCTTCATGGAACATTGGAATTTGATAAAAGCCGGAGAATAAATCTATTGTTGAAAATACTTTAACTTTCTTTCCGATTGAGAAAAGTATATCATCTATTAGTGGCAGAGAATAAGCGTCTTTAATAGTAACGTTGTTGAGCTTCCGAAAATCTATACACATTCTCCATTTATTATTCTTCTTCCTTACAAGAATAACTGGAGAAGACCATGGTGAACTGGATGGTTCAATTAAATGGTTGTTCAGTAATTTAATTAGCTCTTCCTTCAGGGCGTCTGCTTGTACTTTAGATAATCGATAAGCTTTTTGTTTGATTGGAATCGTATTTTCTTCTAAACTGATATGGTGCGGTAATAACTTTGTTGAACCTAATTCATCTATTTTTATTGCTAAGATTTCAATATTATCTTTTAATAGTTCCTTGAATCGGCCTCTAACTACTTCTATTGTATTTTTTATAATTTGTTCAATTCTTGTCTTCTTTTCTTCAATGATTGTATTTTCTTCTTTGTTTTTTTTATTTTCCTTAATCGTAATTGCATTCTGTATTTCTGCTGATTCTTTGTTTATGAAACAAAATAACATGGAGTCTGGATTATCTTGCATTTCAGTTTCTTCAATTTTTACTTCTTCATCTATTTCTTTTTCTTCTTCATCAATTTCTTTTTCTTCTTCATCTATTTCTAAAGCTGAGATTGTTGTAAATGTACCATCTTTCTTCATTTTACATAGACTATTACGAATAGGATTAATGAATAAATTATTATCCTTTAAGGTCCTAAAACCTATCAAGATATCAAACAGATCCTGATCATGTTCTATTACTCTAAATACGTCTTGAATAATGAAATCGTTGAATTCAACTGTTAAATGATATAATTCAGAGGATATGTGGGTCTTCGAAGTTACCTGTATAATATTGTTAGTTGTATAACCAAATGGTTTTATATTTTTCAACTTGCCTAAAAACTTACTCGTTATTATGTTGATGCTTGCACATGTATCTAAAAAGGCGAATCCATCTTCTCCGTTAATTTTACATTTAGTAGTAGCTATATCCTTCCTTGAGACAGTAGATAATACCATTTCTTCCATTTTTCCGTTATGAGGTGTTTCTTTTAGCTTTAACAATTTATTAAGTTGAGCTCGTAATTTTGGACTTATATCCAACAATTGAGCCAGAGTTATATTAGCTGTGGTAGATGTTAAATCAGTTACAAGATCGTACTTTGCTTGGTTTTCCATTAGAATAATGTGCTTCTCCTTTTTGTTATTTGGATTCTCTTCATTTTTATTTTCGATTCTCATTTCTTCTTTATTTTTATTATTTTTTAATCTTTCGCATTTATTCTTCTTTTCTTCCATTTGAGTACTGGGTAGTTTAGCTGTAACCTTTTTTCTCATTTCTTCTTCTTCGGGTTTCTTATCCATTATTTCTGATATTCTTTCCTTCTTTGAATCCCTTTTTGCTTTGTTTATTGATGGGTTGGCTATCACAGACAAGTCAATTTCTTTTAAGGTTTCCGTTTCTTCTCTATTTTTTGGGTTATTTAAGGGTTCTTCTTCATTGTTACTTTTTGGTTCATTATTATTATTTTCTACTTCTACTTCCATTTTTCGATCATTTGTTTGTGATTTCGAAAGCATTTTTATTGGTTGAGGATTTTCTTTTAATGTGGCTATTTTCTGATGTTTATCGTAAGGTTTCTTTTTTGTATTTAATTGTCTTGTTTGCCTAGTGACAGCTGCTACGATATCATCAGTTTCAGTATCATTTATGGTTTTTATAAGGGAAGTTTTCCTTCTTCCATTTAGGAGTTCAAAGATTCCTTTGAAATCTGACCTTTTTCCTCTAACTCAGCTAATTCCTTAAATGAATAAGGGCATTGCTTGACACCATGACCTTCCTGGTTACATCTGAAACACTTATATGTTCTTTTATATGTATTGTTAGTCTCGTATTTTGGATTCTTATTTAAGAGTTTATCATTAGTGCGACTTCTCATATTTCTTTTGGGGTTGTTAACTTCTATATAATTATTGGCAGAAAATTGTCTAAAAGGATGTTTCCCAGTTCTATTTGATTGAGAAAAGTTTGAATAAACCCCCCGAGTATATAAAGTAGACATTACAGTTTCATTTGTTTCTTTCCTCTCTTCGGCTCTTTCGGCTAATTCCGCTTCCTCAAATGCATCCTCGAGATCTACACATCTTTGAGTTATAACCTGGGCTCTAGCAAAAGGTCGGTATGAAATGGATTCAGTATAATCCTCCACTGTTATGAAAGATTGATAAAGTCTTGGTAAATTATTGTAAAGTTTTTTATATCGCCAATTAAAATTTTTAATACTTTCTCCTCTTTTTATTTTTAATCTTTGTAATCTTTTACATTTATCCTGTGGAGTGATTTCTAAGGCTTCTTCTAAGGCTTCTTTTATTTTTTTCATAGAAGGAAATTCTTCTTCTTCATCTTCATTGACTTTCACCAGATCTTGTAAGACTCCCCTGAGTTTGCCCTCAACACATTCAGTCGCCCAGGTATGAATGCTAGCTGGATTGTTAATACCAGCTAATTTCATTAATCTTGTGAATTCTTCGGCCCAGATATCAACGTCTCTAGCATCTTCATCAAGCCTAGGTAGTAGTTCCTCAAGTTCTAAGATTTTCATTCTTGGCAATTTAATTTATTTTATTATATTATTTTTAATATAGAATTAATTTTTTTTTTTTTTTTTTTTATAATTAAAATTTCTTAATATTTATTTAAATTATTAATTTTTCATATTATTTTCTTTGTGTCCTGCATAGCTCGCCAATTTGGTGCAGGTACACAATAAACTTCAAAAAAAAATGAAAATAATATATTAGTTAATAATTTAATTTCAATTTCCAGTTTTTTTTTATTTTTTTAACTCCTGATTTTTTATTAAGTATTTTCTTTTTCTTTTATACTATTTTACTACATGAATTTTTATAATAATTTAAATTATTTTAATTCTTATTAGTATAATTATTACATGTGATTTTAAATAATATTTTTTAAGAGTTATTTTAATAATAAAAATATTAATACTAATATAATTAATATTATCTTTAATGACAAATATTATTAATGATAAAATTAAAAAATTTAACAATAAAATTATTGGTAATATTTTTGATAATATAATTCTTGAAACAATTTAATATTAATAATAATTAAATATAATAATAAAACAATTTAATTAATATAGGATAATAATTATTTAATAATTAGTCATTAATCAATTTAATTAAATAATGATTTTTTAATAATTAGTCATTAATCAATTTAATTAAATAATAATTTTTTAATAATTAGTCATTAATCAATTTAATTAAATAATGATTTTTTAATAATTAGTCATTAATCAATTTAATTTGATAATTTATATAATTATTTTAAATTAAGAATAAAATTTTGGAATTATAAAAATAGTTTAAAATATTTAATACATAAAGTTATTAAACTTAATTATAATTTCCAATAGTATAATACGAATTATTAGTTAGTTCCGTATCACAAGTGATACGATATTTTATTTATGTATCTAAATTAATATTTATTTATGGGCAATGACAATAAGGAATTATGACAAAATAATATATTCTAATATTAATTAGAAATAACACATACAATAATACAAAATAAAGTAATAAATATATCTTTTTAATGTTCTCTTTATTTATTATTAATTATTAATTATTACATAAATTATTATTATTACTCTCTTATATAAATATTATAATTAATTATCTCAAATATATATAATATCTCTTTTTAACTATACTAAAATAAAATATAAAATAGCTATTTATATGAATTAATTTATCATAAGTATAAACTCATAAATAAAAGAATTCTCCGTTTAATAATTATTATTCTAAAATTATATATATTATTATAAAATTATTGACCAATAATATTTAAGTATTTCTTTAACCTAAAGAATCTACCTAAATACCATTTTTATAGTGGTCACGTATCAAGACGCCCCCACTTAAATTAGACTTCGTCCCCTGAAGTCTCAATAACAATATAATAAATTTTTTTTTTTTTTTTTTTTTTTTTTTTTGTTTATTAAAATTTAATTATTGGATTTATTAATTTTTTTTTTTTTTTTTTTTAAAAAAAAATTAAATTTTTGAATTAATGATTATTTTAATTTTTGAAATTCGAAATCTTGAAATTTCGAATTAATTTAATTTAAATTATTGTTATATATATATAATTATTTATTTATTAATAATTCATCATAATTAAATTATTTATTTATTTATTTATTGTTTTATTTTTTTTTTTTTTTTTTTGATTATTATTATTGTTATTATTGTTATTATTATTATTGTTTTTATTATAATTTATTTCAATAACATTATTAACATTTTTATTTTCGTTATTTGTATAATTAGTATTGTTATTAGTATTGTTATTATTAAAACTATTATTATTTCCTAATGAATTTATGTTTCTACTATATCCATTATTGTTTTTATTTATATTATTTCCAATTATATTATCCTGAATATTATTTATATTTGAATTAAATGTATTTTCTACACAATTAGTATTTAAATTATTGTTGAAATTAATTTCATTTCCAATATTAACATCTTTATTTTCTTGCTTATTATAATTTATACCATGATTATTGCTGATTCTACATTTTATTGTATTTATATTCTCATTTAAATTACTGTTATTGTTATTGGTACCAAAATTTTTATTTAAATCATAATTACTTTTATATAGATAATTATTTAAATTATTATAATTATTATTACCAAAATTATTATTTAAATTATAATTATTTCTATAAATTTCTCTATTCACATTATGCTTTTTACCAAAACTAGTCATATTATGATGATTTTCAGTAATACTACTATTTAAATTATAATTTCTACGATAATAATTATTATAGTTTTTATTTCTATCATATAAATTAAATTTATAATTATAATTATTATGGTTTCCAGGTATAAAATTTCTTCTTTTATTTATTTCCAAAATTCCAGTTCTTTCTAATTCCGCTAATTCTTTAAATGTGTGTCTACAATTAACAGCTTTATGACCTAACTCATAGCATCTAAAGCACATAATTTTATTATTCTTATTGTTTATATTACTATTTAATTTATTCATTTTGAAATTATTATTATTCCATTTTTGTTTATTATTCTTATAAATATTATTTAAATTTAAATTTAATTTCTTTTCAATTCTTTCAACTTTTTCTGCATACTTGAGAGCTTCGTTTATATCTTCGATTTCTTCTTCTAATATTCTTAAACAAGGATATATTCTAGACTTAATTGAATTAACATAATTATTAACAGTAATTAATTTCTTTATATTATTATCAATATCATTATATTTTCTTAAGTATTTATAATTAAAATTACTAATTGATTCATTTGAATTAATTTTCAAATTAATTATGTTCCAATATTTCACGCTTGGTGTTATTTCTAGATATTCTTCTAAGGCTATTTTTATTTCTTTTAAGCTAGGAACCTGATTCTTTTCTTCCTTTAATTCATCAAGAACATACCTAATTTCTTTATTTACACATTCTTTACATAAAATAAATCTTCTTTCTTGTTCTTTTATATCCCATAATTCAAATGACTCGGTTAATTCTTCTATCCATTCATTGATATCATTATTATAATTTTCTAATAATGGTAACGTACTTAATATCTTAAAAACATTCATCTTTAAAAATTTTATTTATTCTTATATATATTTTTTATTACAATTTTCTAATTCAATTTAATATTATTATAACTATTACTATTATAATTATTAATAACTAATTTAAACTAATTAAATTCTTTTTATATATATACTAAATAATATTTATTATATATTTATTATGTAGATGTATTATTTTATTAATATTATTTTCATATTATTTTGCTATTGTCACGCCCGGATTCTCCACCAAATTTGATACGATATTTTATTTATGTATCTAAATTAATATTTATTTATGGGCAATGACAATAAGGAATTATGACAAAATAATATATTCTAATATTAATTAGAAATAACACATACAATAATACAAAATAAAGTAATAAATATATCTTTTTAATGTTCTCTTTATTTATTATTAATTATTAATTATTACATAAATTATTATTATTACTCTCTTATATAAATATTATAATTAATTATCTCAAATATATATAATATCTCTTTTTAACTATACTAAAATAAAATATAAAATAGCTATTTATATGAATTAATTTATCATAAGTATAAACTCATAAATAAAAGAATTCTCCGTTTAATAATTATTATTCTAAAATTATATATATTATTATAAAATTATTGACCAATAATATTTAAGTATTTCTTTAACCTAAAGAATCTACCTAAATACCATTTTTATAGTGGTCACGTATCACAAGTTAGTAAAATTAGAACTTTGGTTCAATGGTTAGTTACATTGACCATGACCAATACTTCATGGGTTCGACTCACACCTCAACCCATTTTGCATAAATAATTATTTTATTAATTATTATATTAATTATTAATAATATCTTCTTGAATATTCTTTCTGTATAAAATTATAGAAAGTTAAAGATTCTTTCGGTTCGTAATTCAACCGAAATGAATTTAGAAATTCTTATTATATAAATTATTTTATTCTTTTTTGATAAGATTCATTTTCATCAATTAAAATCTATATTCTAGAAACTTTACATTATTAATTATTTAAACATATTTCTAAATATTTCTTTAAAATTATTTTTATATGTTAAAACTGTTTTTCCGTTAAAAGTATAAATAGTGCGAACTTCACGAATGAAAATATTTTTCTTCGTGCTTTTATTAATAATAATTAACGTATAAGTAATTCGAAATATTACCTTGTTGATTAATATTAATAATTATTTTAAATTTTATAATTAATAAAAAATATTTCTAATAAAACGAATTATTTATACAGATAGTGTAAACCTATTGAGTTTTCTCCTTTCTGTGTTTCTATATCTTATCCCGCCTTTACAATAGAAGCACCTCCGTTACAGTTTTAGAAGAGAAATCTATTGTTGGATTATGAGTAGAGAGCCATTCAGCGCCAAGAAGAGCACAATATGAAGGTAAATCGACGACATAAAACTTAGTTTTACAATTGTGATTTTTATAGCGGATCGAAATTGGCAAAGTTTCCCCGAGAATTTTCTGAGTACCACCAATTCCTCCTACTTCAGGATGAATGGTTTCGGATGAATAAGGAATGTTATTTTCATTGGCAAAGTAGACATCCATAAGATTAAGTTGAGAACCTGAATCTAGAAGAATCTTAGTTTTGACTGATGATTTTAAAACATTGAGAGTGAATTCAAATATAGGAAGACTCAAATTTTGTTGATCTGAGATTCTTGTTCTTTCTTTGGCCTTTGGTTCAGGATTAGTAATATGAGAAGTGCTTGAGGGTGATTTTTTCTTATTTTTGAGTGGACAATTGCCTAGAGTATGATTTGAGGATCCACAATATAAACAGAGGTTTTCTCTTTTTCTTCTTTCTTTTTCTTCGTCGGATAGGGGTCCATAATGTTTAGAATTCGAACCTTTCTTATAAAAATTCCATCTTTTCTTATTAGAATTGTTGTTATTAAGGTTATTGTTTGATCGATTTTGATTATTTGTAAATTGCCTATGGGCTGATAGACGGCCATCTATTCTGGAAGCTATAGTTTGCATAGCAGTAAGAGATCTTGGACCAGGGAACATTTCCAGAATTCTTGTAGCGATTTGATCATTTAAACCAACAAGAAATGCGTCCATTTTCGCTTCTTCGTTCCAAGATGACTCGTCGGCATAAGAGTTGAATTCGAGTATATAGCTTCTAATGTCGCCTAACCGTTTTTGTCTTATAGTTCTGAGTTTCTGATTTGCAATGAATGTTGAGTCATAACTCCCATATACAGATTTCATTCTTTCAACGAAGGCTTCGTAATTTAACAAGCAAGGGTCCTGATTCTCCATAAGTGATGCTGCCCAATTCATAGCATTACCATATAACCTAGAAATAACGTAGATTACTTTTGTTTCATCATTATTGAATCGATCAGGGTGAATCATGAAGATTAAATTCATTTTAGCTAAGAATCCCTTAAGGTATCGTCTATCTCCGGCAAAACCATCCTTATAGGTTGCGTTGGCAAAATTGTTTTCTTCCATTTTGAATATAAGTTTCACTGTTATTTTTATAGTTGATTATTGAATAAATTGGAATAAGATATATTTAAGAACGATTTTTTCAGTATAATAGAGAGGAATTGAATTATAATATACTTTTGATTAAGGAGGATTTGAATATATAAATAGTAATAATTGATCCCACTGGAATTATTTAGAATTAAATAAGGTTTGGTATTGAAATTTTAAATTTATATAATATACTAAATTAGGTATAGTAGATTTGTATATATATTATTATAGTAGTTTAATAGTTATAGAGAGCTGGAAATAATTTAGAAAAGATTATTGAGATTTAAAATTTATTGCATTAAGTTGATATAAAATTTCAGATTGATTTTGAGAGTGATTTGAGATTGGATATTTTCAGAGTTGATTTTTTTGATATATCCCGTGATTAAGATTTTTTTTTTTTTTTTTTTTTTTTTTTTTTTTTTATAGTGATAAAGTAATATATAATTATTTTGGAAGATATAGGAGTAATTAAATATTTATTTTATTTGATTAATCTTTATTTCTTATTGAATTGTTATAAACCAAATCATATAGTATTGAGCCAGGAAATATATAATTTGTTAAAGCCTTGCGTGGTAAGTCTCTTTAGCTCTTTATCGATAAACGCAGATTAAGTCGATTGTTAGTACCAATTAATGGTAGAAGGAAGTAATGTAATTGTATTTTTGTTTGTATCTAACCTTTGTTAGCATGAAAAAGTACAACAAATTATCTTCCTCAGTTATCAACAGAATCTGAACGACAAAGTATTATGGTAACGATGCTCAACTATCGTCGCTTTGGGAGCCAGGCAAGCCTTTATATATAACGTAAGAAATTTAAAATTAATTATAATTAAAATAAATATTTATTCGGAGAGTAGAGTACTATTTAATGCGAGATGTTGTTTAGTATAGTATCTGTAATTTAATTTATTTTATTTTATTCGCCTTATAACAAATCTTCTTGATTCGGTAGATTTCCTTGATTTCTTGAGTTGGTAGATATCCTTGATTTCCTTGATTTCTTGAGTTGGTAGATTTCCTTGATTTACTTGATTTCCTTGATTTCTTGAGTTGGTAGATTTCCTTGATTTACTTGATTTCCTTGATTTCTTGAGTTGGTAGATTTCCTTGATTTCCTTGATTTCCTTGATTTCTTGAGTTGGTAGATTTCCTTTGGCTAGTCCTTAGTGCAGGGGTACTGGGCTTCTTTTCTTTGGGTGCTTTTATTGTAACGGTTTACACCCAATAGGTCTACACTAATAAGTAATTCGTTTTCTTAAAAAATTTGTTTTATTAATATTTTTTATTAAAATATAAAATTTATTATTATTTTTTATTATTAATTAGTTATTGTAATATTTCGAATTACTTTTAACTAGTTAATAAAAGCACGAAGAAAAAATTATTTTTTGTTGAGAAATTCACCTTATTTATACTTTTTCAGAAAAACAGTTTCGGAAAAAGTTAAGATTAACGAAAGTTCGAAAAATTAAGTTTTCTTTCTAGAAAATGAATCTTATAGAAAAATGATAAAATAATTATTAAAATAGAACTTTCTAGTTTCATTTAGTTATATAATATTAACCAAAGAAACTCTAGAACTTTCTACAATAATTTAATTAATTAACTAAAAATAATTTAGATTGGGAAAGGGTGTGAGTCGAACCTATGAAGTTCGGCTTCATTGTCATGGTATATTACCACCAGACTACAACAACAATTTTACTAACTTTGATAAAGAATGAAGTAATAAATTGATTCTTATTAAAAACCTTTTAATATAGTCAAGGTGAATTTTAAAATATTAATAAATTTATGTATTCTTTACATTAATAATTTTACTATATTATTTGATCTGAAAATTTAAGTTTATACATAAAATTTAATTTAAATTTATGTTCATTCCTTATAAAGGTAAATTAAATTTATGAGAGTTTAGCAATAACATAGTACTAATTACTTTTAGTATTATTTTTCTAAATAAGGAATAATTCCTGTATATAAACAACTTAAATAACTTTATCAATATTTCTGTCTTTCGAATTAAGAAATAATTGAAATGAAAGAAATAAATAAAATAAAATTTTCTGTATTTAAAATTGTAAAAGATTTTTCATATATTAATAAATGTATTTTATTTTCTATTATGTCATTCAAATTAATATATAAGATTACATATTAAATTAGTATCAAAATTAAGTTAAAGTATTCAATTTTATTGTAATACTGCTTCTCTTTTTTTTGTTTAATTCTTATCTATAATGCATCTTTTATATTATAGATTTATTTTGGTTAATTTGAATATTAGGAAATAATAAAATTTCTATTTATTACAATAAGGAAATAATCAATAAGATTTAAAAATCTATTGTTTTTCCATCTCTTCAACTACTTCCAGAGGCTTTGCTACTTTTATATCTTCAAAAAGATATAAATTGACTACCTTGGAACCCCTTTTTAGGAGAGAGAGAAAAAAAAAAAAAAAGAAAAAAAAATAGAAATAATAAAAATAAATAAATAAAAAAAAAAAATAAAATAAATAAATAAAAATAATAATAAAAATAAAATAAAAATAAAATAAATAAATAAAAATAATAATAAAAATAAAATAAAAATAAAATAAATAAATAAAAATAATAATAAAAATAAAATAAAAATAAAATAAATAAATAAAAATAATAATAAAAATAAAATAAAAATTAAAATAAAAATATAATAAATAAATAAAAATTATTGTGAAAGAATAAAATTTTTTTTTGTGTTTTAATATTATATAATTTTTTTTTTTGAATTCCTCGAACCATAACATAAAGTTTGGTGGAGATATCGGGGATTTCAAAATTAAAAACTAATATTAAAACATACACAATAATTTTATTTAATTAAATAAAAAAAAAAAAAAAAAAAAAATTTTTTTTACAATAATATAGAAATATAATATATACATAAATAAATATTAATAATTTAAAGTAGCACCTACGTCCTTACTATATTAGTTGGATAAATAATTTCATTCAACAAAGTTGTTATATTTCTGTTTGTGCAAGAGAAACAGTGTGATATAAAACTTTGAAATATTTATTCCTGTCAAGTACTAATTAGTAAGAATAATAATTTAATTATATTATACATTTATTCATTAATATAAGAATACTTTTATACAATTTATAACTTATTGTAATCGGCGGCTGTTGGATGAAAAACTCCTTAGCTTAAGGCTTTGTTACAATTAAGTGTATATAGTAATTCGTATTTATATTATCGACTAAATTATATTATAATTGAAATTATAAATTCAAATTTATAAATATATACATATATATAGTATCTATATATTGATACCAAGACTGTTGATATATATAGATATAAAAATTAGACGTTTATATTAGAGAATAGGAGAAGGATTGCTTTACACATAGGGAGGTAGTAGAGCATTATTGAATAAGGTTTAGTGATACAAGTGATAACAGAATAGAAAAAGTGGTAAGGTCCCGTGTTCGTACAGGCACACACTACTCTGTTATATTCACTATTCTGACGGTTCAATAGTGGAGGTCGAACGGCCCTGTAAAGAATCTGCGGATCCGAAAATAATATAAAGCTAATAATATATATATAAGAAATATTTATAAATTTTCCATATTAATTTTTTTTAATTTAGCAATTAATTTATTCCGTGCTACATATAAGAAATTCTAGTGTACTGAATTCCAAAAAAAAAAAAAAAAAAAAAAATTTTTGTTTACTGTTCTTACTCTGTGGTTAAGTGAAATTGAGCCAAAGAAGAAGGACTACTATATTTTTTTTACTACCTGTTTGATTTGGTTGTCGAGGTGTATCTTGAACCAAATAATTATCATTATAAGTGGTCGAAGTGTCATTCGAGCTTATAACCTTAATATAATTATATCTTCTATTGGTGATCGAAAGGTATTCGAACCAATAATATAAAATTTCCTTAGGTGGTCGAGTGTTATTCGAACCTAAAAATATATTTCTTGTAGGTGGTCGAAGTGTATTTCGAACCTCATATAAATAACTATAAAGATATAATTTAATAAACAATAATTATAAAATATTTTAATCTTGGATATCAAAATAAAACAAAACAAAAAAAAAAACAAAAAAAAAAACAAAAAAAAAAACAAAAAAAAAAAAAAAAAAAATTTTACTTATTTTTTTTTTTATCTCTGAAGTGTTTGTAAACTTACCTATTTTTTTTTTCTAATCTCTGAAGTGTTTGTAAACTTATAAATTCTAATACTATATTATATATATCTATAACATACTCACACACACAAATAAAAAAAAAAAAAAAAAAAAAAAAAAAAAAAAAAAAAAAAAAAAAAAAAAAAAAAAAAAAAAAAAAATATTATTATTTTTATTTTGAATATTTTACCTATATTACTGTATAATTTCTACTCAAGAAATATGGCTTCAGTTACTAATGATACTACTAATGTTCCTTCATTTAAAGATCTTAAAAAGGAACTAAAATATGTTGATAAATTAAACAAGGACCATTTGGATATAAAATCTTGGGCTTCTGAAATTGAGTTATGGATCCAATTACAAAATATCACTGATCCAAAAACTATTTTTGTTGCTTGCCTATTAACGTCTACTGGTGAACCAAGACAAATTATCCAAGAATTAGAACTACCTGCTACTACAGCAGAAGAAGATGTAGAATTGAATGGTTCCACTGATACTGGTGAGATGTCAGGATCTAGCACCAGTAGCTCTACTAGTTCAAGTAGTTCTAGTAATGATAGTGTTAGAACTAACCGTTATCCTTCTTTTGTCGAGATCGTCAACGCTCTTGAAGTATTCTATGGGGCAAAGGAAGATCAGAATACCTTATTAAGGGAATTGCGTGCTCTTAAAATTGGTAGAAATGAAAAAGTAAGGGATTTTAATAAAAGATATCGGACATTATATTTAAAATTAGATAAAACTCACAAAAAACAAATCAGTATCTTGGACTATGCTGATGCACTTGAGAATAATATTGAGGCCTGGAAAAGAGTAACTTTAATTGATGATATACCACTTTCAAAGGCTTATGAAATTGCAGAAAAAGTGGATAGACTTGCTGTGAGGTTACATCGTGTACCAAGTCCTAATAGAAATGTTTCCAACAATAATAATAATAATTATAATAAGAGTCGTAGTTCACCACCAAGAAATACTTATGAAAACAGGGACAATAGGAAAGTTTCTGATGAAAGTGAAAGGGAGAACCTTACACGTGGACCAAGAAACTCTACCGTCAAAACCTGTTTCTTCTGTAAGGAACCTGGACATTATCAACAACATTGTCCCAAACTACAAGCCATTATAGAAGAAAATAAGAAACAGATTTTTTCCAAAGGACCTTTAAACCAGTAGAAGGGAGAGGAAGCACTCCCATCAAAAAAATAGCTTCATTAAAATATACTTCCAATTCTTCTGATGCAGAAAGTAAAGACTACAGAGTGGATTATACTATCAAAAGTCATGATCAGGTAGGAGAATATTTTGTCGGTGCGGCAAAAAGAAAACTTGATGAAAGTGATGTTGAGTTAGATAATGGAAAAGGAAGGAAAATTCATAAAAGCCTACGTGATAATCCACGACCTATAAACACTCCTGCATTAAGAAAAAGAAAAGAAAGAGAATTGGAAACTGAAGAGGTGATACCTCATAAGAAACAGTTGCAAACATCAATAATTATGCAACCAAATATCAATAAAGAAAAGAAAATTGAAAAAGCAATACGTGATAAAGAAAGATTTTTGAAATCTAGTACTAATTCTAAAGAATTCGAAACTGCATCATCCAGTCAGTCTAATGTAAACTTAATTACTAATAAAGAGGAAATAACTTCAAAAGTTGATAATGTAGAAGCTCCAAGGGAAATTAACCAAACTAGAGAAAGAAAAAAAGACAAAAATAATAATAATAATACTAGTAATCCTAATAATAGTAACAACGGAACTATTAGAAAAACCCCAGTCGTAAATGATATTAATAATAATAATACTATTAATATTAATAATAATGAAACTATTATCGATAATAATCATGTAACGAATAATAAAAATATATTAAATAAATTAATTAATACAGATGGTATTAATAATAATAATAATAATGATAATAATAATAGTATGAAAATACCTCGGGTAAATCGAATTATTAAAATGCTTTCTAATTATAAGGAATATGATGTATGGGATGATTTAAGCAATACCAAGTGTAATATTACCTTTGGACAGCTTTGGAATGCTGCGCCTAAAATAAGAAGTCAAGTTTCCCAAGGTTTAAAACTAGTAAAAGCCACCACTAATGTTGTTGGCGCTATTAATAATGTAGTTGCTACTACAACATTAGTTAATAATGTTGATCATAACTATAAAAGTAAAAGTACAGAAATAACAGAGGAGGATATTGCAATGGTAGATGCCTCTGTTGATGGTGTATCTGGAAAATTACTTATTGATACGTGTAGTAATTTAAATATTATGTCACAAAAATATTATAATTCTCTACCATACCAATATACCGTTGTTGGTCATAGTTGTGGTAGAATAATGCTTGCCACTAGAGACGATGAATACTCTGAAGGAATAGTCGTTAGGATACCTGTGAAAATTAATGAGCTTTCATTGTTAATTGATTTCCGAATTGTAGAAAAAGAGGAACCATTTTATGACATGCTAATTAATTTAAAAACTATAGTTGATAATAGATTATTTATTAATCCCTTAAATAATTGCTTATGTAAATATAACATGGATGGTACTATCAGTTCTATTACACCAATAAATAATTCTGCAATTGACGAAAAATATATTTGTAGTGTTAACAAATTACTTGAGGATAATAGTAAGGAAAAATATGCTGGTGGGGAATTAAAGAAATTAGAAGGATTACCACCTATGGAATATATACATAATACAATATTTATGAATACTCTAAATGAAAAATATAGAACTGATATAATACACCTATTAGAGGACAATATAGAAATTGTTGCTACGTCGTCTGAGGAATTAACACCATCATTGCTTTCACCACACAAAATAAATCTAAAAGCTGGTACCAAACCTATAAAACAAAGAGCTTATCGGCTAACAAAATTAAAGACAGATATTTTAAAGGAAGAATTAACTAAGTTAATTAATAAAAAGTTAATTGAGCCTTCAAATTCTGAATGGTCTTCGCCTATTGTTCTAGTACCAAAGCCTAATGGGAAATGGCGTATGTGTGTAGATTATAGGAAGGTTAATGATTCTACTATAAAGGATTCTTATTCTATACCATACATTGATGAAATTTTTGATAGTCTCAATGGTGCAACTATCTTCACTACCATTGACTTATACTCTGGATATCACCAAATTTTAATGGAGGAAGAAAGTATTGGTATAACAACTTTCACCACTAAGTTTGGTAACTACCAATTTAAAGTTATGCCATTTGGTTTAACCAACGCTCCTGCAACCTTTCAAAGAGAAATGAATAGAATCCTATTTCCTTTAATAGGAAAGTGTGTTTATAATTTTATCGATGATATACTTATATACTCTAAAACAGTTGAAGAACACCTCCAACATATTCAACAAGTTTTATCCATACTCAAAGAAAATAGATTAAAACTTAATATTGAAAAGTGTCACTTCATGAAAACAGAAGTGAATGTTTTGGGGCATAGATTAACCACTAAAGGCTTAAAACCTCTTGATAGTAAAATCGAGGTTATCAGAGATTGGAAACCCCCTCAGGACATCCATGAATTACGTTCATTTTTAGGAGCTGTTGGATACTATAGAAATTTCATCGATAAATATTCACAAATTACTGCGTGTTTGTGTAAATTATTAAGGAAAGGTGTGAAGTATGTTTGGACTAGTGAACACCAAAAATCGTTTGAAGTACTGAAAGAAAAACTAATAAATGCACCCATATTAAGTTTCCCTCAGTTTGATAAAGAATTTATTATACGTACCGATGCTTCTTATGATGGAATAGGAGGTGTGTTATTACAAAAAGATAATGAAACTGGAAAAGAACACCCTATTCACTTTATTAGTAGAAGTTTGACCAGAGCAGAAAAGCATTATGGTATAACTGACCTAGAAGGTGCTGCCCTATATTATTGTATAACTAAATTAAAACCGTATATAGATGGAAATCCAATACCAACTATTGTATATACGGACCATAAACCGTTACTAGGGTTGTTCAAAAATAAGGAACCACATAATGCAAGGCAAACTAGATGGTGTTTGACAGCTAGTATGCTTGGTGTAGACATTAGATATGAAACCGGTAAAAAGAATGTGCTTGCTGATGCCCTATCCCGAATGAAAAATAATAAAGAAAATGTAGTTTTAGCTACGAAAATAATTAACCATGATATTACGAATGATGAAAATGAAGCCTTATTATCCAAAGTAATACATGATTTTATCAATGAAAAATTCACCACTATTGATGGTATTGACTACTTTATTGATGGTAACAATTATAGAAAATTAGTAACCGATCTTAATGAAAGAATAAAATTAATATTAGAGGCTCATAATATTGGACACGATGGTTATTATAAGACTTATCAACGTTTACGTAAGAGTTATTATTGGAACGACATGGTGAATGATGTTAAACGTGTTGTCAGTAAGTGTGAAAAATGTCAATTAAATCGACCACAACCTTATCCAGAGCCTACAGAAAATCTACCTACTAAAGTGGAAGGACCTTTTGTACATCTTGGTTTGGACATTATCGGTCCACTGGTTAAAACTAGAAGTAATAATCAATATATAATAGTAGCTGTTGATTATTTCACTAAGTGGGTAGAAGCAGAACCGACTGAAAATATCACTTCTAAAGACGTAATTAAGTTCCTTATTAACGTATTTTCTCGTCATGGAGTTCCCCAAGTAATTACCACCGATAATGGTGCCCAATTTACATCAGATATGACTAAAATATTTTTAGACCTATATGATGTATATATAAAATTTGTTACAACATATCATCCCGAATCTAATGGACTTACGGAAAATCGTAATAAAGAAATTGGTAAACTCCTTAGATTGCTTGGGACAAAAATAAAGATTGGGATGAGGTATTACCCTCTGCTCTCTGGGCTTTAAGAACCGTTAAAAATAGTACCACTAACCATTCTAGTTTTGAATTAGTTTATGGTCGTGAAGACCAACAACCTTTTGATATAGCTGCAAGACCGACTAAAGGTATAAATAAATCTTCTGATGAACTTCTATTGGAAAAGTTTATATCTCATTATAGATGGACCATAGAAGCATCAGAAAATGTGAAAAATGCAAATAAATATTGGGCTGTTAGACGAGAAGAAAAACAAAGTATGAATCAGGCTAAGGAAATCAAGGAGGGAGATTTAGTCCTAGTTAGAAACTTTAGTAGAACTAAACTAGAACCTTATTTTAATGGACCTTTAAAAGTAATCAAGAAAAAGTTTTAATACAGTTACGTTAGCTGATCCAAATTCAGGAATATTATTAAATCGGAATGTACACCTCAAAAATATAGTAAAATATAACTCAGCTACAATATAGCTTGAGTCTTAGCGGGGGCATCGTGATAAAGAATGAAGTAATAAATTGATTCTTATTAAAAACCTTTTAATATAGTCAAGGTGAATTTTAAAATATTAATAAATTTATGTATTCTTTACATTAATAATTTTACTATATTATTTGATCTGAAAATTTAAGTTTATACATAAAATTTAATTTAAATTTATGTTCATTCCTTATAAAGGTAAATTAAATTTATGAGAGTTTAGCAATAACATAGTACTAATTACTTTTAGTATTATTTTTCTAAATAAGGAATAATTCCTGTATATAAACAACTTAAATAACTTTATCAATATTTCTGTCTTTCGAATTAAGAAATAATTGAAATGAAAGAAATAAATAAAATAAAATTTTCTGTATTTAAAATTGTAAAAGATTTTTCATATATTAATAAATGTATTTTATTTTCTATTATGTCATTCAAATTAATATATAAGATTACATATTAAATTAGTATCAAAATTAAGTTAAAGTATTCAATTTTATTGTAATACTGCTTCTCTTTTTTTTGTTTAATTCTTATCTATAATGCATCTTTTATATTATAGATTTATTTTGGTTAATTGAATATTAGGAAATAATAAATTTCTATTTATTACAATAAGGAAATAATCAATAAGATTTAAAAATCTATTGTTTTTCCATCTCTTCAACTACTTCCAGAGGCTTTGCTACTTTTATATCTTCAAAAAGATATAAATTGACTACCTTGGAACCCCTTTTTAGGAGAGAGAGAAAAAAAAAAAAAAAAGAAAAAAAAATAGAAATAATAAAAATAAATAAATAAAAAAAAAAATAAAATAAATAAATAAAAATAATAATAAAAATAAAATAAAAATAAAATAAATAAATAAAAATAATAATAAAAATAAAATAAAAATAAAATAAATAAATAAAAATAATAATAAAAATAAAATAAAAATAAAATAAATAAATAAAAATAATAATAAAAATAAAATAAAAATTAAAATAAAATATAATAAATAAATAAAAATTATTGTGAAAGAATAAAATTTTTTTTTGTGTTTTAATATTATATAATTTTTTTTTTTTTGAATTCTCGAACCATAACAACTTTTTGTAATAATTCTATTAAGAACTAACTCAAAATAGAATTATTAACTACAACTTAACGACTAATTCATTAAGTTGAGAAAATGAAATAAAATAAATTTTTTACCTTTAATGTAGAGTTTATTATAAAATTAATTATAATAATAACACAACATGTAAGAGAAGAATTGTTTGTATAAATTGATCTTAAATATGTTTTTGAATAAAATATTTTTATTAATTTATTAAAGTTAAAAATATAAAAATGTTACTATTATAACTATGTTTTTTTATAATAATAACTCTTGATTTCTCAAAGAGAACTCAAGAGCCTTATTTATATTTTTTTATGAAATAAGGTTAAATAAGAAAGGGTTTTCTAATCTTAACAAATCTCTTATCTAGGAAAAGATTAGATAGAAAAACCTAGATAAGTTTTCGATCGATATTCTATCCATATCGATCATCGCATTAATTAAGTAAAACCGATTACTTCTAAAAAGTAATTGGAAAAAATCTTAATTAACCGATTTTCCAATCTAATGATCGAAAATAAAAGAATAAAATAATAAAAGATATTTCGATCATATAATTTATCCCTTATATTAAAAATATAAAATTAAATAGTTAATAAAATACAGAATACATTATAAAATACAGAATACATTATAAAATACAGAATACATTATAAAATACAGAATACAATACAAAATACATTAGTTACAATAGAGAATTTAGCATATTTTAAATATATTATTTAAAATTAATTAAATAAATTTTGTAAATTAATGAATATTTAAAATTAAAATAAATAAATTTAATAAATATTATATGTAATTAAATAAAGTTATAGTTATAATAACTTAACTAAGAAAATATAATTATGTGCTAACAAATAATTATAGATTCTTACATTGCTCTGTTTAATTATGATGTTTCCATTAAGTCTTCATTTCTTTTAGTATATGGTTCCAATTGTGAGATATGAAATACCGGATGGAGATGTAAATTCTCTGAAGTTCCAAACGGTAATTCATTCTTTCCCTTTTCTCGATGATTTTAAAAGGTCCAAGATATTGAGTGGATAATTTTCTAGAGGGTTCATTCGTAAAGTAGTATCTTCTAAGCATAACCAAATCATTTACCTTAAAGTCAGGTCCTACAGATTTTTTATTGTCAGCATATTTCTTAAATCTTCTTTGGCTTTAACTAAATGTTGACGAAGGGCATTGAAATGTGAAGACCAATCCCTTGTAAGAACAGAAGCACTATCTTTTAGCAGAATCGGTGGTGAATCAATAACACAATTTGGGTCAAATCCATAGTTAGCATGAAAAGGAGTTTGAGATATTGATTTGTGAATGGAGTTGTTGTAGGACATTTCACATAAAGGGAGGTAGAAACACCATTCGTTTTGAGCAGAAGAACAATAGCAGCGAAGATATTGCTCTATTACAGCATTAGCCCGTTCAACCTGACCATTTGATTGTTGGTGGTGAGGCAGTAGCAAGTCTTGGTTTTGGCACGAATAGCATCGCACAACGAAGTCCAAAATTGAGAAGAGAATTGGGAGCCATGATCAGGACACAATCACTTTAGGAAAACCATGATACTTAAAGACTTGGAAAAGTAAGAGCTTGGCAGTTAAGTCGGCAGAGGGAACATCGGAGCAGGGTACTAAATGAATCATTTTAGTTAAATGATCAGAAACAACCATGATACAAGTGCAATCTTGTGAAGAAGGCAATGAAACAATAAAATCGACGCCAATAACTTCCCAGGGTTTTGTAGGAGTAGGAAGTGGTATTAGTTTACCATAAGGTTTATGACGACGGATTTTATTTCTACAACAAACATCACAAGAAGCCACATAATTTGAAATATCTTTTTTCATATTAGGCCACCAGTAGTTCCTTCTGAGTTTTTCAAAGGTCCTATCTACCCCCTGATGGCCACTAGTGGGTGCATCATGGAAAGACTTTAAAAGTCTAGCCCTGAGACTGGAAGGGATAATAATACGCTTCTGAAAGTGAAGTACGCCATCGACGAAGGAAAATAAAGAACTTTTGATGTTGTTTGACTTATCCCTTATTTTTAAGAGGATATTTTTACAATAATTATCAGCTTTCTGTGCTTCAATAAGACTACTAATATTGTCATTTATAGCACAACAGAAAGCATTATTGTTAATTACAGGTTGTGATTCAGATGAAGAGTCAGATTAAAGTCTGGGCGTCTTGAAAGAGCATCTGGTTTGCCACTTTTAGCGCCTGATCTGAATGCAATCCTATAGTCAAACTTGATAAAAAGAGACTCCAACGAATTTGTCTTTGATTTAAATGTTGGGGTTTCTTAAAATACAATAAGTTCTTGTGGTCTGTTATTACTTGAACAGGAAATTTTGCGCCTTCTAAATGATGCCTCCAAGTTTCAAACGCAGTAATTATAGCAAGAAGTTCTTTATCATATATAGTATAATTGACTTCTGCTTTATTGAGGGATCTAGAATGGAAGGCTACGGGATGCAATAAGTTATCAGTGTCACTAACCTGAGAAAGTATGCATCCGACAGCAAAGTCGCTAGCATCTGTTTCAATGATGAATTTTCTCTGGATTAGGAAAAATGAGCACTTCATCAGCTTTAAAAGATTCTTTCAATTTATTAAAAGCTTCATTTGCTGATTCATCCCAATTAAATGTAGTATTTTTCCTTAAAAGTCGACGAAGAGGTTCCATATTTTTGGCAAAATTATTGATAAACTTTCTATAGAAATTACATAAGCCTAGAAAACTTTGTAATTCCTTTTGATTCTTCGGAATAGGCCAATCCAGAACAGATTTTACCTTATCCTTATCCATAGTGAGACCATCTACAGAAACAGTGAAGCCTAAGAAAGTGGTTTTAGTAACATGGAAGTCACATTTCTCTAATTTAGCATATAATCCATTGTTGATGAGAAGTTGAAGAACGATCCTAACATGTTTAATATGTTCTTCTTCGTTGTTAGAGTAAATAATGATGTCGTCCAGATAGACTGCATGAAAGAACCAATGATATCACTGAAGATATCTTGTACAAAACGTTGAAAAACCGAAGGGGCATTTCGAAGACCAAAAGGCATAACGAGATATTCGAAATGTCCTAAAGGGGTTCTAAAAGCAGTAAGATATTCGTGACCTTCTTTAACTCTGATTAGGTTATAAGCAGATCTAAGGTCAAGACGCGTAAATATCTTAG